>ML677388.1:13081391-13145129 GCA_007922305.1 Dermatemys mawii
ATCGGTTGCATCCGATGAAGTGGGTATTAGCCCACGAAAGCTTATGCTCTAATACTTTAGTTAGTCTTTAAGGTGCCACAGGACTCAGAGCCCAGCTTGACTCACAGGAGGGCAGCTCGTGGGAAGCACCTGAGTCTCCCTGGTATGGCCTGAGGGGAAGGGAAAAACCTGACGACTCTCACTTCTCCCCGTAAGGAAGAGAAAGCCCAGGGTACCCCACATCTCAGTGCCCATTTCACAGCTTTTGATGAATAGAAGGTAACTGCAAACAGGCTCACTATATGCATAAACCATCCCCCTCCTCGAGTTCCAAATCCACACCTGGGTCTGAGTTTAAAGTCTGAGAGACACAAAGAACACGGGGGTGGGGGGAGAAGGGAAGATCAAATGAGTTTGAGAAACACTGAGCTTGACACTATCTTTTTAGAAACGCACACACGACTGGATGTCTGTGTGTGTGTGTGTGTGTGTTTTCACTGCCCTCTGGGACAATGTGTGCATGTAGAGGGGAGGGGTACACCACTCCTTGCTAGTAAATACAGCTCAGCTGTGTGTCACAGACCCTATGCTGTTCACAGCTAGTGGGGATTCTCCTTAGCAAAGAACCAGGGGTCTGTGCAGGAGAAGGAGCCAGGTTTTATCACTGCTGACTGTGTAGGGCTCTGAGAGGTTCTGTTGTGAGCAGAGCTTAGCGAAAATTATGTAGCCGTTGCTGGACAGAGATTTGCTGCTATATAATAATTCATCTGATACCCAGAAGGCCCCATATCTGGTGTAAGTACGTTAACACCATAACTTGCGCCCAGGCTTTAAATTCTCAGAGTATTTCACAGAGACCCCTGTGAGAGGTACAGGGACTCAGGGTGTCAGCCCTGCAGGTTTACAAATATTTATCAGAGCTCTACTCCAGACAGCTCTGGCTGAATTTAAGCCCTGCTTGCTCCATACATATGCTACATACCTGTTCCATGGATTTCCATACCCCACTCCTGACTGTAAAATGCCCCCCTCTAACACATAGCATGCACATCTCTGCTGGACCCAGTGGGGCATTTCTAGAGTCCATCCATGGGTGAGGATGGTGGAGGAGGAAGGGAAGAGACTCTGGCAAATTCTGTGGCAGGAGAGCTTTCCCCTCTGCAGCCCCTGGACAATGGCTGTTCCTTGAGTGCCCCATATGTTCCAGGACACATTGAGCCTTGCAAGCTAAATATTTAGTCTTTCCTGAATTCAAATACTTCCTGAGCTCCTGGGTTTGTTATTTTCATATATTTGCCTTTGTTTCACTAGATTAGAGCAGCGGGGTTTGTAGATAGGGACTCTATTCTTGGCAGAGAGCAAAGTATTATTAACATTCCTTATCGCAGGAGTTGTATATTATTGTGTGACATTGCACAGAGTAACCTTAACATAAAAAACGCTCCCCTGTCATTTGTTGAATGTTCCGAGCGTTGTTTTGGCTGTCGACTGCTTTGTGTGGCTTTGAGCAGAGACACTAGCCCTCGGGGTTATAAACTGCCTTTTCCACTCTTCTGCCAGCCCCCGGCCATTCATGCCCCAGAAAAGGGTACATCTGACAGTATCTTTCTTCAGGGCAAGGGACATGGTGTGGCAGGGGCAGGGGAATTACCTGGTCTCTGGGGAAGAAGAGTTAATTCCACTTCAGTTTTCTCCTTCGTTGCAAAGGTGGCAGGGGAAGGGAGCTGAACTTCCTGGTTTGGAGACATATAAGCACTTTGAAATTACTTCCGAACCTGCTCTGTGGCCATCTTTTTAGCAGTTCTTAATCCCCACGTCCCCTTTGGTGTTTGCCCTACACAGCCTGGCCAGGAAGTTTGGTCAGGGAGAAGACTCTCTGTTCTCAGGAGACTTCACTGAGGCTCAGACTATGTCAACTTGTCACTGGGTACTTGATTAAGTGTTTAACTTGCTCCTTTACCCATATCCTCTGTCTGACCTAGGGTTTACAGTGGGTGAGAAGCTGGATATGAGTCAACAGTGTGCCCTTATTGCCAAGAAGGCTAACAGCATTTTGGGTTGTATAAGGAGGGGCATTGCCAGCAGATTGATGGATGTGATCATTTCCCTCTATTCGGCATTAGTGAGGCTTCATCTGGAGTACTCTGTCCAATTTTGGGCCCCACACCACAAGAAGGATGTGGATAAATTGGAAAGAGTCCAGCGGAGAGCAACAAATATGATTAGGGGACTGGAGCACATGACTTACGAGGAGTGGCTGAGGGAACTGGGATTGTTTAGTCTGCAGAAGAGAAGAATGGGGTGGGGTGGGGGGTTGATAGGTGCTTTCAACTACCTGAAAGGGGGTTCCAAAGAGGATGGATCTAGACTGTTCTCAGTGGTAGCAGATGACAGAACAAGGAGTAATGCTCTCAAGTTGCAGTGGGGGAGGTTTAGGTTGGATATTAGGAAAAACTTTTTCACTAGAGGGGTGGTGAAGCACTGGAATGGGTTATCTAGGGAGGTGGTGGAATCTCCTTCTTAGAGGTTTTTAAGGTCAAGCCCTGGCTGGGATGATTTAGTTGAGGTTGGTCCTGCTTTCAGCAGGGGGTTGGACTAGATGGTCCCTTCCAACCCTGATATTCAATGATTCTATGACAGTAGAGTTATGCAAAATAGGACATTGTACCTGCTCCTTGCTTGTTTTACAGCTCTTAAAGATGTGCTAGGCACTCTCCAGAAACATGGGGAAGACTAAGGTGCTGATGTGCTCATGGTTTCATTGAGTCTCATTGCTAGAGCTGGCTGTGATTTTTCGTTCATAGTATTTTTGACTAAAAATGGCTTTTTCATTAAAATGGAAATTTCTGCAGGAAATCTGGTTTTAATGATTTTTCTCTCCGTTTTTTTTTGTTGTTGTTGTTGAAAAACTGAAACTTTTTTGGTGACCAAAAACTGAAAATGTTTGAAATTTGCTTGGCTATTAACAGCTAAAATTTGGAAGATTTCAGCCTGCCAAGTGAAAATTTGGAATAAAACCAAATATGTTTTCTGGATCGGCTGAAACATTTTTGGTTTTCAGTTGCTGGAAAAGGAAACAATTTCAGTTTTCAGCTTTTCAATCTTTTTAATGAAAAACTGAACAAATGAATGGAAAAGCTTCCTGGCCATCTCTCCTAATTACACTTTCTGATTGCCCTATAAGGAAAGATTCTGTTTGGATTTAGTTTTGGGTTGGGCGAAAGGATTTTCTGTTGTCCCTTCCTGCTGGAGACTGAAGTTGTTTTTGTTAGTGACATTTACCCCAATAAGAAAGGATGAAGGTTCATTTAGCTTTAGTGGTTTCTACTTGAATCTTCATTTGGTCTCTCTTGTTCCATAGTCTAAGAGGGTTCAACGTTCTATGTTCCAGACAAGGATGAGGCTGTTCGGCTGGTTTGTAATGGGATGGGAGCACAGTCCAGCTGTACGGAGTTAGCTGATCAGTGTGAGATAAGAATGAATTGTCATAGAAACATAACGCACTATATTGCACGTTTATTAAATGCAAAGCCTATATTAATGCACCATTAAGGCTGCACAAGTGTGATCAGTTTGGAAATGCAAAGTTAAGTTTCCAGCAGTAACACTGGTTCAATCGAGATGCACTTCCTGCATGTTTTTGGGACACACACTTTACAACTTAAATAGTGATGTATCAAGCTACACATTGACCCAGAAAAAAAAGGCACAGAAAGTTCTGCATGCATGCCGTGTGCCAAATTAATGTTGCTGTCAGAACCTTAACTCTTGCTGTTCCTGACTGCATGTGGTTTTATGTGTGCCTCTTTCTCTGATGAAACAAGAGCCTCAGCAAAGGCACTAACTCATCCACATTCATCTCACCCTCATGCTTAATTAAGAGTTATTTACATGCTAGCATTAGTAAATGCAAACGACCACATGGCTACACCAGACTCCTGAATGGCTCCAAGTTTCCAGCACAGCGTGTGTGATCAGTCCCTGACCTAGATTACACTCGTTAGAAGACTGTTTCCTGGTGACTCATTATAAAGCCACTGCAAGTTGCAGGGGATGGAAGGTACTGACACCGGGCATTAGGGGCAAACCCACCTCCAGGGTAATAGACAAATCTGAACCTCTCACCAAATGGATTGAACATAGACAGATGCATGGATTGAGCAGTATCTCAGAGAGCTATTTTTTAGTAAAAAGGATCATATGCCTGAACTAGCAGGGCATATTGACCACCCTGAGAACTATGCAGAAATCCAGGTCAGATATAAACACCTGAAGGCAAACAGATACTAGAACCGTGTATTCCTGGCAGTGTTTTTATGTAGTCATTTGTGCGGGTGCAAGTCTCCCCAACTACTCTTTCCCTGCAAGTCATTGACAAATGCCATCTTGTTAAGCTGAACAGAAGCATGTTTAATAATTAGCAGAGATCGTAGCCCAAGGTCTGTTGTCGTCATGGCCCCAGGACTTTCTCCTGTTCTCTCCAGCACCATCTGGCCTTTCACGCGTAGAAGTTAGAGATGGCAAAAGGCCTGTTAAATTATTGCTGGTCCATTCCCCTGAGGCCAGAGGAGAGTTGTCCCCTCTACAGCATGTTCCCTAGTGCGCCCTGCCCTCATAGCATGGGGTGTCCACCTGTCCTGTTAGGTGTTCTGCGATCAGTCTCATGCACCATCACCATGGCATGTGGCCACCTGGCATGAGACAGAGCAGCACCCATGCCCTGCACGGCCTTCTCAGCGGTGATACATGCTCTTCTTAGAAGCTGCATTTCCAAAGTCCCTTATGCCCTGGCTCAGCTTAGCCGGGTCTCACAAGCTCTGTATGGCAGCGTCTGCATGACACATGCATTTCAAATGCCCTCCATGGCTTGAAGGATTCGCTTCTGCAAGCTGCTTTTCCGCTGCCTTGTGTCATTTACAGCAGGGCAGAGCGAGTGGAAAATGCTACTGGATCAGAGTGGGAGCATTGCAAGTGCAAGCCGGTGAAGGTTCAGGCGCCGAGGCTGCAATGCTGTGCCTTAACCCACTGTCCTGCTACAGCCATCTGCAGCCTCAGTCACCTCCCTTTCCTCCGCTGGTCACTAAAGAACTGCTTCCTCCCATGTGCCAAACCCCCCCCACCTCTCCACCCTAACCCCCTTTCCACTGCTTGGTTCCAGCTCCTTGTCATTCCTGTAGCTTCAGGAGTCCCACTGCAGGGGGTTGGTGGTCACTGTTCCTATTCTCTCTCCATTCTACACTGCCATCAAACTCTAATGTCATTCTCCCACATCTATCAAAGCCTTCTCTCTCATCTAGCTAGCGTTGCTCTGGCATTCTGGCTGTTGGCAGTTAGGCCTTTTGGTCCCCACCTTTCAGACTCCTCCGAAATTCCCCTTTATGGCTCTGCTTGGCTTTTATGGCCTTTTACAATATTTGCATGGTAGCAAGGCCCTTTCCCTTTCTCTCTCTCCTGCCCCGAGGATTATTGCGCTGTTTGTGGTTTTTACTGCCTTCCCTCATTTCGACCAGTTTCATCAGCAACAGAGTTCTTCCAGCAGGAATGTGATCAGCTCTAGAGAGCGTGATCGGTGGGACATGCGTGGATTTTCCATGAATAAACCATGCCAAACCAGCTTGATTTCCTTCTGTGACAGAGTAACTGACGTGGTGGATAGTGGGAATGTGGTGGACATAATATACTTGGACTTCAGCAAGGCCCTTGACACCATCCCGTGTGACATTCTGACCTTGAACCCACGTGGAGCAACTAGAAAGGATCCAGAGGCCAGTGACAAAGGTGATCAAAGAGATGGATCAGAAGCCATGTAAGCAAAGGATGAAGAAACTGCTCTCAGAAGATGGAGGCACAAAGAGCCATCATAGCCTGCAGCTGAGGATGGAGGAGTTTAGGGGAGTCCTGCTGAAAAGCTCCAAATGTTGAGAATAGTTAGGCTTTGGGATAGATTCCCAAGGGAGGCGGCTGAGGAGATATCACTGCCGAGATACCAGGACAGAGAATCCATTACTCAGAGCAAGGAGCCCTGGGTCAGTCCTGGAGGGTTTCTCTGGCCCTGCCCTCCACGATCACTAAAAATGACTCTGGTTTCCCCATTGATACCAAGGCTGTGAATGGTGATTTCTCACCAGCCCCTGGGAGCCCACCAGACAATCACAATTCCCACAGCTCCAAGCGTCACCAAGCCACTGCCCGATGGGCCAGGTTGACCTGAGCACCACAAAAAGAAAGGAAAAAAAGATGCCAGAGAACGGAGCAGTTCTACAAGGGGGTGTATCAGCTTTTAGTTTATCATCATCTCCCCCCATTTTCCCACAAGTTCTCTGACCTCTCGGGCAGGTCCTAGGGCAGCAGCCCCCAGTCTGGGCTCAGCTCTCCCCAAATGCAGCATCTTTTCCTCTGCCTCTCCTCCTGCTCCTTTCTGGAGCTGCTTTCCCCATGGCACTCCTTCATCCTCCCAATCTCTCCTGAGCTGGGTCTGCTTTATATAAGCCCCAGGCCCCTCCAACTCCCAGCAGCCTTGCAGAGGCATGGCTAATAGGAGTTGGTGGCTTGGTTGTTTTCCTCCCCGCCTGCGACTGTTCACACTGTCACAAGGTGACCGTTGTGATCATCTGGCCTGACCTCAGACCATGGCTTGGAGTCCTGGGTGCTCAGCACCTCATGAGGTCCACCCGGGAGGGCTACAAGCTTGGGTGGATCTGGGAATAAAGGACTATTTATGGATTCTCAGATTTTAGCTGGCAGGTTCTCCTGTGAGCCGGCCTCCCCCTTTGCTTGCTGGAAATCTCTGTGAAGTGCACTCAGGGGAAGGGGAGAAAGGTGAGCTTCCTGAGACAGATTTCTGAGCCATGGCTTCTGGCTCGGGAAGGAAAGAACATTGAGGGATGACAGGAAGAGTCTCCCCAGCACCACAAGACAGACCTCTCCGTTCTGTGGGCATGGATAACTGTGGCCTGCGATTTCGGGCCCTTAGGTTTGCAGGCATGGCTGGGCATGGAGGCAGTGGAATTACCTAAATTGTACCCACAAACGGCAAACCCAGAAAGGGAGGCCAGGGTGGGAAAATCTGGCCCTTTGTGTTCCGAATGTGCCCCAGGTAGAAATGGGGGACCAAGCACAAGAGCTCGCCTGCCCCTGGACCTGTGACCGGGTGTCACTAAAACTCTGAAAAAGGAGATCAGAGGGTTCTCTGAGCGATGGGGAAGCCCCCCAGGCACTGGTCTCGTCTGTGCTGTCTCTAGCCATTAGGGCCAGCTGGACTCTGGCCCCCACAGCGATGTCTGGGTGGGGGGAAGTCAGGAGACGCGAGGGTGATGGCTCCCTTCTGTAGATCCCCCTGATCCCTCAAAAGGCTGGGAGGGCAGAGGAGGAGAAGGGGCACTGGCAGCCGGGGGCTGCCTGGGACATTCAAAGCAGTGGGACAGCACACACTCCCCGTGCGTGGTGGGTCTGCTGGAGCACAGCCCTTCCTGGACCCCGCTTTGGAGGGAGGACAGATTTTCAGTCCCCCACACCTTGGGCCAGTGTGTCTAGTCTGGTTCAGGGCGCTAACCTTCCCCTAGGCCAGTGGAAAGGGAGTGGGCTGACCCCTCCTCTCTCTCTCTCTCTCTCTCTCTCTCTCTCTCTCTCTAATGCTCCTTGTTCAGCTGCTGGAGTCATTTAATTAAATTGCAATGCTATGGGGCTGGGTCGTCTCCAAGGGAAGGAGCAGCAGCTCTCAACCTAGGGACAGGCAGACTCCTGGACAGCCAGGCTCACCATCCCAACCACACTCGGCACTTGAGTCAGCAGGCTGCTGATGACGGGTTAAAAAGAGCTGAAGCCGGCATTTGCCCAGCACTGCGGACCGCGGGCAGCCCTGTGTGAGGAGCCTGGCAGCCCGGGGCAGCCTGGCACCGAGGCAGCCCTGCCTGGAGAGATGCTGAGCGCTGCTCCCTGGTGTGTCTGGCTCCAGCGGGCAGCCCACTTGCCCCATCTCATGGCTCTGGGCTGGGGGAGGGGTCCCTGGGGGAGGTTAGTGCACAGTGGGGAGCTGGGTTGCTGCTCTCAGACAGGCGGGGGAGTAAACTGACCGGAAATCCCCTACAGCCGGAGCAGCCATTATCGGCAGCACCAGGGAAGGGCTCTCCTTCCCCTCCCCTAACTTGCCGCACTCTTGTCTCCCACCCACCTACTGTGCTATGCCTTGACTCCCCTCCTCAGGGCCTTCCATTGCGCTGGGCCCCCGAGACCCTCCACAAACGTGCCTGCTCTTTCCCCATGCGTGGACCTGTCTGAGTGACTCTCCAGCACCTCCCTTTCCAGCACTCTTCATCCAGCCCCTTCCAGCAATCCCCAGACCCATCCTCAAGAGGTCTCCAGTTCGGTCCTCCAGTCATGCAGCCCTCCATCCTCTCCCCCTGCATCTCTGGAAGCCTCCCTGCTGAGGCCTCGTCACCACTGAATTCAACCTGCCCTGAGCCATGGCACCGTGGGTCCCAGATTTCATTGCAGGCCTCTTGGTGCATGAGACCTTCATGAGCACAAGCAACCAGGACCTCAGAGCTATGCTCCTTCCAAAGCACAGCACTGTCTAACACCATGCAGGGCCTCTGCCCTGACTCACTGCGGAGAGCATCCCCTATTGACCCATTAGTGTCACCCCCTGCAGCACTGCGCCCCAGAGCACTGGCTTTGTACCGACCGAGAGGGGGGAACACCCTAGACTGTCGTGCTGCTCCCTGCAGCATGTTATGGGAGGTTAATTTTATGTGAATGCAAGAAACAGTTCTATGCTTTCCCTCTCCATCACTTCCCCGATCCCTGGTGTGCTGGTAGGCCATGCCAGGCAGTTAAGAAATGCATAAAGACCCTAAAGAGACTCGCAGAAGCATAAAAAGGCAAAGCATCGTAAGCCCATGAGGATCTGTATATGCAGAATATAGACACACGGCGCAATAAGAAACAGCTATTGGTAACAAAAACCCAAGGAGCAGCAGTTCCTCATATTCCTAGGTTTGTCTTGAAGCAAATTGCCCTGACAGCAAGTAGCAATCTAGTGAGCACAGAGCTGCAAGATGCTCTGCAGCACCAAGAATAGGCAGATAGGAATTAAAATTGCAGACAAGTGAGATCTTTATATGCTGCGTCACAACCTGGCAGAGCCAGGGGTACCCAGAACATCCCTATGGCTGTGAATTCCTAGCGGTGTTCACGAGAGCTGACCTCCCAGCAATGCTCAGACCCAGATAACACCCACGAGAGATGAGCTTGCAGCAGTGCCCAAATCAGGATCACAGGCTGGTGAGAATCACATTTCCATTGGCACCCCCGGGATGCTCATGTCAGTGAGAGATGGACCTCTGGTGATGCCCGAGGTACATTTGCATGACCCTGGAAGCTGAAGTCCTAGTGATACCCTGAGTACGTCTGTGCATGAGGCAGACATGCAGGACTCCTGAAAAGTCAGCTTGTTAGAACAGGAACCGTGGTCTGGAGAAATGTCAGGATGTTTCCAGGGATTTGTGAATCAAACCCACTAACCCTGTCTTAGCTGCTCCCTCCAAACAGACCAATGACATTAAACGTGGAAAGTATCTTATGTGCACACAGGATCCTGCCCTCAAACCCCATTTCAGAAGGAGCCCCCAAGGAGAACTGAATCCCTGTAGTGAGGCGGCTGCCCCACTCCTGCAGAAAAAGGGTTAAAACAGCGCTGGGAAGGGCTGTGACTGGGAGCAAGCCAGCTCCCAGGCTGATTAGGCAGAGTAGCCACAGCTGTGGCTGTGTCAATCAGGGCCCAGCTGGCCCTGATAAAAAGGACTAAGAGGTTGGAGCTCAGAAAGAGACAGAGTCTCCTCTGGCTGCAGAGGCAGACAGGTCTGGCTGCTGGAAGCTTGAGCAGAGTACCTAGAGTGGTGCAGGGCTGGGGCAAGGTAAGAGGACCTGGGGGACCTCTGGCCTGGGAACCCCCAGGCTGCAGGGCCTAGGGGATGGCCCAACAAAGGGTACTGGGGTTGCAGGGGGCAGCCCAGGGCTCTAGAGGCAGAAGCAGCAGGGCAACCCTCCTTACTAATGTTGAATGACAATCATACTGCAGTCTGCCCTAGGGAATGGGGGTAAGTGGTGACTGGCAGTTGCCTAGACTGAGGCAAGGTGGGGATAGTGAGTGAGGGTTCCCTAGGGAGAGGGGACCCAGAGCTAGACCGTGGGGTTACTGCAGGGGTGCAGCACCCCAGGGAAGAGGGCACCGGGGTCCAGGGAGGGACACGGGTCCAGCAGCAAGTGGGACTACGCCCTGCAGGGGGCGCTTGGGATGCTGGAAGAGCTAATTCCCGGACAGACCCGTGGGAGGTGCCATGGGGTGAGTCACCGCCTCGCTACAGTCCCACTAACTCTTGCACAATCAAAGGGTGTGCAAAGTAATTCTGGCATGGGATTGAGTTTTAAACCTCTATGGGTGTGTACATACGTGCATAAGTGTGTGCAGGTGTATGTGTAGATGAGTGTGTATGAGTGTTTGCATATACTGGAGGAGATTATCATCAAACTAGCTACAGAAATGGCTGGGACCATCTATTACTCTGTGTTCTTTCAGTGCCTAGAACGACTGGGTCGCCAGTCTTGACTGGCCCTTGGGCACTGCCGTAATAAACATGTTAATAATAAGCAAACATCCTATACAGCCCTCCACTGTCCGAAAGGAAGCAGCACGTCGTGTAATACCCCAGCGGGTTGATCGGGGAGCTTTGGCATTTATGCATTGAAAAGAAAAAACAAATACATTTTATTTGAGCCCAGAGCGTGAGGTTTGGAGAATTCCATGAGGCACATGGTAAACTAGGGCAGGTGCATTTAAACTGGGCCCCACCGGCCTCAGTGTGAAAGACACTAGGAACCTGGGGTGCTACTGCTCTCCAGACCCACATCAGAAACATCCCCTGTGCACCATGTGTACCATGGAGAGCTCACCGTTCTGCATCTACGGGGCCTGATGGCTCCTTGGGTCACAAAACTGCAGACTGACAACTTCCCTGCCGCCCTCTAGTGCGGATTTCAGTAACCTTTTCTCATGACAAAGTCACTGAGCTCCACGGGCATTGGCTGACGAGAGTACAGAATGTTCCTGCAGGCACAGCAAAGCGCAGTGCGTGGCAGAGGGCAGCAAGATGGAAACGAGATCTTGGATACAGCCAAGCAATTCTCTGCACTGCCAGCTGAATAGAATGGTAGCCCAGCACCTCGCTGCCTGGCACTGCCCACAGTCATGATATTGTTCCTCAGGCTGCATGGTCAGATTTTCAAGTGATCTCACATTGCGGGGCTGGGCTCACTTAAAAATCTGACCCTAAACCCCACCCCAGAAGCTTCAGTGTCCTGAGCCCTTGGAAATCTAAGGCCACAAATAGGAGGTAGGAGCCTAACGCCCATTGGAAGTCAATAGAGCCCAGATTCACAAAGGTATGTAGTAGCGTGACTCCTAAGATGGATGTTAGGCACCTAAACACATGTGGAGATCTGGGCCTAGGTGCTTGGTCCTATTTGTACCTTTGAAAATTTATCTCAGTGGGAACTAATCTCATCTGAGAATTCTGCTCCAGTTCCATGTGTTGAGCACTGGAAAATCTGGTACGTGGCCGTGTCAGGAGCCATATTTCCTTCCTGGAATGTGTTGGTGGCAGTGTGGTTGCCTAGTAGGAATAGGATAGAGGTCAGCTCATATTTGGCCCTGGGGTGCTTAGCTCTGGAATTAGCTCCCCCCAATGGCCAGAAAAAGCCTGACATTATAGAGCCTTAGGGGGCGGGCTGCAAAGATTGGTCCTTTGGGGTTTTCCGCCCTCTCTGAACCTACTTAGAGTTAGTTGTACCCATCCACTTCTGGTTGGCTGCTGCCCATGTGCCCTGACTCTTTGCATAGGACCGTTTTTGTAAAGCTTATAAATGAATCATATTAAAGAGCTTTAAGGTGAGAGAGGTTTATGCTTAGATACCATGATAGTTGCCTTAGAAATACCTAAAGTAGGCAGATGGATTTACACCAGTGAAACAGAAAACTGAATGCGACTCTATATTCTCTGTGTGGCACATCGATTTCTAGTTCAGTCCACAATCTGCTTCCATCTGTAAGGCAACGGATCACGAGTCTAGGTTTATTATTCTCCTCCTGAGATAGAAAAACAGCCTGCAAAGTTGTCTTTCCTGGGTGTCTTTACTGTTTGCATAGAACAGATTTCCCTCAGTGGAAAAAGTGGTTTCAAATCAATTCTCCCCTTGAAAACAACACGTGTTTTGTTCAGAGGAGGAAATGATGCACCAGACTTTAAAAGAAGTTTGTGAAGCTTGTTAAACCTCAGACTGGTTTGGTCTGTGCCAATCTGCCATAAGCAAGGAACATGAACTTGGGTCCATTCCTTCCATGGTAACACTTAGAACTGGTAAAAAACTTGAATTTTCTGTTTCATAGGAAATTCCAACATTTCAAATTGTGGTTTTGTTCTGAATTGAAACAACCCCCCCCCAAAAAAATCTACATTGTTTTGAGTCAATAGAAACATTTCAATCTGATTTTAACCTCCCTCAAGGTGTGGTTCAGGGCTCCTCCCTTTTCTCTTTGTGGTACTTGCTATCACCAATGTTAGGAGAGACACCTTCATTCCACACATGGATTGGGTCTGGGGTTCTTTTCTGGTGCCTGCTGTCTCCACCTTGGCTGATTCCTCACTGTGCCATGCACAGAGTGCTGTCCCTAGTGAAAGGAATACAACCTGTTGGCAAGGAATGTAAAGCCCAGTGCCTGAGGGAAAGAAAGTACATCAACTCAAGCCCCAGTGCAGGAATGACTCTCCCCAAATACCAGCATAACAAGGAGGCCTTTACTGGGAACAGGAAGGATCGAGGGAAGGAAATGGGAAAGGTTAACTAATAAGTACTAAACATTAATAAATAAATCAGTCTGCCCTCTCCCAACGCTCTCAATTTATCCCCACCCCCAGATCCCTCCCTGGAACCTTCTCAGTAGGCTGGTAGGCTCAGCTTGAGTATCCCGAGATGGAACTTCAAACAAAAAGGTGCCCTTACTTTGTTCTCTACCCGTGGGTGGGACAGGCTTCTCCTGACTCCTACCAATTGTGGGGACTCCCTGGTCTAGAATCCTAGATTTATAGATCCCCAGGCCAGAAGGGGCCACTGTGATCATCTGGTCTGATCTCCTATTCAACACACACCGGAGACCTGCCCCTAGTAATTCCTAGAATAAAGCTTTCAGAAAAACACTGGATCTTCATTTAAAAAGTGTCAGTGATGAAGAATCCGCCATGGCCCTGGTTAAGTTGTTCAAATGGTGAGTTACTTTCACTGTTAAAAACGTGCACCTTATTTTCAGTCTGAATTTGTCTGGCTTCAGCTTCCAGCCCTGGATCTTTTTACACCTTTGTCTGTTAGATTGAATTATCGAACATTTGTTTCCAGTGTAAGTACTTACAGACTGGAATCAATTCACCCCTTAACCTTGTCTTTGTGAAGCTCCATAGATAGAAACAGACTGAAGGAATTCAATCAGGCAGGTTTTCTAATCCTTGAATCATTCTCGTGGCTCTTCTCTGAACCCTCTCAAATTGATCAGCATCTTGGGGCGATCTTGGCTGGCTCTTGGTGGTCAGTGCTGGTGTGGAGGTCTCTCTGCTGGCTGCTGCAGGGCTTGAGCTGCCTGATGCATGCAGCTGGATTTCCCAGCAGTGGATGAGCTCCATTTGAGGGAAGGGAAAGTCTTGCCGGGACTCTCTGAGCTGGCTCTTTTCCTGCTTTCAACCCAAACTGAAATCAAGCTCTCTCTCTTTTGTGTAGAGTTTGGCTGTCCCCTCGCAGAGGATGCTGCAGCCCTTGCTTGTAGGCAGGCGATGAGTCCAGTTTTAAACTGGCCAGTCCTCTTTTGCCTGGTTTGCCCCTCACCCGGTCTTGAGACAAAACCGGAAGTGGTTTTGTCTGGTATTGGACAGGGGGCACCGTTCTGAAGAGCTTGTCACTCTGCCCCCGCCAGCATGATCTTGTAAGCACCATGCAATGCAAGGTCACACTGGCAGGGGTAGACCCACACCATTCCCAGAAGTACTAGAATGTCCAATATTCTGGGAATGCCGGGATAGCCACGCTACTTGCTTGCAGGGGTGAAAGTAACTCCGGACACTTACCGAGACAGGGCCAGCTCCGGCCCCCCAGAAGGGGAGGGGCCTCGGATGGAAAGGGTGGGACTGTGAGCGTCAGCATCCCCCAGCCCGTCCTTCCAGTCTGCCTGGTCTGCACTGCCCGGGGCTCCAGTGGCGATTTAAAGGCTCCAGAGCCAGGCCCTTTTAAATCACCAGCTCCAGGGTAGCTGCTCCCTTTGCTCACCCTCTCCACCTCCTGCCCATCGGCAGCCGGGGTGGAACGGCAAAGGGGCAGGGACATTAAAGCATTGCAGGGTCCTTTGCTACAGCAGCACTTTAATGTTGCTGGGTCCCCCCATCCCTAGTAGGGCCCTTACCGGCAGGGCAGTCAATGCAGCAACGTTAAAGTGCTGCTGTGGCATAGGACCATACTTAATGTCCCTGCCCCTTTTGCCACCCCTGTCGGTGACAGCGCCTTAATATGGGCTGAGTACAGGCCGGTGTGGGTTCTTACCGGTCCACTGTGCTTACTTTCACCTATGCTGGCTTGTCATTAGTCCAGTAGACCGCTTATCTAGATCACCCCATGCCAAAACCTCCCGACTGGCCTCAGAAGGTGTTTCTAGTTCCTTCTGTCTTCACCCCTGACTCCAGTAATGCCGGGAAATGTTGCCAAGAGGTTATGGGGGTCATCATAGCTGTAGTCCTGTTGGTAAGGTCTCCTCGAGGGACCTTACCACCTGGCACTCCAGAAGCTGGCCAACAGCAAGTGGGAGTTATTTTATAAATTAGAATATCAAATTGAACTGTATTATAGAAAATTAATTTCAAAACAAAAAGTGAAATTTCCAGTCTGAGAAGATTTCATCTTTACTGAAACATTTTGTTCCAACATAAAATTTCACTGTAATTAAGATGTTCTCATGGAAGTTTTGATTTTGATGGAATGCCGTTTTCTGAAGGGAAAAGATTCCATTGGAAAATTTCCAACACAGATCTAATAATCCTGTTATTCAAGCCAATATTCCAGCCTCCAGCTGAAATGGGAGAATAATCGAATCAGAGAAATCTAGGCTGAAAAGGGCCGACAGAGGTCATCTATTCCACTCCCCTGTGCTGAGGCAGGATTAAGTCTACCTAGATCCTTGCAAGACAGGAGCTGTTGATGTTTAAATGAGAATGTCCATTAAGAGAAAGCAAGGCTGTCCTAAGACAAGTTCTGTGATCTGAGGAGACAAGGCGCTGGAGATGTTTGCTTCATGCTAAAAGGCAAGGTTATTGTAGAATGAAAAGAAGGTCATAGTAATGTGCAGGAGGTTTCACATGGTCAGCAAGATGCATCTGCTTTATCTTGCAATCTGCAGCTAGGTGAATGGGGAATTCTCATTCATTGGTCCTTTGCCCACCTGATGACAGTCTTGAAAACTGGAGTAGTAGAAATGGGATACAATTTAATAGTACAAAGTGCAAGGTCATGCACTGAGGGACTAACAACAAGCATTTTTGCTATAAACTGGGGACGTATCAGTTGGAAGTGATAGGGGAGGAGAAAAAGCTGGGTATATTGGTTCATCACAGGATGACTATGAGCTGCTAATGTGATGCGGCCATGAAACAGGCTAATGAAGTTCCAGCATGGTGTGAACAGAGGAGAAACAAAGAGTTTGCCTGGGAACTGTCTGAGAGGAGCTACGGTGAGAGCTGCATTGGAGGGCTGTGTTGTGAGCTGGTGGGGTGAATATCAAAGTGTCTATCTTCTGGGACCTTTTGTTTGACTGATGCTAGTTGCAGGGACTGTTTGACCTTTGTTTGTTTGTTTGTTTGTTTTGTTTGAAAAGTGTGAACTGGGAGTGCTTTGTTCCAGGTGGGCCGTGAGTGGTTGACTGAGCGAAGGCTTTGAGCCAGGGCAACTGCTTCAAGCCATCAACCTTATAAAAAAGCAGCCAGTTGCAAACCAAGTGAGCTGCGAACAGAGGAGAAGCAAACAGGGAGTTTGCCTCGGAGAAGTTCCCACAGAGCTTTTGCCTTTCAGGCTTCTGTGAGCAGTATATACAACATCTGAAGAGGCTCTTAGAAGGAAGACATGGATAGTGAGTGATTAGCTGTTGTGACCTGTACAGGCAGGGCCATGTTTGTCTTCCTCCCAGAGGATAGAAGTGACTATGTCTGTACAAAGTGGAAGCTGGTCTCCATGTTGGAAGAGAAGGTTAAAGGATTAAAGACCCAAGTATCAACCCTGGGTTGCATCAGAGAAGATGAAGATGGATAGAAGTTAGCGTTTTGTACTTCAGGCACAGCATGCTGAAGAATCAGAGAGGGCTGTGCAGAACAGGCGAGAAAATTGGCAGCATGTGACCTCCAGAAGAAGAAAGAGGAGAACCCATGTACCCTCAGTGCAGAGAGAGGCAAGAAACCGTTTTCAGGCTCTTTGCACAAGTACTATGGCAGAGTTTGGAGGAGTTATCTGAGGGAAGGGATCAGAAGACGACCCCATTGACTGAAAGGCATGGGATGAATTGTCCAAGAGATGCGGGTTCCACCACTCCAAAGAGGAGGATACGTGGTGATCAGGGATTCCTCCTACTGGACGGATTCATCCATCTGCCGTCTAGATTGGGAAACTCAAGAAGAGTGCTGCTTGCCTGGAGCTAGAATTCAGGATGTGACGGAGTGTCTGCTGAGACTGATCAAGACCTCGGACCGCTACCCCTTCCTACTTCTCCACGTGGGTACTGTATCAGTGCGATGACTCACGGCTGCCACTCTTATCCTCAGACGTTCCTTGTACTTGTTTCTGTTTGTCTCATCCCAGGGCACATGGAAAGGTCCAAACTGGTCAGGCTGAACAATTAGCTTCTTCACGAGTTTGGCTCAACATCTATCAAACCCATGGAAAATCTCTTCCAAAAACTCCGTGGAATCAGCAAAAAGAAACATGAGCCCTCCTCAGCATATCCTCTATAGAGAGAGCGAGCCAACGCAGCATCAACCTTTCTGGCCTGCTCGCCTTTGATCTTGTGGACATCTGGGTTGCCTTAGGAAGCACATGTTTAGCTGTATGCAAAGTCTTTGTCTCTTCCTTCCTCCACTGAAAGGTCGGCTCTGAAAAGGACACAAAAAGCTGGTCATAAAAAACTGACTGATAAGGGGAGAGTTTCCTTTTTCCTAGTGGCTCAAGGACTGCGGAGAAGATTGAGCCTTTAAACTGGTCTGTTTCCTCCATTGCCCTGCGATGATTCCAGAATGGTTCCCTCCTGTGGTTACCGAGGCACTGGGTTGGACTTGGCAGCCAGCTTCATTCAATAATTCTCTCAAATATTCCTAGTGCAGCTTTAGATTGATGATGTTTTCCCCCTTCCTTCCTCTTTATATTGTCACTTAACTGCTCTGACTTATAAAGCTGTTAATCTTTCACACACATGCTTACGTTAAGCAGCTTAAGAGCACTGCAAACACTTTATCCTCATAAAGATTGAACTGCCCTGATATGTAACTTGCATTCCTGAAGTAGAACAAAATATACGAACGCAAATAAAAGCTGAAGGTCAGGGACAGGTGGAGAGACTGTAAATATTTCTTGGCCTATATTTCAGAGGGCTCGAAATGAGGAGACTGGTGGTTGATTGGCTTCAGGCTGCTTCTGTGCCCTTAGTCAGCAGAAGCTGGGAGCAGAGGCGGGGTGGAGGTAGTGTGTGCATAGACGCCATACTGCATAAGAGTGAGCCTAGTTAGCTGTACAGGTGGCTCTGGTGGGAGTCTCTCTGGAGCTGGGAGGCTGATGCCATGACAAGCATGTGAAGCATGGATGGGATTCGGTGGAAGGAGGGGACCCTTGGATGCATTGACAGGGGGCATGAAGGGGGCTCTTCCGCCAAGCAGTGCGGGGGGGAAAGAGGGCCAATCCTGAGAGGTGATGGGCACCTGCCACTCTTGTTGACTCCAGTGGATCAGCACTTCTGGTGGTTTGGTGCGAGCGACACAGTCTGCAGCGATGCACAGAGAAAGGTGCCGGCTGCTTTTGTGTTCTGGAGATGAGGGACTGGGAACAGAAGTCTGTTCTCCTGGACAGAGAGATCTCACACATGGCCTGAAGATTTCATCTCTGCCATTTCCACGAACTCAGCTGTCTAATGCTGGCGACGGCGCCCAGTACTGTCTCTGACGCTCCTTTCCCGAATGGGAAGCCAACAGATGGCTCCCTTCTCCAGCTGCATGGATGTGTCAGGCTTTGATAGAAGGTCAACATGCAAATAGAGATCCAATCCAGTCAGCCTGGGGATGTCAGGCAGAAGGGCTCAGCTGGAGCCATCACCCTGGCTTGTCATCATGGGCTCAAGAACAGCTCCTTCAAAGCCATTTCCGTCTCCTGCTTCCTAGAGGTCTTTTGCTACAGGCCATATTCTTTTGTTGCAAGGCAGCGTGCAATACAGGGGCTTTCTACTGCTCTTCACACTGGACATAACCCACCTTACCAAAGGGCGATGCTCTCTGATCATCAGCAGACGAGACCTGTTAGGCAGGCCAGGCCAGGATTGGTCCCTACAGTCTGTGCTTCAGCTCTGTGTTCACCCAGCTTTACATGGTTCAGTGACTGAAACAATTGGTATTGGTGGATTTCTTCCTTCGCCTCAGGGTGCTAAGGAGAGAAGAGAATCAGGGAAAAGATATAATGTTGAACTATCCCTTAGCACTGAACATATGGTGGAAAGGCTGGTCTTTCTTGTGGGACTAGGTCTGATGATGATTTTAGGTGTATGCATTTTGTAGCCTCAGGTGTCTCCTTTCTTCCTCATCCCAGTCCCATTGTACCTCCCAATGAAAAGCAGACCTGAGCCCAAGCAGCCAACTTGGGATTTGTATTTGGATTCTGGCTTCACCTGGGTTAGTGTGCTTAGATCAGCCTAGTATATAGGTTGGACCCAACCTCAAATGCAGATCAGATCCAAACTTTCCCAAAGAGAAGGAGTGTTATAACAAACCATGGAGGCACCAGCAAATACTGCTGACATTAGCTGACATAGAATCTGAGCCCTTTAGCACCAAAAGTTCATGCCCCACTCAGGTGAGCTCAAGGATGAAAGATACCTTGCCTAATTGTAAGGAAGTGACAGGCTGGTAGAATTAGAGCTGGGCAGGCAATAGCCATTTTGTGGGCAATTCTGCAATTTTGAAATTTTTCCCATTCTGAAATAGAATGAAAAGGAAAAAAACAAAACAAGCCTCCCTCCCAAATTTTCATGAGAAATATTAAAAAAAAAATTAGTTTGAGGTCAATGAAATAGAAACATTTAATTTATTGGAGCATTTCATTCCAATTTCAACCTTTTGTTGGTTTTATTTCATTTTTTAAAAATAAAACCAATACATTTTGTTTCAAAAAGTCATTTCAACATGAAAAATTGAAGCATTCTACTCTGAAATTGATGAAACAGGATGGCTGGACATTCATGAAATGCTGAATTTTTTAAAAAAGTGAAATGTCATTGAAATGGAGAGTGGTCTTGAAACATCTCTATTTTGACAAAAATGACATTTTTTTTGTCAAAGAACCATTTCAGTGAAAAATTTCTGACCAACTGTAGTTGTAGGCACAAGGCACCAGCCCTAGAGAGTGCCATGATTAAATGCCACTAGGATGGAGTGTTTCAATTAACTCCTCAGTTACAGATCATGTACAGTTCTAACTGAAGATTTTTGTCATGAAAGGAAACTCTAAGCACCATAACAAAAGTGCAAAGGGCAAATGCATCGCAAGGACCTGTGTGTTACCGAGTGGTGTTATACCACGATGGAGATGTGGGGAGAGCCAGCAGGCTTTGTCTGCATTGGGGAGGTGTCTCAATTTCTCCTATTGCAGTTGCTCCAACCCTGATCTGGAGAAAAAAGGCTGCTTTCTGCATTGGTGCTTGAAAACAGGGTAAACAGTCCCCACGCAGATTATACTTTACAATGGTTCCTCCTCATCGCTCTACAGATTTGCACTAGGTTCAGCAGGGACTTGAAATCAGGGCCAACCCCCAGTAGGGTGACCAGACAGCAAGTATGAAAAATTGGGATGGGGGTGGGGGTAATAGGAGCCTATAGAAGAAAAAGACCCAAAAATCGGGACTGTCCCTATAAAATCGGGACATCTGGTCACCTTAATCCCTAGGCCATTCATGGTCTTAGATCAGCAGGTGGCCTGGGCTCTCTTTTCTGTAGGTCCTGCTAAAACCTAGTGGGCTTGATTCTCACGGACACCCAGGCCCCTCTACACCGCTCTGGCAGTGTAAATGTGGGGTTCCCCTGGTTTCAGGCCCTTTTACATTGCACAAGGGGCCTTAGTGTAAATGAGAATTAGGCCCAGCAGGTTCATCTTTTTCTCCCCGTAGATTTTAATGGGTTCAACTGAATTGATGTAGCCAAAATTTTTCTCTTTCCTCCACCCTTCCCATGCTGGCAGAGAACTTGCTGGAAAAGCTGGCTGCACAGAGAACTGCAGTGAGAGAGTTAACTTTTCCCAGGGCCTGTGGGGCGGCTGCAGTTTATAACTGTGTTTTCTGAGAGAGCTATAAAGTTGTCTCCCATCAGTTTTCTGGCGGAGGCTGAGAGTCATCAGGAGTTGCATAAGGGATGAGGTATAATTCAACCAATTATAACTGGCAGGTTATGCTGCACTTGTAAAGTACGAATTTTAAAGCCCGCAATTGCTGATAAACAGTATTACAGCCGGAGGGGAGAAAAACCTATTTGCAGTCGAAAGGAGAATTGCATCACTTTAACCCTTTCCTCTCATGGGCCTGCTCGGTGGCTGCCATCCCTCTGCATGCATCCCTCTGGAAAGAGACATCCAATAGCCAGGGGTACCCAGCACTGTCTGCGGGGAGCTGCCTAGGGGGAACTGCCTGGGCCCAGAGCTGCCTGGAGCACCTAGAGCTGCCTGGGGGACACTCAGTGGTGCCTGGGCGGAGCTGTCTTGGGAGAGCTGCCTAGGACACTCATGCAGCCTGTGGGAACAGCCAGCGGGTACTCAGCAGCACAGCAGGTGGGTTCCACCTGACTTACCTGGAATGTGCAGCAGCCCAGCAGGCACATCCCACTTCATCTGCTCAGGAGACAGGTGTGTTCCAGCTTTGGAGGCACGGTCCGTGAATTGTGCCTGGAGGGAGCAGCAGAAGCCAAGGAGAATATCACTGAACGCTTTCCCTCTCCCGTCTCATTCTCTAAATGCCTTTCCCTTTTATGCTCCATTTAGACCTGAACGGGTAAACGGTTCCCTCTGGCAGAATTAACTGCTATCTCGCTATTAGATGATTGTCCCTCAGTTTTAGCGCAGCTGCTTTAGAATTGCACAGTAATCTCACCCGAGAGCTTGAGAGTGCAGCCCCAAGGTAGCTTTTGTCTCCACAAGTGAAGAGACGAATAACTTGGATTAAAGTTACACAAGGAACAGCGAGGGAGAGAAAAGCGACCTGGCTTGCGGAATACTCTGCAGAATCTTCACAACTTCACTTGCTGCTCCAGACCACAGGCCATACCTTCCATCTACTGCCCTATAACCTGGTGATATTTAGAACACACCACAGCGTGGGCAAAAATACTACACCGAGGACTCAGGATCCCGGGCTGGTGTCAGTCAGTTCAGGCCCGTTAAAGTCAATGGAGTTGTGGGAATACGCAGAACCTGAAGGTCTGGCCCAGAAGTGTTAATTCTAAATGAATTCACATCCACGGCCTTTTGTTTCTGGGCTCCTCCTTCCCCCTCTATAAAGGGAGATACTTTAGGGAGACCAGACAGCAAATGTGAAAAAATCGGAACACGGAGCGGGGAGGAGGGAGAGGGTGGATAGTAGGAGCCTATATACGAAAAAGACCCCAAAATTGGGACTGTCCCTTTAAAATCAGGACATCTGGTCACCCTAAGATACTTGGCAGAGCAATGCCAGGCCCTTCCCTTCCCTAGTAACGGGATAATGTCTGTAAACTGCATCAGGTCAGTTCAGATATTTTCGGGTAGGAATGAGCAGAACCCAAGTGATTTAGGTGAAATTTGGAAAACCTGTAAAGTCCAATAAAATCTGAGTTTGGTCACTGGATCCAAAGGTGAGGCAGTGACCTGGCAGAGGCCGGGTGCAGGGGGGCGCAGTCACCTTCGATGCAGGGGCGAGGCAATGACCTCAGGGTTAAGGACAGGGCATCGCAGAGCTTCCTCGCACGCAGCACCAGGATTTTAGTGAAAATCAGGCTTTTATGGATTTCCAATTCCACCAAAGTCAACAGGGTCTGACCGGAGTGGGGGTGAGGGGCCTGGCTGGTGTGTGGGAAGGTCTAAGGCCCAGATAGGGCATCCAGCTCAACCCATGTAAACAGCAAAGTGTGCAACTTCTAGTGATCTCAACTCTCCTTTGCAAAGTGTTCGGAGGCCAAGACAGGAGAAATGTGATGGTCCTGATTTTCTGAAGAGCTGAGCAGATGCACCTCCCAGCCTCTGACTGCAGCTGGAGCTGTGTGTCCTCCGCCGGGGGCAGAAATCAGGCTCTGTAAGATATTCCAGCCTCATCTTGATCCATGGCGCTGCAGAGAAATGTTGAGAGCGGGTTTAAACTGAGCACTAGGGGGAGCCCTTCCCAAACTGGCACAGCTATAAAACCATGATTAACAAATACAAGTTAGCGTCAGATTAAATTTAAGGACTTGAGAGTTCAAACAATTTACACCAAGACCCGTAGCGTCAGGCAGCCTGTTCTGATAGCTGTGTGAGAGGAAGAAAAAGACCCGGAAGAATTTCCTCTTTTTTATCTAGACATTTCTGAATCATGGGGATTCTCTGTAGTAGGGTGACCAGACAAGTGTGAAAAATCGGGCAGGAGGTGAGGGGGCCTATATAAGAAAATAGGAGCCTATATAAGAAAAAGAACCAAAAATCAGGACTGTCTCTATAAAATTGGGACAGCTGGTCGCCCTACTCTGTAGAAGTTACGGTGAATTTGGTCCATAGAGAGGACACAGAAGGCTGAGAAGTTTACGGAAGAAATGCTTTAGTCAGACACAAGCTCTTAGCTCAGTACAGGAGTACATGGGTGGGATTCTGGCCTGTGGTAAGCAGGGCTCAGTCTGGATGACCGAATGGTCCCTTCTGGCTTTAAACTCTCTGACTCTATGAGCTACATGGGGAATCTGGGTGGTGGGGTGTCTATCTGGGTGGTGGGGTGTCTAAATCTCACTCCATACACCCAGGGAGTCAGGGGACAGTGATGGCCACTCATTCCCCCACTGGCTCCATGGTGTCAATATGGCTTCCTCCTCAACGTCAGGTACTGGCCGCAGTTGGAGGCTGGATTCCAGATAGATGGACCAATGGACTGAGGCCTGGTGCCCAAGCTGTTTCTTATGTGGCTAACTGGGCCACATAGTTAATTATTTAAATACTGAGGTTCTCTTCAGAGCAGATGTCCCTGAAGTAGAGGCAGAGGCTAACCTCGGGCTGGCACGAAGCCTGGCCCGGAGAAGCCTTTCTTCGAGCGAGTAGCATAAAGTCTGCTTCTGCCTCCAAGTGGAGAAAGATGCTGCAGGGTTTAGCGGGCAACGGTGTGTGTCCTGCCCACGCTGTCCGAGAACGGAGCCCCATGCCCTGCTCCCAGGTGTCTGTGGTTATTTTCAGAGGAATTCCAGCAGCTGCAAATTTATTTGACCCCTGTCAAGGAATCTACTGAGTGCTGCTCACACGTGCAGCTCCATTAGGCTCCTGACCCGCTTGGACCTCTACCATCTGGCTCAGTAATCACAGATCAGACACTTTCAGGACTGACACCAGACCAAACACATGCTCAGTCAGGCACTCTGGGTGGCTCTAGTTAGAGACCAGGCTAATAGTGAATAGCTGGTATCACTGATAGCTCTCTAAGGCTTACACCCGTATCAATTGGGAGTAACTCCACTGTAGTCTACAGAGCTACACTGGTGTAAAGCAGCGATAAGAGAGAGAAGGATCTGGCCTTGCTCAAGGGTCAGTATTGAGGGACACACACTGCACAGTCCAGTACAGATTTTCAACACCTTACACTTGCCAGCACGTCTCCTCTCCCTTACACTTTATACCAGGGTAGCTTCCCTGGGGATACTCCCGATTTGCGCTAGTTTTAGTGCAGAATCTAACTCAGTGGGAGAGAGCCGCGGCTGGTGTACATCAAGCCAATTCCATTAAAGTCAAAGGATCCGGGCCAGTTTGCCCCAGCAGCAGGTCTAGTGCATTAAGGGCCTTATATGTGCAGGGTACGGAGTGTTCTCCACTCCCAGGTGCTCTCTGCCTCCCAGGGCTGGGCCCTTACACTGGGGCAGGTGTGAGAGTGAGACCACATCAGAGGTTTCCTGTGTGCTTTAAATGTTCAGGTTAGTTCTTGTGGGAGGTGTTTTGCCCTAGCAGGGCTTGTGTGGAGTTGGGAGACAGGGACCCTGCGTTCTAGTCCTGCTACTGCCTCTCCAGACAGAAACAAGCCACTTACACTCTGTGGCTTGGTGGCCATATCTGGGAAGGGGTGATGACGATACTTGCTTCTCAGAGGCTCACTTGGCTGATGCTGGTTGAACACTTTGAAGATGGCTGGAAGTGTTAGTTTATCTCACCTGATCCATCCTTGGGTACCACTCTCCCTTCTGACCAGCCACCAACAGGGCAGCTTTGCTGCCAAATAAATAGCCATGGTATTTGTGTGCCCCAGACATAGCCTGTGACTCTGCAGGGAGAGAGATGTCCGAACCGCTTTGTTCTGGAAATCTTGCCTGTAATGGGTTTTCTCTTCTGGGCCTCCCAGAGTGTGATGGAAACAATCAGCGAATGGAGCCTCCAGTGGCCCAGGCAGAGGGTTTGGAATTAGACCCAGGCTTTGGAGCTCACCCCCTCCCCAGGAGGCCAGGACAGAACATCTCCTGTAGAAGTTGGCCTGGGAAGCAGCATGGCAGAGCTGCACGGAGCTGCCATGCAGGGAGGTGTGGATTCGAGGTGCTGAAGTCATGTTCCCATGGGGCATGTGAGCTCACCTGCACCCGGGTGGTAGGAGGCAGATACGTGGCCCATTGTCATGGGGTTCCTCAAACCACTGCCTCAGTGACAGCCCTGGAGCCCCCTCTGTTCCTACTGGGCACACGTTGCCCAGACACCAGCACCACCTGCTTCCCCATCACTCCCAGCCACGTCTATGGCTGAGGAGGGAGTTTGGTTTCCATGGGTCATTCAGTCCTTGGCTTCACTGCTGAGCCTGCCAGCAGATGGGGGCACCTGGCATCATTGCAACGGGAGTTTTGATGACCTGGGCACCTGACAATCGAACTGGGCCTGAGACCCACCAATCTCACCTCTCCCAGGCCGCTGGACAGCCGTCAGCTGGTGACAGCGTTCACGCCACACCGATTGGGGAGGGTCAGGACTTAGGACTCCATCTTTCATTACCAAGCCCCTCCGCCAGCCAGCCTCCAACATGTGAGCTGCTGAGACCAAAATGTCCAGCCATGATCCCCTGAGCTCTGTGCCTTTTCCCTCACCGGTGGATGGAAAGGCCTGTGACTGAACTGAAGAGGCTAACGGAGGAGCCATTGATGTAGTCCCCTCTGAAGCTTCCAGCCCTTCTGCAGGGGAGAAAAAAGGGGGGAAAGTTGTTTATAAAGGGGCATTGATGGATGGGACCCTGGCATGAAAATAAATCTGTCCCTTTCCCATCCTAGGGAATGTAGTCACCAGAATGCATTCACCACTCAGGCAATAGAAAACCAGCCCAACATCAGACCAGCTCCCCTGTGCCTGACCACAAACAGGGAAACACGTGGTCCAACCTACGGTACCCTAATTTCCACCTCTCTAAGCTGTTCACAGCTCTGTCTCTCCCTAGAATGTCACGCTGGCCCTGCTCTGGGAAGACTAGGCATTGCCATGTGTCCCCATGTGGTCTGGGATATGCAGGCAAAATGAATGGATCGCAGTGGGAGGGAGGATTACATGGAGGAGTGTCTGGAGCGGGACTGATCGGGTGAGGAAGGGAGAGAGTCCCTACAGATTCGCTGGAAAGCTCTCAGTCCACGCAGCAACTCTCTGTCCTTTTACTTCCCTGTCGCAGACACAGCCAGAGGGATTTACTGGACGCTGGCACTCCTTCATTTATCACAGAGTCTGGAGTCTCTGTGCTTTACAGCTGGAGAGAACAGTGGGTGGGATTTTTTTTCCAGCTCTAGATTTTCTAACAGAAACTGGGAAAAGAGGAGAAATTGTAAAAATACAGCTTGGCCTTCAGTGACACCTGCTGGTTAGTCCAGGGAGGGGTGTGTGTGTGAGAGTGTGTGTGAGTGTGTGTGAGTGTGTGTGTGGTTATTCCATCCGCAGCACGCTGTGCAGAAATCCTGTGCACTCAATGCTTATTTCTAATGTCGCCACTTCTGAGCCCTAATGAGCAAGACGTGCTAATGAAACTTTGCATTTATCCAGCACCTGACACTTGCAGACCTCAGACCACTGCACAGCCTGCACTGAACCTTCATGCTGCCCCGTGAGGTAGATGTCCCTGGCCATTCTACAGATGGGTAAAGTGACTTGCTCATGATGCCCCAGTGAGTTCCAAAGAAACCAGGCACTCTGCCTCCCAGTGCCCTGCATTGACTCTGCATCAGCCCCACCATGTGGCTAGATGGGAGGTGAGTGTCTTAGAGATAAAGCAGAAGGGATGTAGGGGGAGGAGGAGACAGGCCTGGGGCAAAAGGTGTGTGGGATAGATAAGGGCAGAGGAGGAAGGAGGGACTGACTCCAGCCCATTGTCATAATTGGGCCTATAAGTTTACCCTGATTGTGAGCTCAATTATAAAAAGTACAGGCAAGTTCATAAGATGCCAGAATAGCCCATAACAACAAATGTTGTGCGCTTCTTCACAAAGTGCACAGTCAACCTGTGGAACTCCTTGCCTGAGGAGGCTGTGAAGGCTAGGATTATAACAGGGTTTGAAAGAGAACTGGATAAATTCATGGAGGTTAAGTCCATTAATGGCTATTAGCCAGGCTGGGTAAGGAATGGTGTCCTAGCCTCTGTTTGTCAGAGGGGGGTGATGGATGGCAGGAGAGAGATCACTTGATCATCACCTGTTAGGTTCACTCACTCCGGGGCACCCGGCATTGGCCACTGTCAGTAGACAGGATATTGGGCTAGATGGACCTTTGGTCTGACCCAGTACGGCCTTTCTTATGTTCTTATGGAAAAAGATAAAAAGAAGAACGACTGAATTAGTGCAAACAAAAAGGCTCCTGGAAGAACTCAAGGATGGTCTTAAGATCATGCTTGTAAACAAGAGCCATGTGGGACCAGGAATCAGTGAACCAAAATGAGTGTGTTGAAAATTAGGCTTAATTGGGGGACAAAATACTGAGAGGACAGGCTGTTCCACCCACCACTCTCTGGATGGGACCTTTGGGGGAGAAAATTTGGATACGGGAGTGAATTTCACAATTATGGCTGCCACCCCCACCATCTCCATGGAACCTGGGCCTTTTTCATCCTAATCCTGAGCAATGTCCTGACCAGACTGGACTGCAGAGAGAGACCCAGGTGACCTCACCATCTCTACCAGCCCAGCTGAGTCCCAGATACCACCTGGAGTGAAACGGGATCAGACTTCAACAGCAGCCATGTAGTAAAGCAGCGACTCACCCCTGCGGTGCCTCCTGCTGGTCTGTCTGGGAATTAGCTCTTCCAGCGTCCAGAGCGCCCTCTGCAGGCCAATGTCCCGCTTGCTGCTGGCCCCATGTCCCTCCCTGGACCCCGGTGCCCTCTTCCCTAGGGTGCTGCACCCCTGCAGTACCCCCACAATCTCACTCTGGGTCTCCCCTTCCTGGGGAACCCTCATCCCCTGTCTCCACCTTGCCTCAGTCTAGGCAACTGCCAGTCACTACTTGTCCCCGTTCTCTGGGGCAGACTGCAGTGTCATTGCCATTCATCATTAGCAAGGAGGGTTGGCCTGCTGCTTCTGCCTCTAGAGCCATGGGCTGCCCCCTGCAATCCCAGTACCCTTTGTTGGGCCGTCCCCTAGGCCCTGCAGCCTGGGGGTTTCCAGGCCAGAGCTCCCCCAGGTCCTCTTACCTTGCCCCCAGCCCTACTTCCCTCTAGGGAGCTTGCTCAAGCTCCCAGCAGCCAGGCCTGTCTGCCTCTGTAGCCAGAGGAGACTCTCTCTCCACCAAACTCTAGGCCCTTTTATCAGGATCAGCTGGGCCCTAACTGATACAGCCACACCCGTGGCTGCTCTGCCCACTCAGCCTGGGAGCTGGCTTGATCCCAGCCACAGCACTTTGCATGGCTGTTTAAGCCCTTCTCCTGGAGTGGGGCAGCCGCCCCACTACAAGCCACAACTAGAGCCCCGGCCCCTTCCAGCTCCCTGCTTCTCTTTCCAGAGAACCCAGAAGAACCGTGTTTGATACCCTCTAGAAGATTGTCAGACTACAGGGTTTCTCCTTTAAAAACTTTCTCCAGCTAGAGGGAAAGGGAAGAAGGGACCTGGTTAAAATGAAAGCCTTATTAATACCTGCCCAGTGTTTTCCCTGTTCTTCCTTCTTTTCTTTATCATCAATAACAGGTTAAAAGGATGTTTAATGGGGTGTTTGCCATGGTGCTAAGCAGGCTGAGGTCCCCGTACACCAGCCTCCGACTCTTGTTTAATGCTGCTGTATGCTGGACAGTGACTGGGTTCTGCTAATCCTTTTGGCCCATATAGTCCGTCTAAATTAATACAACAGGACAAAGTGGAGGACCTGGGAGGGGTGAGACGGCGTTTGCATGAGTGGCAGGGGAGGTGGGAGTGACCCAGGAGATGATGCGCTTGGACGCCAGAAGGTGGTGAATTCATAGAGGCAGACGAAGGTGTGGGGGAAGGTCAGAGGAAGAGTGTAGCAGGCACAGTGAAGAATGACTGAAGCCTGAGAAGGGCAAGGCGAGCAACTGAACCCAATGGCACAGAGCCCAACTGGTCAGCAGCAAAGTCGTAGAATCCTCGGGCTAGATGGGACCCTAAGGGTCATCTCGTCCTACCCCCTGCCAAGGCGCAGGATTTGTTGTGTGTAAGAGTCACACGGTTCGAGTAGCATATTGCAGGCGGCAACAATTAACAGGGCAGGCGTCAAAGAATACTGTCCATCAGCAAAGCGAGGCTTGGCCACATTACTCCAGGACACTGACAGCTGCTAGAAGATCTGAAACAGGTCAAAGAAAATTGATTTTCCTGTAGCAGGTATCCAGCCAGGAGATGAGACAGCAAATCCTGTCACTGGGCTTTAACAAGGAGCTAGGTGATTTTATGAGCAATACTTGTTGGTAGACGTGCAAAGAAAGTGATCAGAGCTCATGGTCCTAGGCATGTGCTTGGTCATTGCAGGGTCAGGAAGGAATTTTAACCCTTCCGCTTCTTCCACCCATGCGGCATGTTTAACGTTGCAGCTCCTATCATTATGACTTTACATTTGGGGGGATATTTTGCAGGCAGGGGCCCCTTTGGGTTCAGTTCAGATGCAGCATGCTGAAGCTGACACACACACACTGCTCTCTCATGGAAACGGGACTGGATTTTTTTCTTGTTTTTTCCTCCCCTTTATTCTAAAATAAAGGTCCTTCAAGCAAACACATGCAGTTGCTTTTTGTGCCTAGAAAACAAGCTGTGCTCCAGATGCAGCATTGTGCAAGTGGCCAGGAGCTTTGCTATAATGTGTGTTCGTAGCGGGGTGGCTACCCACTCCCAGCCAGAAAGGGTTAAAATCAGCCCTGGAAGAAGGCTGGGGCTGCATGGGCAAAGCCTAGGCTGATGAGGAAGCAGGGTCAGCTGGGTGGCCACGCCTCAAACGGACCAGCGGGCCCCTATAAAAGAGCTAAGAGGCAGGGGCTTGGGAGAGACAGTCTCTTCTGGTCACAGAGGCAGACAGGCCTGGCTGCTGGGGAAGCTTAGGATACCCGGAGTGGAGCAGGGCTGGGGGGAGGCAGGAGGAGCTGGGGGAGCTCCGGCCAGGACACCCCCAGGCTGTGGGGCCTAAGGGATGGCCCACAAGGGGTACTGAGGTTGCAGGGGGCAGCCCATGGGTAGTAGTGGAGGCAGCAGGCCAACCCTCCTTGCCAGTGATGAGTGGCAATGACACTGCAGTCTGCCCCAGTGAACAGGGGAAAGTGGTGACTGCCAGTTGCCTAGACTGAGGCAAGGTGGGGATAAGGGGTGGGGGTTCCCCAGGGAGGGGAGACCCTGAGACTCTGGGGGTACTGCAGGGGGGGCAGCACCCCAGGTGACAGGGCACCCGGGTCCAGGGAGGGACACGGGGCCAGAAGCACTCGGGACGACAGCCGGCAGAGGGCGCTCTGGACGCTGGTGAGAGCTAATTCCCTGGCCGGCCAGTGGGAGGCGCCATGGGGTGAGTTGCCGCACGCTTACAGGGTTGTTCAAGCAGTGACGGGCGGCGGGAAGCCAGATTAGAAGCTCAGTGATCTCTTTGGCAAATCACACGTTCCTAAGAGTGGCTAGACTTTTAAAGCTTCCAAAGTGGCCAGACGTATTGACTCCATGGATGGAGTGAATCCAAAATGGCAGCTATGGATCACTGCGGTTCCTTCCTTGGATCTGAGTCAGAAGTTTCCCGTTGACGTGTAGGGGCTGGGAAGGGCTGGGAGGGTCTGAAATGAGCTCTGAGAGGTATTGCTATTTTGGGTGTGCTTTATTGCCTTGCTATAAGGTCAGTTCAATATCTTGCATGTGCTAGCTGGGTCATTGCCAAAAAGTAATGTAGACAGACAAGGACAATGCTGAGTTTAAGAGAAGTGGATGAGGTCACTGCTCTCAGCATTAATTATCAAGCATGATCAGCCTTGCAAAATCATCAAGAAAATTTGCCTGGCCAGGAGCCGCGTTTTCCTTGCCCCACCCGCCTGTTGCCATGCTAGTGGTGATGGTGGAAGTAGCTAATGACATTTAGTAAGTGCCACGGCCGTGTGAGAGAATTTTGCAATGCTGAGTTGTCTGCGCAGCTGGCATTGGTCTCTGGCTCACACACTTCAGAGAGACTCCTTTGGACCAATGATCAAACTGTGAGATAGCATGAACCGAAAATGGGAATGTCCTTCAACACTGCCCCTGTCTATCTATGGCCCCCATTGCTCACAGTCTTCAACATATTTATCCTCAGAACCCCTCCAGTATTCCCATTGTACAGATAGGAAACTGAGGCATGGATGGGCTAAGTGACTTGCTCAAGGTCACACAAGGAGTCTGTGCAGAGAAGGGAAAGGAATCTACGTCTTGTGAGTCGTGAGATGTCAGCCTAGCACAGAGGCACCCTTCCTCTCCCAGCTACCCACCTGCTCCTCCATCCCCCTCTGTACATTATACACCCCCTTTCCCTGTGACAGTCAGATCCAGCAAAGCCAGGCGATAGCTTCCTATCACTTTGAAAAGGGCTCTGGAGACAGCCCAACAGGGCCTACTCCTGAAGGCTCAGACCGTATGGGACATGCGCAAAGACAACTGTGGGGGAAAACAGAGCTTCCTCAGTGCATCACTTAATATTCCCACCACTCGGCAAAGGTTCGGCGCAGACAGCAGGGCTGTCCCACCAACCCCAACCTGGCATGCAGCAATGTACCCACCGGGCTGTTTTCTAGGTCATGCACCATTAGGGGTTAAATTAGCTTGTCTGCAGAGCTCCTTCAAAATGGCTGGTGTGTGAGTGGGAAGCCCATCTTTCCTTCTCGCTCTCTCTGGGCAACTTGATCTTTCTTTCTCTGGAAAGCAAAAGTTACCCAGCATGACAGTGCACCTCTGGAAACCCACAACCACAGCGCTTTCCCTTTTCATGATTTCAGATACGGTTGTTTGTGAACATGTTTCCCAGGAGATAGTCTGAGATATGGGAACTCCCAGGCAGGATGGATTTTTGAATCTCTCTAGTAAATTCCAGTCCAGATACCAATAACCTGGTATGTTTCCTGTGTCATTAGGAGAGTTATTTACCAATTGCTGACAATGAAATCCCCAGAACCCAGCATCTCAGAGATCTTTTCCTACAAGCAAGATTTTTAGCCTATAGAAACTCACCATCTACAACTTCAGCTTCCAAAAAAGGTGTGGAGCAATGAAAACTGCTGGTGTCCTGTGGTTTGGGAAGCTCATGGCTGGTTTTACCTGATCTCTGACTGTCACAGGGAAAGGGGGTGAACCATTGTTGCCCTGGCACTAAAATCCAGCGGAGTAAGACTTCCACAGAGGCAGGTTGAGCTTGTGCTTAGGGCCCTCAGCTAACACTGAAGGTCAGTACCCTATCTTACTATCCTTTTGGCTTTTGGACAGGAGGGCACTGTTAAACCGGTCAAGGGGAACCTGTCTCGGGGAACCCCCAATCAAGAATACAGCCACGTAGAGGGGCCAGGGTGGATACAAAACCAGCCTTTTTTGGGAGGGAGCACCCTACAAAACTTTCACCGCAACAAAGAGCAAAACATTTTCCATGTCCCCTAAGAGACATCAATGGTTTGTTTTAACAGGAGGTCACACTAAATCAGCGGTGTCCAATACTTTCGCCATGAGCCATGTGTGGCTAATGGGCTATTGAATTGTGGCTAATGAATGTGGCTTTTTTTATAATGTGGCTTTTTTATAATGTGGCTAATCAGAAAAATTCAAAACCACAAGTGCGGCTAGCAGTGTGGCTAGCATCAAATTTCTATTGGACACCGCTGGACTAGACGATCACGATGCCTCCTTCTGGCCTGAGAATCTATGGCTCTGTGAATGTTGTAATTTCATTTTTATTATGTATCAAAATTGCAAGATCTGATCATGTGACATGTCCTCCAGGACCTGAATTTAACAAGAAACTCCAGTGGTGTGAAGCCACAAAAGATTGACAAGAGAGTTAGTCTTGAGCCAGGCAAAGCTTGGCTTTGCTCTAGTGTCAGCAGCTGAGGAATTACAGTGAGATCGCACCATCAGCCCCAAATTTCCAGGTGTCATGGCCTGTCCTCGAGAAAATCGACTTGAAAGCATCTCTTTGTGCATTGTAGCGTGTCTGTCTCACGCTCAGCAGCCTGGTATCGGAGCACCTTGGAAGCAGCTAGGAAAGGCTAAAATAAGGGCAAACCAGGGAAAGATTGGAAAGTTTTTTTTTAGAGGAAAACCATGAAGTCCACTAGGGGGAAGCAGAATCAACAGATGAAGCAGCTTCATTTGCTGCTGAGTGTGTGTGAACTGGCAACAAAGGAAAGGGAATTCAGATAGAGGGGAAAGACTGTATTAACCTTTAGGATGCTGGCATTTTCCAGGCAGCCAGACTTACATATCCTTAGGAGAACATCTATCTATCTATCTATCTATCTATCTATCTATCTATCTATCTATCTACCTATGCCCAGTCTCCAAAGGGGATGAAGTGTCTCTTGGTTCATCCAATCTTGCCAATTCCTATTAGTGCCCATGGTGAAGGACTACGACTTTGGGAATTAGTGAGTGAATAAACACGATGAAAGAGGAAACAGCATGGATGGTTCCTCATAGAATGGGTCTCGCTCACTGATTTGATGACAGGGCCCTGGTTATTTTCAGCAATTCTCCATAATGGACTGATGGATACGCTGCAGTGTTTTTGTCAGAAACAACGATGTCTCACTAACAAGAGAGACCCCGCTACTGCCCCTCTGCCTGCGGACCTGGGGAAAAGACAGCTTGTCTGGCATGAATTAGAACCTGAGTGGATTATGGCCGGACAGATTAGGGAGGTTCTGTGAAAATCAAGTGGCAGGTTTGTATTTGGGAGACCAGAAAGGCACCTATCCGTCCAGGATTGGGAGCCAGATTGATAGCTACCCTATGGCTCCCTTGCTTTGGCTATGCTGGAGCAGAAGGGTCATAAACCAGCTAACATCACAGCAGGAGGCCTTTGCCAGAGGGCTGGGCCAGTTCCCCCAGCTCTGTGCCTCCCCCCTGGAGCAGGAAGTGCTCTGGGATGAGGGCAGATTAGGAGACACAGCTGCCTGCTGAGTGTCATGCATGACCAGGGTGCCATGTAGTGGGGAGAGCAAGAAAGGGCAGCTCTGGGGGATCCGTACCTGCCCAGCGTCATACATCTTGTGTGACACTCCCACCGCGGGCAGGTTTTTTAGGACAAATTGGCGGGGGCGGGGAGAAGGCAGACACCAGTCACAGACCATCTAGCCTGGGCAGAAGGCAACACAAAGGCGGGTGTACTAACCCCAGCTTGCCCATGGACAGCAGGGGACAGTCCTGTGCCTGCCATAATGCTTTGTAAGCAGGGCCCCAAACCCCAGCTGCAGGGGGCACTGTCGTCCCATTTACAGGTACCGCTAAGGGGAGCGGGGCAGAAATGTGGGATTTTATCCACATGGCTCAATGCTCAGATTGATCAGATTATAGGGTCAGGAGGGACCATTGGGCTCATCTAGTCTGACAGCCGGCAGGACACAGGCCAGTGACTCCTGCCTCCAGCCCTGTAACTTGTGGGGACCTTTTCCAGTGTTGTTTACAGACTCCAGGGGCTGGAGAATCTCTTGCCCTCCACCGGCTGTGGATTGGTTGATGGTTAATCGCCCTGGCGGTTACCTGTCCACACCTGACTTTCAGCCTGATTTTATCTCTACCTGTGACACTCATATGGCCCCATTACCTGGTACTATCAGAGCATCTCACAAGCTGTAAAGTGTTCATCGCCGCAGGTAGGAACGTGATGCGCAGAAAGACTCAGTGACATAGACCCATTTGGGGTGGAGGAGGTAACTGAACCAAGGTCTGTGACTAGACCACCCTTCTACAGCTAGCTTCAGTTCTGAATCATGAATCTAGCATCAGCGTCCACCCATGGTCTCTGTGGTTAGAGTCCTCCTGAAAACCTGGCCACACCTGAAGAAAGTCGTGTGGCAGAAGCCCACACTCAGCTTTCCATGGGGAAAGTTACAGCTCCCAAGGCTGAATTCTGCTTCGCATGCAGAACTCTGCTCTGCTTCAGCCACTGCCCTATAGAACTCCCGTAGCAGCTTTCCCAGAACCTCACTTATGCATATGGCACTCAGGTACCACATTGCTAGCCAATCAGATCATAACCGTTAGACATCATCACCTCAGAAGGTGGGGAGTCACAGCGGTTACCCTTTGAGTGACAGTCCCTCAACCAATCAGAATTCTGACTGAGCGAGGAAACTGCTGCTCAAAGGACACCTGTTCATAACAAAACTCCAGAGCAACATACTTCCCAGCCTTAGTGTTTGGCCAAAAATGCTCCCATCACACTGAAGAAGGGAATTCTGAGTTCACTCGACTGTGTACATTTACCCAGGATTTCAGGAAAAGCCCAGCTGAAATTTTTGCAAATCAAAATAAAATTTAAAAAATGGATCCGGTCAATCAACTCTTTTGTTTTGATTTTTTACTAGAAATTAAATTTCAGACCAATGTCACTTCAAGCCAGAAAGTGGAACCTTTTTTTTCATTCTGAATACATCAAACCAGGACACTTCAACAACCTCGAAACTTCTTTTCCAGAACAGGGGTTTCAGCAACACCGTCCCTTTTCCTGCAAACACTTTCGGCTTTGATGAATTGTCATTTTCTAAAGAAAAAAATCTGTCAAAAAATTCCTGACTGGCTGCAGGTGGGACTCCCTGTCTTCCCTACCAGCCCACAGGGATGGTCTCTTCTTGCACTTGCTTTTGGCTCTGTCACTTTCCCCTTTAATCACTGCAGCTGTTATGAGTGCCAAGGGGGACCCATCCTTGTTTCAGCTGTGTGTTATCTAGTGAAGCTAATTTCGGGATTCCAAAGTCTATAGCAGCTTTAGGAACCAAAACTGGCCATCTCTGCATGCATAGGGAAGGAGTGGATTTCCCTACAGGCCCGACAGGAGCATCCTGTTAAATCTTGCCCACTCTGAGGTGCCATTATTGGGTATGATATATTGAAAACTGTGTTATAATTGTGATCAATCACTTGACATTCTCAGGAGTTTTCCTGGTCCTGCTTGCAGACAGCTGTTCTCTGTAGGGAAGCAGGCAAGCAGAGTTAGTCAGCAGACAGATACCCCATCTTACTGTTGGCTGAGTTGTGCCTCACTGCCCTAGGGAGTAGCCTGCTTTGTCTCTCTCTGGTTTTGGGTTCTTCTGTGTTATGGTTCTGAATTCCAAGGAATAAAGTATTGTTATGTTACAACTGTCTAGTAAGAGTATTTTATGTTTTTATCTAACCTGTCGGTGTGGGTGCCACATTTGCTTAAATGCCTTGAGGAGAGTTTATAGCCACCCAGAATGCTACCAGGTTCTGCTAAGGCTATACCTCCCCCAACCAGCCCTACCACCTTGATACATGACTTGCCCAAGCCTCTGAATTCCACAATTAGAGTTAAACCTGAACCTCTCCTTCTCAGATGTCTGTATGTACCTTTTGCTCTTTCTGGAGTGTTGTGGGGTAAAGTTTTCTCCCATGGCTAAGCCATTGACTGTCCTGCTGATCATCCAGTTTGCAAATAACCTCCCCAAGCCCATGGCCATCTGTCCTTCATCCCAGCAATGCAATTATTTCTGCGCTGGCTGCCAGACATCTTCTTGTTACCAGAAGAGACTGGTGGAATTGATTTAAGGATCCCACCTCCCAAAAAGGATTGATTCCCCTGTAGAGTCTATCACCAATTAGTCGCAGGTCCAATGAAACTTAGTCATTTTAAAAGGTGGAAACAGGCAGGAGAATTTTATTAAAGGGTAAGTAACATAAGATAGGGGAAAGGGGAATAAAGCATTGTCACGGAGTTCCCAGGGCAATGGTCTGGACCTGCTCTTTAAGAAGCCAGTCAGGACTCTGAGGGGAAGCTTCTTCTCCATTAACAGCCTGTCTCCAAGGCTAGGAGCTTCACATCTTACAGCTTCCACCTTCCTGGGTCTGACCTCAGAGCATTCAGCACCTTCTGCCCCTCCGTGCGCTTCCCCCCATGAGCCCAGCCAGGCAGGGTCCTGGGGAAGCCTGTGGGTCTGCACCCCAACTCCACAGTCAGACGTAACTCTCAGCCAGCCAGTAAAACAGAGGTTTATTAGTCGACAGGAACATGATCTAACACAGAGCTTGTAGATAGAGCGAACCAAACCCCTCAGCTGGATCCATTTCGGGGGTCCAGGGAGGCCAGACCCTATCTGGGCCTCCCTGCCCTTCCTTAGACAGCTGCAGACTGAAACTCACTCCCCAGCTCCTCCCCTGCTTCCTTTGTCTGCTCCCCAGGCAGGAGGTCAGGTGACCTCTTCCCCCCACCTGGAGTCAAATTACAGCTTCAGGTATATCAAGAATCAGAGGGGAGTGTGGACACCTTCACACAATAGTCAGAGGAGCCATTGAGAGCATTTCTATTCCGTCACAAGCATTAAAACAGAATAAAAGAGCATGAAACAGATTAAGTAGAAAACAGCTCGGTAGTTTTCCAAGTACAGTGGGCTAGGAGCCCAGACCCAACCCCTAACCAATATGGGCACAAAACAAATAAAATGTCAATGTTACACAGTCTCTAGGACTTTCAGGGGCGCAGGTGTAGATGGCTCATGAAACTCTTGTTCATCTTGTTTCTCGGGTATCTCAGGTAGAGACCTTGAGGACAGCTACTGGAATCAGGAACTTGAGATTGAATGGGAGATCCTCCCCGATGATGGACAACCAGGTAAGCACAGGTGTTCTGTTGATCTTCCTCTTCCTCATGTGACTAGGGTGACCAGACAACAAATGTGAAACATCCGGACAGGGGGTGGGGGATAATAGGAGCATCGGGACATCTGGTCACCCTACCCATGACCGAGCATGAACATGAGTTGAACTGAACACGGGCTACCTCCTGTTTGGACAGCACTTGATAGAGTCTGAAACCCCCTTACATAGACTCTGTCACTAGGCAGAATAACTGGTGTCAGATGACTCCTTCCCGCCTTTACTGTTGCTAGGTAGACTGGTTCAAATTTAAGCCTAATCAGAAAAATAGGCACCTAAAAAGGACACCATTCTTAACAACAAGGAGGTGGACTGAGGGAAGGTGAAAGATAAAACAACCAAAAAATCCCAAAATGGCTAAAAGGTTCAACATTCCAAGTATCTGAGTTTTAAAACCCAGTGAGTTTTGTGTTTGATTTCGTAACCCTTGTGCCACGTGGAGCCGACAGCAACCAAGGCCGGGTTCAGTATCCGGGGATTCCTTTTCAACAATACAACACAGAACCAGCTCAAGCCCCCACCCAGTAACCTGGGAAAATTAAACACACCCCTGGGTGCCTCTGAGAAGCAACACTTCCTCTCCTGCAAGCACAGAGTCCGAGTGTAGAAAAGAAACCTTTAGTGAAAGGAGGGAAGTCACCCAACATTAAATAGGGAAAATGCTGCAAGCAGGATTCAGAATCACAAAACTGTGAGCAGGACACTAACCCCAATGTGCGCGGGGCAGCGCTTTCCGCCTCATGTTCCTGACGTCTAGAACCAAAAGTTCCTTTTCTGTGCCCCTTTCTGTCCGCACATCAAACCCCACCCCGGGTGGTTGTCCTTGGTCTGTGAGGATCAAGGATTCAAAGGTGCATCTGTGTTTGTTCACCTGGAGAAGAAGACACCTTGCTTGCTTCCCCATCCAAGCACTTGCTCTGGCCGGCCGCCCGGCCAGCCGTGGGTCCTCTCTGCTGGCCGCCCCGCCAGCTGCTTCTTTTGCTCACTGCTCCCTCCAGCTGACCGTCACTTACCTTCTGCTGCCATCTGCCTCTCTGCTGTGACCTCTGCAGGACAGACTCTTCATGATTGTCAGTTCTTAGTGATCTTCAGCTTTTAGCAGGCTGGGCAGAAATGCTCTCCCACCACGAGTGGTGTCAGCTCTCATTTAAGCTCTTAAAATAACAAAGGCTCCTAATGCAGCCTATTTAGCTCTATCTCTGAACAGTGGGGAGGAAAGGTCCAGCCAGACTGGGGACCCTTAGGAGAGAGTCCACACGGTCTGGCTGGGATGCCTGTAGGGTTCCCAGGTTTGACCAGGAGTCTCCTGGAATCAGGCCCGATCTCCCGGCGGGTAATGAAGCTAATCTGGGAGATTTTAGCCCACTAAAAGTCCAGCGGTGCAGTGGCAGAAAGGCAGGCTCCCAACCTGCCCTGGCTCTGTGCCACTCCTGGAAGTGGCGACATGTTCGGCAGCAGCTCCTAGGAGGAGGCACGGCCAGATGGGCACTGACAGTGATGCACCACACCAGGGGCTCTTGGCTCAGCGCAGCCTGAACAAGAGAGACTCATTTGTTCGTTTCTGATACTCTGGTGCAGTGGTTCTCAGTCAGGAGAAAGAGGCCCCTGTGGGACCATGATCAGGTTTCAGGGGGGCACCGAGCAGGGCTGGCATTAGACTTAATGGGCCCAGAGCAGAAAGATGAAGTCTGACCACATGAGGCTGAAGCCTGGGGCCCTGAGCCCCATCACCCAGGGCTGAACCCAAAGTCTGAGCAACGTAGCTTCACAGGGCCCCGTGTGTCACGGGACCCCAGGCAATCGCCCCCTAACACTGGCCCTGGCTTTTACACGCATAAAAACAGTTGTTGCAAGACAGGTGGGCAACGGAGTTTTTACAGCATGATGGGGGAAGCTCAGAAAGAAAATGTTTGAGAACCCCTTGCTCTTGTGACTAAAGCTCAGGGTCTCAGGTGCTATAGCCTGGGTCAGGTCCTGGACTCGGAGAAGCCATTGAGTTTGGTTGGTTTGGGTTTCCTTTCTCAGGGGTCAGCTCTTCCCCGGAGTGGCACTTTACCAACACCTTGGCTAGAGGGTAGCTCCAAGGGCCTGCATTGGGGCATGGCTGGATAGTGCAGAGTGCAGAGCGTTTGGTACGGCTCTCGGGTGAATTCTGAGTATGGTACATGAACCGAGTGCCTGATGCAATTAATGGTCGCCTATCCCAGCTTGGGAGTATGATTCAGAGGGTGGGCAGCCAGTTCTGGGAGGGGGCTGCCCAAGGCTTCTACTGACGGAGTGTCTTTCATTGTGGGAAGGGATGTGAGTTCCTGGTATTAGCAGAGAGAGGCTCTGTGCATAACAGCTTTGGCACTGGGCTCCAGCCCCATCTCCCAGCTCAGAGTCCACGGCCTGCTCTCCAGGAGAAGTTGGTGGGAGCTCAGTTCTCCCTGACGAGGACCTGGGGGTGGTTTCCTCTCTTGCCTAGGAATGTTGTGCTGGGTGAGTGCCTCTGACACAAACAGAGCAGAAAGGTCTAGACACCCGCTGCTCCCTGCTGCATCATTCTTCTGTTAATCGCTTCCAAGGGCCTGGAGCAAACCGTCCCCTTCCCCACTTGCTGCTCTTATTGCAGTGGCTGATGAAGCCTTTCTGTGACCTCTCCAGTAGCTGTGAGCTCCTCCCGTAGCTAAGGAGGGAGTAGCTAAGAAAAAGTCCTTGTGGGTCTTGGGAGAGGGAGAAGGATGCACAGATAGTGGCATTGCTCTCTCTGGGCAGGTTAGCGATGGGCACACCCCAACCCCGGCCCCTCCAAGTTTTTCCCCATAGCACCCACCTCTTATCCACGGAACCATCACAAAATTACCAGGTCTCGTGGCCCCCCAGGAAGAGTACAGCCAAGCTTTGTAGTTATAGCTTAGAACATAGCTCTGACCCACACCCAGCGCTTAGATACATTTATAGTGTGTATTAGCAAAGAGCAGAGACTCAAGTGACAGGGGGTAAGAATGCTGGAAATAAATAGTTACAGATAAAACAACCCGCTAGGTCATCTCTTCTTGCACCGAATTCTGCAAGGTCAGAGATGGGTGGTTCTGTTAGGAGAAGGTTCCTGCTGTGAGCGCTCACGATCTATCCACGGGGAAAGAGGATTCTGCCCCAGGGCTAGGATCTGGGCTCAGGAGCCAGAGAAGGGGCTCAACTTGGTGCCAAAGACTACTTCCTATCTTCTGCACACTGTTCCCACCAGTCCACCATTATGTTACCTGGTACACAAAATACAGCTAGAAAGGCAAGTATTTCACAAATATCCATGAGTCGATGTCTCCAGCACTGATCAGAAGGGCTGCTTAGCCCAGATATAGATAATGGGTTCATGCATTTCATCATCACAATAGCTTCCGTCACCGCTGCTCTGTAATTCCTGCCATTGCATTAGTATTGGCTTTGGCTGCTAAATTCACTCAGGCTCTGCCCGTCCTTGCAGCCAGGTGTCTTACTCTGAGGGCTTGTCTTCACTACAGCGGGGAGGGATCGATCTTACGGTGATCGATTTATCGCGTCTTGTCAAGACACGATAAATCGATAAATTGATCCAGAACCAAAAGTAAACGTAAAAAAATCGGAAAACTCAAACCCACAAATCTTCCCTCAAGCTGATTTTTTTTACCCCCTGTGATGGGGCATCTGACCCACATTGGCCCATAAGGGGTTAATTGAGCCTGAGGGAGGCTGCGCAGGAGGCAGCCAATTAGAGAGAGGCTGTGCAGAGCAGCCAATCAGGGCCAGGCTGGCCCATATAAGAAGAGATGCAGAGCAGAATAGGTTCAATTTCTCCCTGGAGCTTGAGGAGGGAGGAGGACTGGCTGCCTTGCAGGCCGACAGCAGCAAACACCCTGGACAGAGCAGTGCTGCAGGCAGGGATCTGGGGAGCTAAAGGCAGCTCCTGGCGGGCAGCAGGGATCTGTAGGCTGAGGCCCTGAGGCAGGGGTGAAGAGGGTGCGGGGGCGTCAGGGAAGTGGCCCAGGGAGATCAACAAGAGAGTTGGAGGGGTGCTGCAAGCAGTGACCATCTACAGGGTCCCTGGGTGGGGACCTGGAGCAAGTGTGGGCCTGGTCCCCCCTCCCCTGCCCCCTGGTCCCACTTGCCACTGAGGAAGTGGCTGGAGAGTGGACTGCAGGCCTCACAGAAAGTGGGAGCACAGAGCGTGGCACGGCCGGAGGGCTGTGTCATGAAGAGGATGCTGGGGGCCTGGGCGTGACATGGGTCCCTGGAACAGAAGCGACGGCAGCGAGATGCCACCAGACGAGGGCAGACTGGGTAGCAGAGTTGATCCCTGGGACGTCCAGCGGGGGGTGCTGCAGTGGTGAGTCCCACGCCCATAAAGGCGACATGCCAGAGACTCCATGGAGCTGACGAGGGACATGGTTGTGGCTAGTGACTTTGTGGACGGTGCTCGGGCATGATGGTGATGGGTAGCCGAATAAAACGCTAAGACTCGTTTGATAGATGAGCTGGTAATTACATTACCTACCCCCCCTGCCCTGGCCCACGGGGCTAGCAGGCCACTAATGGGTGAGCCAGAGCCTCAAGGGGAATCCAGGCTGAACACCAAGTGGCATCTCAGTGGGGGAAGCTTGATTTGTGAGCAGAGGCTGGAAGAGTATCGCTGCTCTTTTCTTCTCCCTAACTGGAGTCCTGGGTATTATCCCCACTTGCAGGAGGGAAACCGAGGCAGCGAGAGACTCAGTTTGGGGGAGGCTGGTCTTGTGAGTAATGGGCTGACCTTGAACTCTGGAGAGCTCCATTCGAATCTCAGCTTTGCGACTGACTCCCTGGGAGGCCATGGACAAGTCACTTAAACCTCTCTAGTTCCTGCTTTGTAAAATGGGGGAGGATAGCCCTGCCCTTCTTGCTCCCGTGGTGACGGTGATCCTGCCCCATGATCCGCTGGTAGGAGCTTTGATACCGTGTCAAGGGCACTATGTACTCCCCTCAAAAGATAAGAATGCACTTCTCCCCTGCCTGCAACCCATCTAGGGCGACCAGATGTCCCAATTTTATAGGGACAGGCCCGGTTTTTGGGTCTTTTTCTTATATAGGCTCCTTTTAGCCCTCCACTCCCATCTCAATTTTTCACACTTGCTGTCAGGTTACCCTAAACCCATCACATGACTGAGTCACTGGAGTCAATGGGGCAGCCAGGGTTCAGGATTTCTAATGTTAGGCCTCTCCTCTCCCCTGTAACTGCCTAACCTTAGAGAGCCAGCACAGGGGGGACAAACCCCACAACCATCAGCTGTGGCAGTGGAAATGGGGACACTGTCTTCCTCTCACCCGGCTTTTGGCCGGACCTGGAGTGAAGCCAGCAGGGAGCAGATCGACTGCTGCTTTGAGCCAGGGGCTGCGGTCAGGGCCAATTGGAGGGAGGGCCAGGAGGGCCATTTGGCCTGGGCCTCATGCTCAAAGGGGGCCTCAGATTTAGACACTTGGTTGTTGGTTTTTTGGGTTTTTTGGGGTTTTTTTGCATTTGATACGTTTCACAATTTGTTTTTACGCGCATCCCTATCGGACCAAAATGTGACCCACTCTCTCAAGCTTAGAGCTGCACATTTAAGCAAATAAGAGATGGGATTTGGTAAAAAAACATATTTTTTTGTTAACGGATATAGATTTTGTCATGTTAAAAAAGTTCATGGATATTAATAAAAATATATCAGTTCTGATGGCACAAGATTAGACCGTGATGAACGTGTTCTCTCAGATCAGCTGATTATATAAACAATCCACTACTAGTTGCTGGTGCCGGATCAAGTGCATGTTGAAAGGTAGAGAATAGTTACATTTTAGTGTCTTTATAATTTTACATCTAGTTGACTAAGGAATTATTTATGTGTGAGAATTCCCCATTATTATCTTCCTATGGTAGCTGGTTGGTTGGTTGAGCCCTACCTTGGTAGCTTGGCCACCATCAGAGGAGGCTTTCATAGTCTATAGGCCCAGATTCAAGGTGAAAATTTGTGAGGACAGTCTTCTCCAGTGAGTTTTGTGAGGGCACATATTTGAAATATTTGGACATTATCTGCATGTTTGTATCCATGTCTGAGTTTACTATATATGTATATGTCATCCGTTTGTCTTCAGCTCGGCCTGTTCTATTATACCTTGCGTGCTTGAGTTTTGATTCAGTGATAAGGATAATAACCTGTCTGACTGTTTCATTTTGTGTTCTTAATTAGTATTCCTTCGTTTTAAGTATTTTCAGCATTTGTGTTCCATTCGGCATTTGTGTACATGTTTATAGAAGAAGATTTCAAGTGTAGATAAGCTATTTATGTAGAGCAGAATATTTCAAGAGTGGATAAGCTACATGTTGACTAGATAGATCACTGTGAAGAGGAGATTTGACAGACATGAAAGCAAGAGACAGTGAAAACAACTGAGTGAAGCAGCAGCTCAGAGCTCAAAGCCAATAACTTCATTTCTCAAACCGCTGGAAGACACACGTGACCCAAGAAACAATGCTACAGATAATGAAAACTCCACAACTGCAACAGGCATGGGTACCGACTTCCCCCCTTTCCTATGGGTGCTCGACCTCTCTACAGAAACTAATAACTGGGTAAAAACTTCTTAAGCGCATCCTGAAAGTCATCCTTTTTCTTTCTGGCTTTCTTTGGTTCCAGTCAACATATTGGTGATCCTGCAAATGGAAACTTTCTAGGCATAGTTGAGCTGCTCAGCAAATATGACCCACTTTTATCAGAGCATGTTAAATGTGTTCGAGAATCGCAAGAGAGTCAAAAGCGCATGCAAGTCCATTATCTCTCCACACGCATACAAAACGGGTTTATTGAGCTACGTGGGTCATTCGCACAAACAACAATTCTTGATGAGATTCACAATGCCAAGTATTTTTCAACCATTGTTGATACCGTTCCAGATTGTTCTCTTAAGGAGCAATGGTTATTCAATGTGTTAAGATTGTAGACTGCTCAAAATTTTCCGTTGAAGAAAGGTTTATTTTGTTTGATAATTTCATGCAGAAAAAATGGAAAAGAAATTGCTGCTCGAGTACCAGCAATTCTAGAAGGTTTTAAGTTAGATTTTCAAGTCTGCACTGGTCAAGCCTATGACAATGGATCTAATATGGTTGGGAAGTACAAAGGCGTACAAGCCGTTCTGCTTGAGGATCATTCAAACTGTATTTCCTCCAGCTGTGGAAACCTCACACTAAACCTTGCAGGTGTGAACTGTGCTGAATCATACAAGGAGCCAATTATTTACTCTGGAACTGTTCAGCAGATAAACTGTCTCTTCAGTAGCAGTCCACAAAGGTGTGAAAATCTGAAGCAATATCTTCCTGTTTCACTGCATGGGATGTCCAAAACTAGACGGTCTGCGTGGATTGATGGTGTTCAACCCGTTGCGCAGCATTTGAATTTAGTGAGAAAGGCTTTAAATGAGCTTGAATGTCTCAATCTCACTGCACAGTTTCAAACTAAACTTCAGGCTTCAGAAGCACAGGTTCAGATTTGAATGCATTTTGATGTCATCTTTATGGAGGAAGATACTTACAATGATCCACCAAACTAATCTGGTAATGGAAGCACCGAAGGCTACACTTGAAGTTGAGGGGGATAACAGTGAAAGTCTTATCAATGACATTCAACAGATTCGTAAACAACGGGATATGATCCTGACTGAGTCCAGATTAGTAGCCCAGAATACCGGTATTTCATCTGACATCTCCAGTTGCAACTTACCTACTGAATCCGATGCCAAGCAGCATTTTTGGTCAGTGTCTTCCTTGTAATCTTTATTCAATCAGGTCTTACACATCAATCTGAGTCACTGTGACTAATTTGTCCCCTTTTGGGGGTTCTTTGGGGGTTCAACAGACTGAATAATAAAATCTACTTTCTGCAGCTGAACAATTTCAGCAATAGTACAACAAGGAAAGCTCAAAAGATCTCAGTGACAAAGTCATCTTCTGCAAATGAATATATTCCATGAACTTTAAATTGGATTGTAAGCCAAAGGAATTGCTTCCCAAAACACTCGAACTTGGACTCCCTGGGGTGTTTCCTAATCTCACAATTGCATTGTGTATTTTTCTCAGTTTGCTTGCATCAGTGGCTTCCGGTGAACGTACCTTCAAGGTATTGAAGCAGGTAAAGAATTATCATCGTTCAGCTATGGGACAAGAGTGTTTGAATGGGCTCACCATGCTTAATACCAACTGTGCCATGGCATAAAAGGTAGATTTTTACTGTATAATTAGTGCATTTTCACAAAAAAATGCTAGAAAAGCATTTGTTAAATAAAAAAATATTCAAATTACACCTGACTCTTTTTTTGGTCTCTTGTTTTGTTTTCATGCGTCGTCATTTTTTATTTTTATTATGGCAGGGGCCTAAAAGCTGGGAATGGCCTGAGCCTCTCTGGACCTCCGAGAGGGCCTGGCTACGACTGGGAATCCTTTGCAGTAAGGAGGAAAGAAGCTTGGCCTAGGGTGGAGCCAGCTGGATGGGATGCAGCCACCAGCAGGCCGGCTGGCCGCGTGTCTGGTATCTTGTGTGAGTCACACCAGGGAAACCCCAGGTATGTGTTCCTGCAGCCTAGGGAAATATGGCACATCCTATGGGTCTTCAGGAACAGCTGCTGTGGTGTGGTGTGAACCGAGCAGGAGGTCCGCTACCTCCCTCTCACTGCTCCCCACGCCGGAGCCAAAGGGGGAAGGAGTAGCCAGGTTGTGCAGGTGACAACTAGGGGCAGCAGCGAAGGCAAGGGAGGAGCCAGGAGCTGGCCTCAGGCTCGCTTAGCTTCCCCCCATCACACTCCAGCTTTCTGCCCTGCAGCCCCAGATACCCCAGTGCCCTCTAGCATACACCTCCCCACACACTGCTGCTAAGTTCTGTGCCTCTCCCCATCCTCCCACTGCTGCTATCTGGGTCAGGGCTTGCTGACCACCGGATACAATTATATAGGGGTATCCACATTTGCTAATTAACTGGGGAAAAAGTCACAGCTGAAACAGCACCAATCTAAACAGCTGAGGTGGGGTATGTGTCCCCCAAACCCTCAGAACCTGCTTCCCTTCTAGCCCAGCATCCTGTTAGCACCAGTGCAGGGAGGAATGTGCCCCCGTGGAAACGCATCAGTGAGAGTGAGCACGGGTCTGGTTCTGCTGTGCCGGAAAGTATCTCTGCTCTGCTCTGAACCTTTCCCTGAGCAAGGCTGCACCTAAATGGCTCTTGTGAATCCTTCACAGAAGACAAGGCAGGTGTGAGTTGTTGTCTGGACACAACCCAGAGCTGCAATTCATAGGCTGCCCTGGGTCAGGTGGCCCAGGGATATGCTATTTGCAGTATCTTGGTCTGTTTGGAGCAGGTGAGAACCACTGGCTAGGAAAAAGACTCCCCGGGGTTTCGCTTGGGCTTGGGCTGATGCCAGGGCTGAGCTGCGTGAGAGCAAGACCTTTTAAAATGTGTTCAATTAGTTGTACAGCTCCTCGACTCTGTTTGCCTGCCCCAGCCCCCCTTGTTCACCCAGTGCTGATTTCCGCCCTTCCCAGCGCTGGGAGGTTTCTTAGGCAAAGTTTTCAGCTTGATGCGTCTCGTTCGAAAAGATTTCTGGACAGCTGCTGAAATGTAGTGAGTGCCCCGGGCTTGGAGGGAATTCATTCCAGGCTGTGCAGTGGAACAGGCCACGGCTAAGCCCAGCACAGGTAACCATGCCAGTCCCCTCGCAGCAGGGCAATGTTCCTGCCAGCCCCCATGTGAGAGCCAGCTGCCTGGAAGGGTTCAGGGCTGGGTGCAGTGAAGGCAGGGGGAGCTCTCTGCTGGGGCCTTGTTTTCAGCTTTGACTCCTATAATGCTACTTGGATTGGCACCAGGTCAGGATCTGGTCCCAAGTTTTGCAGAGCTGAGGAGCAGGAGCATGTGCCTCGGTAGTACCCACAAGGAGCTTTGGCTGACTCAGCCAAGATGCCGGAGCTCTGCTTCTCCAGAGCCCTTCACCTTGCACAGCCGTCAGCACCTGAATAGTAGTGTGCACTCACTTTGCACTGGTGTCAATGACTGTACATGATGCATAGCCCTGGTCGCTCTGCCCCCCTTGCCTGCTGGCTGTGATTCTCACTCGCGTGCATGGCCTGGATAAGGCTGACTCCTGCCGGGGCAGTTTCAATCTCTGTTTCCCGTGCTCTGCGGGAGGAAAGGTCTTTTAAGGCTTCAGCTTTGGAGCCTTTGAAACTGGGGCATTTCACAGCCTCACACAGGCCTTACAAAAGCCAACAGCAAAAATCCCACTCCTGGCAAACGTTAATAACCTGCATGGATCCATCACTGCATCCTGATGGGTCGTGGGTCCTAAGCTGATCCACAGTGTCACGGGGTCCGGGCCGCCCTGCGTTCTCTGCACTCTCAGTGAAAGGTCTTCACACCGTTCTCCAGTGTTTCACCCAACTGTCCTTTATTTACAGAATAAGTGTGTGGCTCCCAAGTGGTAAACAGTGCTCCCCCAATCCCCAGACAGTTACCCCACTATCTTGGTTCCCGGGCCTCCAGCCCCTCGAGGCACCTTGCACGCAGTCAGAGCTACTGCCTCCTCTTCCCTACCTGGTCTCCTCTGACTGACCATGAGTCAGTCTTTTGTAGCCTGATCAGCTTTCTGCCTCAGCTGTGGTCCATCAGCCCCAGCTAGCGCCGTGAGCCTATACTCCTTAGGGCTTCCAGCTGGGCTCCCCTGCCGGATACTACCAGCTCCTGCTCCAGGGCCTCCTGCCAGGAAGCAGGGTTTAAGTTGCAGAGGCAGGGTATTTCAGGGGTTTTTACCCCTGCCCTGCCACACGCAGCAGCGGGTGATTCTCCGCTAGCTCGGGTGGCAAAGGCCAGAGGTGTTAGGGGGCGCTTTCTGCTGCTGCTGTAGGGGGCTGTTACTCTGGCTAGGTTTAGTTTTCTGCTGGCAGCGCAGCCCAAGGAAGAGGCGGTGGTGTGTTTACTGGGCTGTCAGGTCCTGGTTTGAGTCTGCCACAGGATCGCAGATGGACTCTTCTGATCTGCCAGATGGGGACAACGAGACCCGGCGAACACAGAGTTGTTGTGAGGTGTCATCTGTGGGCTGCTTGGAGATCCCCAAGAGGAAGCACTGGACAGGTTGAAACTGCTACTTGCTCCCCAGAAGATCCAGGATGCTCAGCAAGCAGTAGGGCAAACCCCACCGAGAGAGCGCTCCTAAAGACCCCTGCTGCCTCTAGCACAGGTGGGTCCAGGTGGGTCCCCCCGCTGCATTCTCCAAGCATGGCAGGACAGCCTTTCTCCCCTTCTCTCCCTCTGGGGCACCGAGGACAGGAGGACCTGGACTGCCTGAGTCAGTCACCTTTACAGCAGCCTCCCTCGCACCGGGGCAAGGGAGACAGACGAGGTTTTTTTAGTGGCCTCAATGAGGGCGGCAGGAATCGCAGCGACAGGGAGGCTGCTGCGAGCCGAGAGACGCGGCTGTAAATGCAGGAAACAACCCAGCAGCCTTCCCGGTGAGCTGGCACCCGCTGAAGGGGGTGGCATGTAGCTCCAGGGACCCAATAAACAACCAGGGGTTTTAAGCCTATGGCTAGTCCTGTGGCAGCAGAAAGTCCCTGTAACTGGGTTGTTTTCTTCCCCCTCTCCCGTGTCTTTCTAATCACAGCAACACCCAGGACTGTGCCCTGCCTAGAGCGGGGGCGGTGGGGAGTCTGAGAGGGGCTGGGATGTGCTTATCCCTCTGCATGTGGAATCTGTTCTTGAGGGGATGGTAGCTGAGAGGGGCCCTGTCCCCATTAGATGGAGAGTGCAAGGCAGCCAGAATTAATAAGGCAGTGGCTGGGAGGGCTGTACTCCCTTGCAGCTGGGAGGGGCAGGTCCCTGGGGAAGGAGGGTGTTGGAGAGTCCAGCATACCCTGTCCCTGGGAACGTGACCGGGAACCCCTTACCCACTTTTCTGCCAGCGTGGGGCAAAGCTCTCACCTGGGTAGCGTGTGCCCTTGTTTGGGGAGTGTAACAGGTGCTGGCTTAGAGGATCAAGCCAGGCTCCTGTTAGCCCATACCCAGGGAGAAGAAGACAGTAGCTGGAGCTGGCTGGGAGGCCACACCCTAATTGCCTGAGGGGAGACACCTGCAGGCCTGAGGAGCCTGCTATAAAAGCTGGCAGGCAGGAAGCAGGGAGATGAGAAGGAGAGAGAGACCAGGGAAACAGGAAAGGGAAGAGTGTGGGGCTCTAGATTCCTGTAGGCTAGGAGGCTAGCAGTCTCCCTGAGCACTGGTCTGTAGGTACCTGTATATATTTGTAAATAGTCAGTGGTGGGAACAAACACAGCAATAAAGGACACAGGTGTTGCACATAGAGTGGTCTCCAGGCTTGTTTGTGAAGAGGACCGGCGAGGGCCCGGTTACAGGGAGGAGCAGGGATGACGGCTGACAGGGCTTCCAGCGGGGAAGGGATGAGCTGGGGACGACAGTCGGGGATGCCTCGTCACCGGCCCATCATGGGTGCGCTGGGAGAACAGAGGAGCGGGGAGCTCTGCTCTGCCCTGGCTGCGCGTTTGTAAGAGGCTCTGTGTTCACGCCGGAGCCTCCATGTCTGCGCGTTCCGCTGCCTTGTCATCAGCCAGTTCGATCCATCAGCTTCTTGACAGTCTTGGAGAATAAAAATGACCACCCATTTCTAAGTGCTTATTATGGCACTTTGAGAAATGCCTCCACAGGAGAGCCAGAATGACTCCCAAAGTCCTTGTTTGGAAAAAAGATAGTTATTTTAATGTAATAAATTATTTGTACTGAATAAAAGATTATCTGCATCCCCTGATAGCTGTCTGCCCAGCAAGAGGTGCCGGGCTGCGCCTACTGTGGGAATCACAGCGGTGAGAGAACACAGTGGTGGAGGAGGGGAGAGGAACCCATCCAAAATAGCTTGACAGCTGATCTGCTGGTAGGACGCAGGGCTCAGGAGGTGGATCTTGCCTACGGTAGCCCAGATGTCAGAGGGGTACCCGCCAGAAAAGCAGGCCAGATCCCCAGCTCTTGTAACTTGGGGTGGCTCTGTTGTCTTAAATGGGGCTGGATTGATCCTCACCAGCTGAGGACCTAGTCTAGAGGGTTTGCTTGCTCAGCATGGTCATGCAAGGAGTTTACCAGTGACTGAGCACCCGCAACCCCTATTCACCATGGGCCAGGTCCTGCTCATTTACACTGGTATAAATCCTGTGGAGTGACTCTGGATTGAAGTGAAATCTGAACCTGGTGTCACATAGCACCACTTGTGTGAGGATAGACAGCTTCTGGTTTTTGCATCAGACTCAGGTCCTCAAGGTGACTGCAGCCTCCCCTACCCGTGGGAGGATTCTGTGCCACTGTGCAGGCACACAGTTCATGTTGTCTGCAGATTTCTTTGCTTCCCTGCAGAAAAATGACTCCTGGAGGAAAGCAAGGGAAAGCAGAGGGAAGCTGCAAGAAGAGTTACTCACCCTTCCCTCTTCCCGAGCTGCCAGTATAGATATAAATCAGCACAGAGGGAAGGGAGGGTGCGATGGCTGGGAGTTCGTGCATAGGGTGACCAGATGTCCCAATTTTATAGGGACAGTCCAACAGTCTGGTCATCCTATTCGTGCATGGGGAGATATCAGTCACGGCTGGGGCAGGGATGGGTGGGTTTGCAAGTGAGCGTGACTCTGTCCCTTTGGCTCGCTATTGCGGCACACCAGTTGTGGAGAGGCAGGGCTTTGGGGTGTTAGAACTGGTCGAAAGTTTTGGATGGAAAAATTTTCCTCTCAGGCCAAACAGTTTACTACTGACTTTTCTGGAGATGGTCAGTAGCCAATATAAATTGTGAGTTTGATTCCCTAGCCCTCACTTGCTCTTCAGTTGCCTATGATGTAATATTGAGCATATAGCTGCATATGTTTGTTAATTAATAATTAGAAATAAATGTTCAAACCTAGCTAAGTTACTATTAGCCAAAGGGGGGTTGGGAATTTCCGCCAATGCTCCTCACTTCCATCCTCCATCAGGTCTAGTGCTTTAATTTCTCAGCAGCAGCCGCTGTAGCATTTTCCAAAGGTGATCTGAAGCCAAAACAACCTTACAGGCATGCAGATTAAATTCAAGATGGGTCTAAACCAGCCCCCCTCCCTGTTATGAACACCCACAGTTAGTGTTAAGCACTGGACTTGATTCAAGCTTGTGTCTCAGGACATTTCTCCATAAGATGCTTTACAGATGTTTTACATGTTCTTCTTCTCTACAGACGTTCACTGTGAGTTTGAAGTGAGTGCCACGGGGCTGTTTGTGTTGGGTTTCTGTACTTGCTTGAACCACGTAGGTTCCAGGCACAAATATGCATGGAAATCCAGTTGCAAATGATATTCCTGAATTTGTTTTGGGAGCACAGCTCACCTTTTACTCTACTCTAAACCTGCAAATGACCGAAATCCCATGCTGCAGAGGAAGGTGAAAAAAAACAAACCCAAAACCCTTGACTAATCACAACCCAGAAACACTGCTCCATTATAGGATGGTCACTATCAATCCATAGAATAAAAATATTCAACAAATATCTCTGCATGTAACAAACCTTTGAGGGAAAGGTGATCTCCTTGGAAATGCTCTACAAGCAGAAAGAGAGGCTGAATTCAGTGAATTTGCTGCTTACTGGGAATTACTCAGCTCCAACTCCAACAGCAACCCGAGACCCCTGCCTCATGCAAACTTTGCAATGTCTTCCCATCACCGGGTAGCCTGCAGCCTTCATCCCCTCTGAGTTGTCTTTATAGTTTTCTAAGCATCTAAACAGGAGACCCCAGAAAGAGCCAGCTAAGAACTCTGCCCGTTCCAGAGCGGTAGTAAATATCCTGGTCAGGTGGGAATTCTCTCTGGGGAAAAGCTGGTTGACAAATGTCAGTTATTTTGCATAGGACATTTTGAAAAATCTTTGGGTTAGTTTCATGCTTTTCCATGACATTTTTAATGAAAAAAAAAACTGAACCAAAATGTTTGCTTTGGTAAATTTTGCATTTTGGGGCAAAAAGTGTATAGTAATTGAACTGCCAAAACGGGAACATTTATACCAAACACTGATTTTTATTTTTTTTAAAAAAATGTGGTTTGGTTTCTGTATTTTCAGGAAATTTTGGTCAAAACAAAAAAAAAATGGATTTGGTTGAAAAGTTCTTTTTGGCTGGGAAAAGACTGTTCGTTCAGCCAGCCACAGTCCGGAGGGTTTCTGTGGAGGAGACAGGCCTATAGCACATGTATTCCCTATCCCAGCCAGGGTCTCTCCCGTGGGCGCAGAAAGCCATCGTCTCAGAAGACAGTGACTCAGTATGCACTCGTGGGTGTGGGTGAGAGAAGGCTGTGCACATCTTTGGGTCCCCTGCCCCTAAAATGCATCGCAGGGAGGGACGCTGTGCGGGGAGAGGGGACTCCTCTGGAGGAGGATGGTTCTCTCAGGCTACTATTTTCAGGGATCTCTGGGGCCGTTCCCAGAACTGCTGCAGTGCCTGGGATGTCGGGGCGGGACCCTTCATAGGTTGCCCACCCTTGGGAGCAGGCCAGGCCCTTGGGTTCTCCCAGCTGGGTGTGGTGCACTGGATCGGTGCTAAGCACTGAGCTCGTGGCTCGGAACATCTGCCCTGAGCCTGGCTGGGGCCTGGGCTTCCCCCTTCTCCTGCAGTCGCACAGGGCTGGGTCCCTGGCTGGCAGCCCGTCTCCCCACTGCCCTTCTCCCTCCCTCTGCGGATTGATTATAGGGTAGCCAGTCGAATCATTTTAATGAGCTCAGCCTGCTGCTGCGAGGCACCAGTAACTATGGCAACTCCCTTCGAAGGTGGCGTGCTTGGTGTCTGTGTCACAGGGTTTGCGTTTCAGGGGATCTGATTGGATGAGATGGAGGAAGGTGGGAGCCCATTGGGAATTTGGGCTCATTTGCATGAGGGGTTTCATTGAAAGCAGTGACAGGGGAGCTTGTAGGGGCCAGAGGTTCCATATCCAGGGCTAAGCCCCTTTGGGCCGGGGATCCCAGTGCACGCTGGAACAATGTCATTAGGCTGTTAGTACTGTCAGTCCATCTGTCCTGTGGCCCTGCTCACTGTAGGATCTCAGGGCTTAGCCCTGATTCTGGTGTAAATCCAGATGAAGTTAATAACATTAGAGGGCACGCGGCCTCAGAGCAGGAGCAGGCCCAGCAGAAGACAGGCTTCCTCCCCAGACAGAGGTACAGCCTGATTTTGCAGACTTACACTCCATTCTGGGTGACCCCCTGGAGCCAGATCCCCTGATCTCAGTGACACCAGAGCAAGTTCTGAGGATAACCATAGAAGCTGCTCCAGTTACTCCATATTTACACCAGACATTGGCACATTTGTCCTGAGCATCAATCAGTGCAGTGCCACTAAAATCAATGGGTTTGTGCTGATTTACACCAGCTCAGAAATGGGCCCAGTGAGTGTAACTTATCTTTCCTGCTGCTCCTCCCTTTCAGCTCCTTAGCAGGTAGCAGGGAGGAGGATGCTAGTCTAGTTACTCTTTCATAGCAGCTGATTGTTGGCTGCTTCCTTCCTTGTGCATCTGTGACGTGCCAGGTGTGTTGCACGCACACCAAGGAGCCTGATCCGCTGTTGCTCTGTACCTCATGTAAGTCATTTACACCAGTGCAAAGCTGGGGTAAAACACACCTCATCTGATCTGATACTTTTGCACCCATCTTGTGCACACTTTGCTCAGGGTAAAGGATGACACAAGCTATGGGACAGCTGGCTGCCTGAACTCCACACCAATGCAAGTTACGCTACTGTACCAGCTTCCACCTGATGTGTAACCCCATCTCTGTCACTGCAGGATGTGGGTCAGAGATTTCCATAGGAAATGCACGCACACAAACGCACACACACACACACGGGCAAGATTCTGATCTCTGCTTGGCAGGTTTCTGTTTTAAAGAGAAAGTAGAAAGAGGAGGGGCGCTGTGGGTATGAGGAGAGGTGGGCATTTCAAGGGTAGCAGGAATTAAAGTGTAAGGATCAGCCTTCATCTTGGTCTCTGGACACTCCTGCTGCTGGGAGTGTTCAGGCTCCGAGACTTGCCCAAAGTTCTAAGTACCTCTGAGCCTTGGAAGAGATTTCCCACTCGGGTGGAGCCGTTCCCTAGTCCCTCACTGTGTCCATTATCATGAACCAGATCAGCATCACAGTGACTAGTGTAACCCACACACCTCCTGGGTGTGGAGCTCATTCCCAGCTGGTGGCACCGAGACCACTGACAGATTAATAGTGACAAAGAGTCCTGTGGCACCTTAAAGACTAACTAAAAATTTTTTAGAGCATAAGCTTTGGTGGGCTAATACTCACTTCGTCGGATGCATGCAGTGGATGAAGTGGGTATTAGCTCACGAAAGCTTATGCTCTAAAAAAATTTTAGTTAGTCTTTAAGGTGCCACAGGACTCTTTGTCACTTCTGCAATTCCAGACTAACACAGCTACCCCTCTGATTCTTGACAGATTAATGCAACTGCTAGATTCTGAGCTAAGAGGGCAAGAGCTTTTAGCTCATCCCATAGAGGCTCAGGCATTTAGCTCCAGAGTTCCCAGGTTCAATCCTGCCCGCTGACGACCAGGGTCTGTCAGTGTTATACTAGCAACACTGCTTAGAAGAGGTATAAAGAAAAAACATTTTTTTTGTCATAAAATGCCCGTTGATTGAAAGGGGTCAGATCTCGCTGAATTTCTCAACTTGAAAAGATTTTGAAAAAAAACCCCACAATTGAAATGGTCAAAACAAAACTTTTTGACATTTTCAAAATGGAAACATTTGGTTTGACATGACAGTGTTTAGGAATTAAAGCTATCTATAGGAAATAACTTTAAAAAAACACTTTTCGACTGAAAGAAATCTCCCCACCCCCTAGGTGTATGGTTTCCCAACATTTTTCAAGATTTTGACTTTTTATCCCTAGTCAGGATGAGAACATTTTTTGAAATGTCAAAAACATTTGCCAGACAGAAAAACCATCCCCTGCCCAGCTTTCTCAGGATCCTCTGCTAGGGAACATGGCCTCTTCTGCCCGAGCCAAAGGTAGGGAAGTGTTTAGCCTTTGCCGCTTTGCATCCGATGGACGTGAAAAGGAGGACACATGCTTCAGCTGACTCCAGCCGGCAGAGGGAAGTGGTGAACACTCACACAAGCTGTCTGTAGTTTCAGAGAAGGGAATTTCAAATGACCCCATGGACTGTGATTCCCCCGTTGGCAGAACTGTCCTTATCTTTTGTGACAAGCCTGAGAACTTCCTGGAATCCATTGCTAGCTCCCACAGGCTGAAGATCACGCAAGGGGCTGCCCTCTAACAATGGGCTGGTGGCTAAGAGCCTGGGCCAAGAGGCAAACACTCTGGAGTCCAATTCCCTGCTCTTCCACATGCTTATTTTGTGAGCTTGGGCAAGTTGCTTGATTTCTTGGGGCAGATCCACAAAGCAGTGTCCCTGTGCACAGCACCATTGTGACCCATGAAACTCCTGCGTGGCTGACCCCTAAACCTGTAGGTGCATAAGCTCTCTTGATGCCTAGCTTTCTGCTGTCAAAAGTTCCTATATTTTAGGTCCTGGGGCATGCACACTGCTGCCCCCTCCCCCGCATGTGTCCTCATGGTCATGCCTAAGCCTACTGTACTCACGGAGTGCTACAAGCAACTGGTGGTGGTACCATGATATAAGAGCGTGCGTCACACAGCTACTTGAGAACAAGGGAATTACCAGATGTCACTACTGCCTTGCAGCCAATCGAATACAACAACCAAACCAAGCTGTTTCATCAGCCAGACCGTACTCCTCAGTGTGGGATGCTCAGAAGCTCTCGCATTGGCCTGACTCTGCTCCCATTGACGTCAATGGGCATTTTACCACTGGCTTCAACGCAAGCAGAGTTAGAGCAAGGCTGGGCTCTGTCGGGACTTCTGTCCACACTGTTCTCCAGGTGGCTCTGACCTGGGCTAGGCGGGTATGCTGGTGCCTTGGCTTCCTCTGTCACAGCTGCTGCTGTGTTCAGGAAAAGAGTCTCGGCAAACACGAAGCACGGTGTGAGTGCCAGCTGCCAGCCTGAGAAACAGTCGGTGCAGTTATCACCCAGAGTGACAGCTCCTCCCTTCCTCTGCCTTATACTCAGTTAGAGACACCGTTCTCTACTCCGCTGGGTTCACTGCCAACTCTAAGGGTGTGTCACCCCCAACGGGCAATGCAGGGGGATGTGCTAGTTCTCCATTAGAGAGGAGATAAGAGCTATCAGCCCATCTGGCCCATTACGATCAGTAGTTCCTCCCACCTTGCAGATCCCAGGGGCACATTCCTCTTCCACCCTCAGAATCTCTGCTCCCCACATCCAGAGCACTTGGGGCCTGGGCCCCACACTGAAGACTCCGTTTCTGGACTATTGCCAGCAAGTCTGTTGCTGCAGCTCCTCCCATGCAGACAAGTGGTTCACTGTTAGATTGTAGAGCGGCCTGTCTCTTCGGTTCTGTCTGCCTGAACCTTCCAATCCACAACTCTTTTAACTAGCACACCTCCCGGCTTCACCCGAAGAAGCGCCTGGTGTAAGCTCAAAAGTTTGTCTCTCTCACCAGCGGAAGTTGGTCCAATAAAAAGATACCCTCCCTCACTGTGTCTCTTTAAACCCCCACCCCAAATATGCAATGCAGGGGGATGTGCCAACGCTCCATTCGAGAAGCACATCAGAACGAGAGGTAGAGAAGAGCTATTGGCCCGTCCAGTCCATCTTGACCCCTGCACGACTGTTACCTACAACACAAGCAGTTTTGTCCAGTCTGCTTTGGACTGTCTAGAGCAAAGAAGCTCCCACCACATTCTGTCCCAGAGATCAAATGGCCGCACCCCCTCAGAATCACCCCACATCTGAGTCCCAGTCTAGAGCTCTATGCATTAGACATCAGAACGGCCAGGCCAATGGTCCATCTAGCCCAGTACCCTGTGTTCTGCCAGATGCTTCAGTGGGAATGGGCAAAACAGGGCAATTTATCAAGTGAGCCATCCCCTGTCATCCAGTCCCAGCATCTGGAAGTCAGAAGTTTAGGGACACTGAGAGCCTGGGATTGTGTCCCTGACCATCTTGGCTAATAGTCTTTGACGGACCTGCCCTCCATGAATTTATCTAGTTCTCTTTTAAACCCAGTTATACTTCTGGCCTTCGCAACGTCCCCTGTCAATGAGTTCCACAGTGCGTTGGGTGCATTGGCTGTGCATTGGGTGAGGAAGTACTTCTTTATGTTAATTTTATACCTGCTGCCTATTAATGCCATTGAGGACCCCCGGATTTGTGTTATGTAAAGGGGTAAATAACTTCCCTATTCACTTCCTCTGTCATATCTCCCCTTAGTCATTTCTTTTCTAAGTCCCAGTCTTTTTAATCTCCCCTCACATGGAAGTTGTTCCATAGCCACACTGCCTGCCTTTGTTTAATATTAATGACTTCTATTTACTGTTGATTATGGAAACATACATTGTCCAGAGTCATGAATGGGATTTTGGATCAGTCTTTGCTGGGGAATTTTCAAACTGAATTGTACCTCACATCTATCCGTTTTACAGCAGGGCGACCCCAGGGCCTTCCCTGGCGTTACTCCTGTTTACACCACTGGCAGGCAAGAGGAGACAGTCAAAGAAGAGGAGAAACCTACGGTCGAAGCTGCATTGTTAAAGCCTTGTCCGTGACTCTCTTTAAAGGAAGAGAGAGTGGAGTGGGATCTATGGACTAGCAAAGCAGTCAGTCCCAGCCCAATTAGCCCTAATAACAGTGGGCAGGTTGGACACCGCCAAGCCGGTGTGAGATCACAACCTTCTGCCTTTCTGCTCCAGCAGTCCGCGGGAGATGTGCAGCTGCTGGCACGGGGGCTGCCCAGATCCTGGGAGCGGGCTGCTGGCAAGAGGGCAGTGCCTAAATTACAGTGATAACTCACACTGTGTCACACAACAATGATACATGAAAACACACATAAACCCGTCTCTCTGGTGCTCTCAATTTATCTTTCTGCCTCTCCATTTAGTTCCTCCTCCAGCCTATCAGTCTGCCTTGTGTGGAGGGCTGGAAATGCCAGCTGCTGAAAATGCAATTTGTTTTGATTCACCAGCGTCTCCCAAAATATCTCGGTGACCTTTCTGCATTTTTTGCAATGAATTACGATGATTATTTTTATTTATGTTAACGAAGCGCTATCGCGCCACATGGCCAGCAAAGAAAAAGAAAAGCCACTTAAAAAGAATCAGGCAGCGGGTTCCTTTTTTTAAACACCATCATGTTGGTTCCAAATTTCTGACCTGATTAGAACAACGTCTCTTCTGCTGAAAGAATTTGCCTCCTCTAATCACCCAACTGACTCTGGAGAAGAGGGCGGCTGGGTGAGGAGAAGGGGATACGAACAGGGTTTGGAGAAGGTACCTCACAATACCCAAAGGGTTTTGAAATCGGGGCCCACGTCCTCGGCTGGTGTCAATCGGTGTCGTGCCATTGAAATCAACGGAATGATGCTGATTTACACCTCTTGGGAACCCTGGTCTAAGCTCCTGTCATTTACCCCTTTGCCTTCAGTGGAGTCCCTCCTCATCTGCAGCTGTCTGTGGGTGTGTCCAGGCGTGACTGGGCCGTGTAGACACTGCTGGGCTACTGTTACTTTAGCTTGCTTTGGTACCAACAGCAGGAAAGTCACGACAGCAACAGGTTCCAGGGTGGGCTGGTCACCCGCCTACCTACCCAGGGCCTGCCCATGCTGAGTCTCACGCTGCCACCGCTGCACTGCTTCAGTACCTGAGCTAGATTAAAGCAAGCTCAGGTGTGTCTACATGATCTGCAATCTACCGCCCGGCCCCTCTGATCGCAGCACAGCCCAGGGGAGAGGAGAGGAGAACCAGGCTGTGTCCCCGCTAGTGCAGAGGAGACCCTGGGCAGTGGTGCAGGCACGCTGCCCTCATACGTACCCAAGGGGTGCAGGCGGGTTTGTATTCAGCCTGCTGGCCCAAGCCACGGCCAAAGTTACCCCCCGGCTACTCTGCACCGGCTTGAGCAGAGCTAGAGGGTCTGTCTCCTCGTGCTGGGAAGCAGATCACCCAGTTACAGTGCAGGCGTATCCCAGGACTCCTGTCCCATCCCGGCACCCGACTGTTCCCTGGGCTGGGCTGGGGCACTTCCAGAGTGTGGCTGGCAGGGAAGCCACAGAGCAAGGGCAGGAAAGAGAGTAAGTCCAACTCTAGAGACGTGGCCGGATCCTACGCCAGCCCCTGGGTGTGGTGTGCAAGGCACAGCCTGGCCCGGGCTTCAGTCTCCCACTCCCCGGACTTGCCCCGGGGGGCAGGGCAAGGATTTGCCATGGGGCAGGTGCTTCAGCTGCCTCCAGATAGAGACAGCAGCTCAGGACACTTACCTCCACATCTGCCCCCCTGGACTCCCGGCTCCACTGCCCAGGCACAGCTATGCCCCTGGGCCAACAGGAAGACCCCCCGTCATGTAGGCACTCCCATGCAGGAGTAGAGAAGTTTGGTCTCCATCCCCCAGACTGGCCCCAGAGACAGATGGACCCATCCACCATAAGCTGAGCACCCCACAGAGCTCCATGTCTAACTACGCCCCAGTAGGAAGTTCTGTGCCGGCCCGTTGTTCCCGCTCCAACCCTGAAGACTCACCTGGGGCTTCTCTGCACTTCTCTCCCAAGACCGCATGGCAAGGGGAGGAGAGTTCCCACCTAATGCCGCCAGCGTGCAGGGCTCCCGGACTCCAGGGTGCTGGAAGGGGAAAGGGCGGTCCCTATTGTACCCTCTCCCCTTTCCCAGTGCAGCAGTGGCTGTTTTGTTGCTCCTGGCCGGGTGGGCTGAAATTGCAGCCTCTTGTTATAATGAAGTCATTGCTTTGACAGATGGTGGGGGAGGCAACCCAGGGGTATCTTTACCATTCCAACCACACGTCTGATTCTTTGCCAAAGGCCCCCAGGGAGCAGCCCAAGTGCTTTCACTTTTGAGTCCCAGAAATTTCAGCTGCATACCATCCCCTGAAGTCTCCTTTCTCCCTCATTCCATCCTTTCTTCTCTCTGCTGGAGACATGGCAGTGGGGGTATTGGACCCTGCCAAGCTGCAGTTCCTGTCATGGTATCAGCTCTATTCTTCTTCACCTCCTCTCCAAACATGTTAGGTGGTGGTGTTGTGTGCTGTTAAACAGTTGCTGTGTTCTGATCCAGAGGTGGCTGCATTTATGAAGGCCCACCTTTTTTTTTTATTGTTGGCAAGCGTGGTGCTTTACGCTGTTGTTGGTAGTATTATTGTAGCCAGGTTGGCCCCAGGATAGACATGCAAGGAAAGGAAGCCCTGTCCTAAAGAGTTAACAATCCAAATAGACAACACCCATGCAGAGTTCAGGAAGGGATGTGATATGGACAACAGGAATTGCTGAAGCAACTCAGTCCCATGGCCCATCTAGTCCAGTATCCCAGTCTCCAACAAAGATCAGCATCAAACACTTCACAGGAAGTTGTAAATCCCCCCACAATGGGCAATTCTGGACTAACCTGCCCCAGGGGACGATTATTCCTGATCCCAGGGAGTCACGAGCTGGATTATGGGCTATGAGGATTTATAACCCTTCAGAATCGTTTATGACAATGTAAGTACAGATGTGTCCATCATCCATATATATGTCTAATTGGTTGTTAACCTTCATCAGGTTTTGGCCTCAACTTAATCATGTGACAATGAGTTCCACAGGCTGAACATGTATTCTAAACAAAGCAGTATTTCCTTTTTACCACTTCCTAATTGCACTAGGTGTCCCATTGCTCCAGTATTATCAGGGAGGATTAGTAAGCAAGTTAACGGACCTTCTCTACACCCCTCACTGGTTTACTTACCTCTTGCAAGTTCTCTTGCAGTCATTTCTTCTCTAGACGGCATCATCCTAATGTTTTGTGCTGCAATGAAAGCCCGTGGCCAAATGGTTCTGTCTGCAAGGAGGCTTGTTACTTCTGTGGGTTATTGTTACTTTATTGTTCCTCTGTGGTCTCACTTTGGAAAGCATTTTGATGTACTCTGGGTAAATGGCCCGGTGTAACTCTGACGATGAATATCACTGTTCATTACGATTCATAAAATGAGTAACAAGAGGCCATGTCTCCCATTGATCCTACGGCAGCAGGTGTCTTGAGTTGTATAAAGCCTCTGATAGAGGGATGCCCTCCCAACACAGTGTAACTGAGGGCTGGGGTTGCATCACCAGATTAATGAGTCTGTTCCTTAGTCCTGGCAGCGCTCTGGCCCCCTAGGTGCTAATTTACCTGCGGATGAGCTGAGCAGGTAGCATCGTGTCTTCAGGTTTATTAGGTATCACGTAACCATTCCCACCCATCGTTAGTGGCAACAGTGCACTGAGGGAGAACAGTCTGCCAGGCTGGGACATCTTCTCAGGGCGCCCAGGACTAAGTTAACCCTGAGCACAATTGAGACCTGCTGGCATTAAACTGTGCACCAGTTCCCTCCCAGCTCACAGTCAGCCACTCAGCCAATCTCCTCCAAAGCTCCACCAGCCTTTACTGGGCCCAGCAGGTAACACGTGGGGCACCCCTCCTCCCCCTGGAAGAGCATTCCCCTGGAGGATCCAGCCTCTGTCTCTGGACACTCACAGCAAAAACTCACCGACAGGGCACACATCGGCTTGTGTGATTGAGCTAAGAAGTCTCCCCTTGCTTAATATTACAGCACTGAGCTGTACTTATGGTAAAACAAGGAGAAGTTTATTAACAAAGCTAGAGTGATAGAAAGTGCGGATCATGGAAAGAGAAATGGTTACAAACAAAACACAAGTATAACACACTTGTAAGAGATTCATCATAACTTTAGTAGCATAAAACCTTTGTCTCAGACAAGCTTCTCACCTAGGGCAACCTCTCAGCGTCACCAGCCCCAGGGGCAGGATTCATTTTTCAGGGATACTAAAAGCACTGTCTCTTTTTCTCCCTAAGAGATGGATAACCAACAGGGTTCCTCTTCCACCTTCTTCTAGTCCAGCAAACCTCAAAGTGTGTCCTTGTGACGTGTACCCCGAGATAAGATCCTTCTCTCCCGCTGTTTGTGTCCCGGTGTGCTGACACCACACTGCTTTCTCACCCGCCTGCTAGAACATAAGAACGGCCATACTGGGTCAGACCAAAGGTCCCTCCAGCCCAGTATCCTGTCTACCAACAGTGGCCAATGCCAGGTGCCCCAGAGGGAATGAAGTGATCCATCCTCTGTGTTATCCATCTCTCCTGTTTACCTCCCATACAAATGGCCTCCCATTGTGTTTGACATACCCTGCTTTATTTACACAGGCCCTAGGCAGGCAGGTGAACCACCATTCCTTTATCTGGGAAAGATTTATTTATGGATCAACTCTGCCTGGTTACAGGGGTCAAATATATTTTAATATATACGTGCAACTTCTTGAATAACACTCATACGTACATCTCAATGCTTATGCCAACCAGTATGTTATCAACTTTCACTTAATATCTCACACAACCTTCTTTACAAATAACTGCTATGACAGCAATGTGGAGCGTGTGTCAGGCCTGTCACGATCTGCCCTTACAGAGCAGTGAATGCTTTGCCAGTTGGATTGAGAGATTCTGAGGGTCTCAGGGACACCGCATAGGAGGTCAGGACTTCAGGGTTCTATTCTTGGTGCTGACACTGACTCACTCTGTGGGATCTTGGGCAAGTCACTTAAACTCTCCGTGCCTCAGTTTCCCACCCATGAAAATTATCTAGGGCACAGGGATTTGTGAGACTTAAGATGCACTATCTAGTTTTGATTTTGCTCTCATCTAGACCCTAAACCAACAAATTACTCTTTGTGGGCAGCCTCCTGTACCTGTATGAAGGTGTCTCCATTGACTTCT
>ML677388.1:13145139-13171434 GCA_007922305.1 Dermatemys mawii
CGATCCCATAAACACACACATGCTTCAGAGTATAGAGGATCAGGGGCCTAATGCATGTAAATCACTGCAGGATCTTTGGATGCAGGTGCTGTGGTAGTGTGAATAATTATTATTGAGATATGGCTTTATCTGTTCAGCAATTGCAAAGGGTTTGAAAGTATTACAAGGAAATATCCACTCATCAGTACAGGATTCATTTAATTTTTAAAGTGTATGAAAAAATGTACCATGCACTGGGCAAAAAAAATGTTCGTGCGTGTGCAAAAGGCAGGACAACCTATGAAATTCATCCTGCAAATGGGCAAAATTGTTGCTTGCATTTTTGGGTTTGGCCGATGCTTAGATGGTTTTCCAGAGTAAAACACTGAAGATTGCCTCCATGTGGGGCCAGACTCACCGGTCCAGACCAGCTGCTTTGTGCCGCTCCAATGGTGCAAAATCATCTTAAACCCCAGGTAACAGTTGCCCTGTGTCAGCAGAGCAGGGCGAGTAGCGTACTAGTAACCTGGCTCAGGTTTCCACATGGGGTGTAGGGATCGCTCAGTGGTTTGACCATTGGCCTGCTAAACCCAGGGTTATGAGCTCAAGCATTGAGGGGGCTATTTAGGGACATGGGGCAAAAATCTGCTGGATGATTTAATTGAGGGATTGGCCTTGCTTTGAGCAGGAGGTTGGACTAGATATCTCCTGAGGTTCCTTCCAATCGTGATATTCTATGATTACGCTAATATTACAAAGCAGCATTACAGAATGTGTCATGCTCCTTTCTTGCAACTAGATGGTATTGAATGTGGAGTTTGTCCACTCCTACTGATGTGAGCTTTGCCATTGACTTTAGTGGGAGCTAGGGGCAAAAGGGTAAAATTCTGCTTTCTGTGACTTGAGTGGAGTCACTCCTGACATACATCAGTGTCACTGAGCTCAGAATTAGGTCAAATGGGCCTGGCTCTAGCAGAGTACAGTTGTTCTCCGCCAGCCGGGAGCGCTGGAGTGCACCACTCTGTAATTGGACCAATGACTTTTGAATGAAAATTTAGGTTCTGCAGAATTTAGGTTCTGCAGAAAATTTAGGTTCTGCAGAAAAACAGCTAATTCCGCAGAAACTCCTCTGAGACTCCTTGAACTTTCAGGATTTGCAGACCTGGGTATTTCTTGTGTCCCTTGGGACAGCTAATTATGCCCCCCTTGGAAGCACTATTGTACTCAGCTACAGGATGTGCTTAAATATTGCTAAGACAGACACTTTCAGCTTGCTCTGGGGCGCATTGAAGTGACCACTGCGACTCCGCTGACTTCAGCAACATCACTGGGGCTTTATGCCAGGATAAGTAAGATCAGAATCAGATCCTCAGAGAGTTTGGCCATTGATTTCAATGGGAGCCTGTAACAGTCCTCTCTTCGGGAGCGTGATCTAGTGGTCACAGCTGCAACTCCTGACTGCCACGGGGATTGTGAGGAGGGGAGCCCAGGCCCTCCCACTCCACTGGGCTCTGACCCAGGGGCCTTTGCGCTACCAGTAGTCTGGCAACCAAAGCTGCTTAAGACTGGCCTGCCTGGGCCTTTTCCTCTCCTCCGCCCGCCCTGGTGTCAGCTTAGTCCAAGGCTTTCCCCTGATGTGGAAACCCAAACCACAATAAGAGAAGGGGGTTACCAATGTCCACGTTCCACAGGATACTTCCCACTCAGGTTGTCTCTGGGGTGGGTCCTCTTTGGGCAGCCGTGTCAGAGTCTTGGTGAGGTGAGGTGAGGTAAGATGAGGTGAGGCTCTCCTCACCTCCAGCTCTACCACCAAAATGAGCTAATTTTCTGCCTTTTAACTCCTCCAGCATTTGCTGCAGGTTTGGTGGGGTGGAGTTGACTGAGCCCAAAGTAATCCCTTAACCCCTTGTTGCCCAGTTTGCACACCCCATCACAGAGCCTGATTAGGTCTTTTCTGTATCACTAGAAGCCAGAGGAATGATCATTTCAGCACCCTTTGTACATGTACCCATTTACATTAGCAACTTCTGTAAGCAAGAGGAGGATCAGGCCGGGGGAGGTGGTGTAGGGGCACACATGGGCCCACTGGTTTGTCATGTTCTTTACCATATTGTAGTTTCTCTCTAGTTCATTTTCACTTTGAATTTCCTGGAGATAGATCCGAGCGAAGGATCTGGCCCGGTGCCCTCTGAGTGCTTTTGTGCATTTGACAATGCGAGCAGGGCAGCAGAGGTTATTGCCGGCTTCTCCGACATGGTTATCACTGTGAAATTCTTTAGCTGTCTGGGTCACCCACCCACGTCTCCAGAGGGGCCTCTGAGTCCTGCACATCCCGCCCCGTCTAGCACCCAGTGATGCTCCAGCCTGCTCTGACACACACCAAAACACAGCTCCTTTTTTCACTTAGAAACAGCACAGACGCCTGTGTCACGAACAGCTGTAGCTTTTCGTTCCTAGATTCACAAACGCCAGAAGGGACCGTTGTGATCATCTAGTCTGGCCTGTATGATGCAGGCCAGAGACCTGCCCCACAATAATTCCTAGAGCAGGGCTTTTAAAAAACACCCATCTTGACTGAAAACTTGCCAGTGATGGAGACTCCACCACAACACTTGGGAAGTTGTTCCAGTGATTTATTATCTTCCCTGTTAAAACGTACACCCTATTTCCAGTCTGAATTTCTCTAGCTTCAACTTCCAGCCTCTGCATCATGTTAGACCTTTCCCTGCTAGATGGAAGAGCCCACTATTAAATATCTGTTCCCCCTGTAGATGCTTATACAGTTTAATCAAGTTACCCTTAAACTTCTCTTCATTAAATTAAATAGATTGAACTCCTTGAACCTATCCTCATTAAGGCAGGTTTTCTAATCCTTTAATCATTCTTATGGATCCTCTCCATTTTATCAACATCCTTCTTGAATTGTGGACCCCAGAACTGGACACAGTATTCAACAAATGGTTGCACCAGTGCCAAATACAGAGGTAAAATAACCTCCCTGTGCCTACATGACATTCCCCTCTTTATGCATCCCAGGATCACATTAGACCTTTGGGCCACAGCGTCACCCTTGGAGCTCACGTTCCGCTGATTAGCCACCTCCACCTCAAATCTTTTTCCGAGTCCCTGCTTCCCAGGACAGAGCCCCCAGCCTGTAAGCATGGCCAGCATTCTTTGTTCCTAGATGTGTACATTTAGTTCTATTAAAACACATATGGTTGGCTTGTGCCCAGCTGACCAAGTGATCTGGACTGCAATGACCCGTCCTCTTTGTTATTTACCTACTCCCCACATTTTAGTGTCACCTGAAAACTTTATCAGTGATGATTTTAGGTTTTCTTCTAGGTCATCAATAAAAATATTAAATAGTGTAGGGCCAAGAACTGATCCTTGCGGAACCCCACTACAAACACTGAATGATGATTCCCTGTTAACCCGCTCAGTGACGTTTCCCATGTTGAGACTTACCCATTGGCCAATTCTTTATCTATTTAATGTGTGACGTTGATTTTCTATCACCCTTTCAGGATACTCTGGATCCAGGTCCTAGCAGGAATTCCTGGGTGACTTTCTCTGGCCCATTATGTAGGAGGTTAACTAGATAATCTTCTCAGTGGCTCCAGCTGCCCTTAAAATCTATGGATCTAGGGAGATGTGTTCCTCACATGTCCACAAAGCAAGCTACTTCCATTGAAGTTAGAGGCAGGCTCCTATCAATTAAAATAGAAGCAGAAACAGGCCTCTGCTCCCCCAGAGAGGCACATTGAGAGCATATCGAGAGGGGTGATTCTAGAGCCAAATAAGCATGGAAATGGAAATCGGTGGGGATCCAGGGATACCAGCTGTGCCCCACAATTCCTACATAGTCTACTGAAGTAGAGGAGCCAGCAGGACTCAGATGAGAAGGGAGAGGGACATGGAACAGAAGAGGCAAAATAAATTCCTATCTCGTGAAAGGTGGAGGAGTCAAGGGGAAAGGGCAGGGGACAGGAGTTTGCCTGGGGCCATGCTCCTGTTATTCAGCTTTGGGTACAGGCACTACAGAGAGGGGGGCTCCATGTCTGACAGTGACACACACTCCAGGAAGTCAGACCCCTCTGCTGCCCAAGAGGATTCCTGGGTTTTTCAGGTGAATGCACCAAGGACTCATAAATAAATTGTTGACTCAACTTTAGCTTAGCAGGAAAGGAAACAGGGCTTCCCAGCCACCACAACATGCAGAGCCCTGAACTGAGTGCACCCCAAATCCTCCCCTCCCCCTATTCCTCTAGCTTCTCTAGCTCTCAGAAAATTGCGACATTCTGGGACATTCTCCTATTGCAGAGTATGAGGAGCTTCGGCCCTTCATGCAATGGGATGTCCTCCAGTTCTCTGTGGAGACTCAACCCCTGGGGGGTCTAATTTGGTTTCCAGCATGATGGCGGCCAATGGGATCACCCCGCAAATCACTGTATGCCAAGACAGGGGGATGGATTCCCAGGTTTCAGCACAGATGAGATGAGGTGAAGAGGTGAGTATGTTCTCCCTCAGTAATAATATTACTTCTTCCTGCCATCCTGTCTATTTCACATGTAAGCTCTTTGGGGTAGGGGCTGTCTATTACATTTGTGCAATACCCACCACGATGGGACTCTGATCTCAGTTAGGGCCTGTTAGAGCTACCAGTAATACTAATGTCACCCTTTGGCCAAGTATTGCTGGTGGCCAAAGGGACAGGGTTCAATTACTTAGGGGTCCCTTCTGAGAACTGAAATAACATTGGCTTGAGCCTGAAAACCTGGGAAAACAAAATACCACCTGAGTGCCCTTGCCAGACAAGACTTCCCCACGCAAGCAAGCACTGAGTCCACTGTACAAAACAAAGAAAACTTTACTGGCGGGAGAAGGAACTACAGAATAAACTTGGGGAAGCCAGAAATAATAAACCAATAATAGCTGTATATCTATCAAGTAAGACTCCGCCCACACCACCCCCCAAGTGTCTTGGCAATAGTCTTAAACTCAGTCCTTCCCTACAGCAATGTGTTCCTGCAGTAGGCACTTCCCCTACCACTCTGCATCCCCACTCACTGTCACCCAGGACGGGCAGAGTCAGGAGTCAGACAGCTGCCTACTCTGCTGAGGGGACTCTACCACCTATCCAGCAGTAATAATTACAGCTATTATAGATTATTAGATGGTAGGAAGGGGGCTTGCTAGAAGTTTCTAGCTGTACTACTGCTTGCTATAGTGTCAGGAAAAGCTATTTCTTTGTAACACTTTCAGAGACAGCTCACTGACAGAGACAACACTAAACTACATTAAGTTTGTCCCTTTCTATGCCTTTTCTTTCAGCATGCCTTGGCTCTGCTAATAAACCAAGCCAGCCTACAGTTATGGTTAGGGTGACCCTTCATCCTAGGTACCGCTGATGCAGTTCTTTTGTCCTATCATTACACAACAGGGATGACATTGTTCTATTATCCCCAAACTCAAAACTTAATTGTATTTTGATCAATGTGCCCAAACTTTCACACAACTGAAATGCAAATGAGTCCTCACTTTCCCTTGCTCATCAACAGATGGCAGCAGAGAACTCTGTCACCTATGCAGCCTATGCCCATCTGGCATTCACAAGCAGCTCTGGGCTGGTCTTCCCTCTGTTCACCAACAACCAATAGTGAACTCCCTACTCTCTAAGGCTGGTGGCCACAGGGCACACAATAACAACAATAATAACAAATAGATTGTGTGAGGAAAGAGACCCTGATCTGAGCATGCTGGCTGACAGGCTCGGCCAGGTTTTTGTCCCAGCAGGAGTTGGGAACCAGGCTGTTTCCTGGAAGAGCCGCCTTTACGCAAGTCCTGGCCAAAAAACTGTCCCCAGAGCTCCGACCAGCTCTTGCTTTTAACGAGTTGTCACCTCAGCCCAGTTGCAGGATGGGAGAGTCCTGCCTAGCTAGCTCACGCAGAATCTAGACCCTGAGCCAGTAGCCGATGAGGCTTGAATGTGAGGTCTCCATGCTGGCAGGTCGTGCTGACAGGAACTCATGCTTCTGGCCTGCTTCTGGAAGGTGCTTCCCGTGAGATGGCCTGGAGCTTATCCTGAGCCTTCTCACCCGCACCAGGGGCTGGCACACCTGGGTGGTTAGGTGTGTGGCAGCCCCCGTGCCTGGGACAGGAAGTGGGTTGGGCTATGCTCACATCCCGAGCCAGCCAATCCCCCTGATATTTGTAGGGAGCCTTTTTCCCTTCAGTGCTCTAAATGCTGCCTCTTCAGAGTGGCTTACTCCCTGCTGCCGCTAATGAAAACACATGGTACATTGATGCCAAAGCTCACTCTCTTTCCCTGTAACGACATTGGTGATAGTAGCTCCTCTTTCCTCCCGCTGCCTCGCTCCCTTCCCAAGCCCCCTTGTCATTTCCCTTCCCCGTATCGACAGCCTTTAATGGGATGAGCCTTTTGCCAGCAGAAAGGAGCCAATGTGTTCTCAGCGGCTGTCAAAGGCACTTTGCCTGTATAAAGAACCTCCCATGTGGTCTCACAGTTTAAGTATATATACATACAACAGACAAAACTGTCACCGTCACACCAGAACCGTCATTAGCACTTGGTCTTCACAGCACAGAGGACACGCCTGAGATAGCTATTTTAATCTGAAATCCTTTTTAAGTCTTAATTTTTTTCATGGGGGGAGGGGAAGAGAAGTGGGTATTTTATTTCCCCTACTCCACTTGGAAGGAACTACACAAACCTGGTAGGCGCGTTATGTTCCCACTAAGCCACGATGGCATCTCTGAATTGCTTTTAGAAACCGTCAGACAATCCTCCCAACCCGCCCACCCATTGGCGAGCTTAGAAACCGCCAACGCCAGCCAGGCATAGCAGGAGAGGGAGAAATTACTGAGCAGCAAGGAGGAGCGATAATCGGAGGTTGCACAAAACAAAAAAGAGAACCGATTTCTCAGCTAAATCTGCTCATTATGCGTCTGGCAACCCCGGCACTGGTTTTGGGTAGCTTAGCAAACAGAGCTGGCTGCCAGCCGCTGCAGTAACAGGAGTGGAAAGCTTCTTTTTTGAGCTACTGCTGGTCATTCCTTCTGCCCCATCAGAGACATCTGGGTCAGGTTTTCAAGGGCTCGTTCCAGGAAGGTGCCTGATGGATTATTTGTTTCTTTTCCATAGGCCACACAAATCAATGCAGATTTAGTGGGGGCCCTTTGTAAAACAAGACGTATGAGGCCACACTGGGCAAATATTTCACAGCAGTTTATTCAACCACGGTGCCTCTTTATGTCTTTGAAAATTGTCCACCAACACGCTGCAGTTTTCCTGGTTTTGTATAGATACGTTTGCTGAGTAATTTATATGGATAATTCATGGCCTGTTGCTCCGTGTTATTCCAGATCTGAAATTCAAGCTGACTCGATTGGATGCACCGATAGGTAACATGGCATGTATCTCTTCCCTCACTGGCTGAGTGTAACTCTAAGCACTTGCTACAAGGAATGTTACCATTATAATTATACCAGTGTGGTTAAACTGCTGTAATTAAACAATATAGCTTCCCATTATTCTAAAGTAAGAGTGCACCCCATTGGTATAATGTACCCCTGTCATAAATATAAAGGGAAGGATAACAACCTTGATGTATGCAGTAATATAAAATCCCTCCTGGCCAGAGGTACAGAATCATTTACCTGTAAGGGGTTAAGAAGCTGAAATAACCTAGTTGACACCTGACCAGAAGGACCAATGGGGAAAAGAAGATACTTTCAAATCTGGGGGGTGGGGGGAAGGTTTTGTTTGTGCTCTTTGTTGTGTTCTCTCCAACAGAGAGGGACCAGGGCAGGAAAATCCATCTCCTAAAGACGTTCCTGAAACAAGCCTCTAAGATTACAAAAATTGTAAGTAAAGCAAGGAAAGGCATTAGGTTATCTTTCGTTTCAGCTTGTGATTTTTCCCTGCACTAAGAGGGAGTTTTATTTCTGTTTTTTGTAACTTTGAAGCTAAGCTGAGAAGGGAATCCTCTGTGTTTTAAATCTTTATTTACCCTGTAAAGTTACCTTCCATCCTGATTTTGCAGATGTGATTCTTTTACTTTTTTTTTAATTAAAATTCTTCTTTTAAAAACCTGATTGATTTTCAGTGTCCCAATAACCCAGAGGTTTGGGTCTGTGCTCACCTGTATGAAATGGTGAGGATATTAGTCTCAAGCCTCCCCAGAAAAGGGGGTTAAGGGGTTTGGGGGGATATTTTGGGGAAATAGGAACTCCAAGTGGTCCTTTTCCTGAATCTTTGTCTAAATCCCTTGGTGGTGGCAGCAATACCGTCCAAGGACAAGGGAAGGATTTGTGCCTCAGGGAAGTTTTTAACCTAAGCTAGAAATAAGTTTAGGGGGGGTCTTTCATGCATGTCCCCACATGTGTACCCCAGAGTTCAGAGTGGGGAGGGAACCCTGACAACCCCAGTGGGGTATAGCCATATAATTATACCAGCAAAATTCCTTTCAAATGAGCCGACTCCCTCCAGCGAACCCATTTGCCGAAACATTTGCAGATGACAAATGGAGAAAGGGCAAATTGAGATAAAAATCAGAAGGGGAAAAGTTTGTGTTCTTCTGTCAGGAATATGGGCCAGAATTCCCTCAGGTGAGCCTGGGACTAGCCAGCTCACCCTCTAGGCCAGTTAGTGAGTCCAGCTGGGCTGCAGCAGAATCACCTGCTGGGACAACCCACCTGATTGGCTTCAAGGGGCCAGCGGGTCTGTATTTAAGTGCAGCAGCAATGGCAGGTCATTGTCAAAGCTGTGATTTCTCCTGTGTCTGCCTTGTTCCTGTCCCATGCCAGCCCTGCTCCTTGGCCCATTTCTGCCTCTGGCTCTGACCCTTGGTTCTGAGTTCCAGTTCCTGTTCCTAGCTCTAACCACAAGGTCAGACCACCCATGTCCCAGTCCCTGACTTGCTCACAAAGCTAAAATACTGGGCTCCGGGCAGGCAGGAGTCAGGCTGGGCTTGAAGCCTTTTGCCCTTAGAGAGATGCAGCAACGTTCTGGAACGTGGGGGTCATGGGGCTTGTCTCCGCAGGAAGGGGTCAGAGACGTTCACATATTCAAAGGGGAGCTGGCACGGCAGAGGCAGCTTTGATCTTTCAGCACGGTGGTGGTCATGATGTCCACCAGGCCTGGGAGCAGGAGTCTTCACACCTAGGGCTGGTCCCGTGTGATGTGGTTCTAGCCAATGATACGAGAACAATTAGGGTGACCAGATGTCCCGATTTTATAGGGACAGTCCCGATTTTGGGGTGTTTTCCTTATAGAGGTTCCTATTATCACCCATCCTCAGTCCCGATTTTTTACATTTGCTGTCTGGTCACCCTAAGAACACTGCAGAATGCATTTGAGAGCACCACGCAGTTCCACAGGCAGAAAGAAATGCTCCACTCATCTGCTAAATTATTCGCTGTGAATTCTTAGCTCTGTTCTAACAGACACACATCCAGCCCCTATATAATAGGGCAATGCAGTCTATATCATAGTGCTCAGACATGTATCCATTACACTCAGCAGTTGTTAATCTTCAGCGAGCGTATTTAATAATAGCTCTTTCCGTAAAATGTGTTAACTACCTCTTTTAAACTGAAATTGAATGCACATTTGAGATCCTTAATTCAAAGTCATACTTAAAGCAAAGTCTCTGAGCCAGGGTAATCAGGATTTAGAGAGCCGGGAGGTTCAGTGCTTTGAAATAAAGAAGGGTTATTGCAAAAGAAACCTTTAAAAAACCCAAAGAGGTTTTGCAGTTGAATCTCTGTCACCAGTGAGGGACAAAGACATCAGATTGACAGGGGAGCCAGGGGCAAGGAGACGTCTGATGCAAAGTCAGTCGGGAACAGGAGGCACAGCCGAGCAACCATGAGGAATGAGAACATGAGAGGCAAGAGGCTGCTGGCTGATTTATGGGCTAGTCTGTGGGTGGGTTAATCCCACCCCAGACAGCGCAATCTCCTCCCAGCACATGGTTACTCAATTCCTTCCTTATCCAGCCCTGGTTCCTCTGGACCCCAAAGGGCACGCGTGACCCAGACCCTCAGGACCCCGTGGACATTTTCATTTTCATTACAAAAATCTTCTGATGAAAAAATGCCACCCGACGGGCTGTCTACCTGCTGAGGAAGAGGTGAGATCACCAGAGACAGCATAAAGCGTAGAGAAAGCCTGGCATCACACGTAAGGGGCAGCATCAGAGCAGCACTGGATGGTAATTAGACTGGTAAAATTCCCTGGGTAGCAAGACCTTTGTGTTACACTTCTCCAGTTGTGGAAGAGATACTCTCAGTGCATTCAATCAAACCATTGGACTGTCCTGCTCAGTCACCAGCAAACAGGTCTAGGGTCATAAAATCATAGACTATCAGGGTTGGAAGGGACCATCTAGTCCAACCCCCTGCTCAAAGCAGGACCAACCCTAACTAAATCATCCCAGCCAGGGCTTCCTTAGAGGCTTTAAAAACCTCTAAGAAAGGAGATTCTACCACCTCCCTAGGGAACCCATTCCAGTGCTTCACCACCCTCCTAGTGAAAAAGTTTTTCCTAATATCCAACCTAAACCTCCCCCGCTGCAACTTGAGACCATTGCTCCTTGTTCTGTTCTGTATGGAGGGTCATGTATTTTGCTTGCTCTCTCTCTGCTCGTCTGTGTGTGGTGGACACCTCTTTACCGACACACCCTAGAATCATTTGCCCAAACGCCTTCGAAGCGCTGCTGAGGATTCTGCAGAGGATTCTGGGAGATATTTGGGCAACAGAAGGCCCTTGCTGCTGGCATTTGAACAGAGCCTCCTTCCCACTGGCGGGGGGCCAGGAAGATGACAGCCGTGAGTGAGCGACAAGAGGTGGAAAGCACAAAATCCCGCCTTGGCTCAGGTTAGCTGCATGCTGAGCTGGCCTTGAGGGAAGCGGGAATGATGAAGCAGAGGGCGGTCACTTGTAATAGTTTCATGGTTTCCCGGACTCCAAGTCAAAATGAACACTGCTCGCCAAAGGGCCCCTTCTCAGGCAGATACGGAGCCTGCCTTACCTCGGCAGTCAGGATCCACCTGGCAGCAGTAACAGGTGCAGTGTGTTGTTTCTGTGTCACAAGCTGGCTGTTTTTCCTGATGTCGGTGAGCTTGTACTTGTAGCTGCCTGTCCCCTGGTGCAGTGCTACACCTCTGCCCAGCTGTGCTGACCAGAGTTCATGGCACGCAGTCCGTCCCTTCCCATCTCCCAAGACTCCTACCCTCAGGACTTGCTCCAATACTGCTACCTAGTGCTGTTTTCATAGAATATGCGCCAAGGACCTACTCAGCAAAAGCAAGTTAGAGCCCAAAGAGCAGTTAGAGCAATAAGTGATCCCGGTACCTATACTGAACGTAATCTTTTATTACAGCTGGATGGTAGTAATAAAAGCAATAGCACTAATTAACCTCCTAGCCTCCCCAAACAGTGCAGATCAGTTCGATATTACGTGTCCTGCTAGTCAGGGCGGATTCGAAACGGGAGGTCAAAGGGGAGGTGCAGGTACACAGCAAAGATTGTCTTTCACTCCCCATGCACAGATCAGCATGGGGTATTTTGGAGGCTTGTTAAAACAAACTGTTTATTAACCAGCATTTAACACGTACAGACAAGATGCTGCAAAACCGAGAAAAGCATCACAGCATGGGAAGGTCTGAAACTTTTCCAGAGACTATTTTCTAGTGACAGGGTTGGTGTCAGAAGTGACAGTCACTCCTGTCTGATACTGAGCCTGCTAGTTCCTCGGGGCAGTGGGTGGCTTTTTATCAGATGTTTGTACAGCACCCAGCACCCTGGGGTTCTGAGCCCCGCCTAGGGCCTCGATGCTCCTGAAGTAGAAACAATAATACACTTCACTCTGATCATCACAGGCTATGAGAGCAGGGCTGGGGGAAGGAGACCCCTGGGCAGTGGGAGCGAGGAGGGATGGCAAAGGAGCGGGTGGAGAAAGTCTGACAGCACGGCCAGGGGGTGTGTCATGAACTGGGCCTGTGGGGGAGGCAGTGGACGTGGCTGAACTACCTGTGCCACGGGTAGTGGGAGGGAGGCCGTGATGCCTCCTGGATATTCTGCTCCCAGCAAATATTGGAGAAATGATTTGCCTACGGTAGAATGGCAGGAGTTAGACCAACAGCGGAAAGCCCAGGAGAACCCGGGAGAGCCCAGGAGAGTCTGGGGGAGCCCAAGGCTCCATCTGCACAGCCCCAGCAGGGAGCGTCCCCTCCCCGTTGATAGGTGCACACTAGCATGAAGAGGAGCTGTGCAGGCAACGCTTCCAAGCTAACCGCAGAGCGGGCTGGAGCTTGCGCCGCGAAGCCCACCCCATCCCCAGGCTTCAGAGCCCGACTTGGCCGCAGCTGGGAGGTCAGCGCTGACTGCACAGCTGTTCTCAGAGTCCAGCGTGGGCCCTGCTAGCCAAGTCTGCTCCCAGCTGGGCGCTCGCTGCCGGACACCCTCCAGGGTGTGTAGGAGCTGGGGGCTGTGCAGACACCCCCCAGCGTCGGAGCAGGAGCAAACGGATGCAGCCCCCAAGCCCCAGATCGAAATGCTGCCTCGGTTTGAGGAGGGTCTGTGAGTCCAGGGCACTCAGGCACTGGGAACGAGAGTCTCTAGGTCACCAGGTCCATCCCCACCCCACGCTGAGGGGGACGGGAAGTTACAGCCACCTCCCGGCTCGTGAGGAGCCAGGGCAGAAGAGTTAGCGGCCCCAGTACAGGTCCCCAGGAGCCCAGTCTCCGCCTTTCCATCAGCCAGGGCCCTTTGCAGCGGCAATGCGGGGGACGGGATGGAGGCTGCGGCCAGCAGGGAGTCTCAGCCCAGCGTCTCTCATCAGCACCAAAGCCAGGAAGGGGAAGCACATCCCAGGCCCCAGATAAAAAGTTTGACATGGTGATTGGGCACCAGCCCCGCTGAGAGGCGGGAGGGAGGGTGGGCAACGCTCCACTACGCCGCTGCAGCCCTCGTGCTGTAGGGAGCCACGCGACTGGCTAGGAGGATCCATGCAGCGTGGCTACAGGACACGCGGCACCAGGCTGCAAAGCACAACGCTGGGGGAAGCTGCCCATTTATGAGGGTGGGTGGGGGAGGATCGTACCAGCCTTGGGGCTCAGCAGCCCCCCGTTTGCAGGGGCAGGGCACCAGCCGGCCTCGGGCTGAAGGGACTGCTCCCTGCCAGTGCCCTGGAGGAGAGGGGTGGGTAGGAGCCAGGGCCATGCCACGCTTCCCCCCAACTCTCCAGAGCTGGTGCAGCTCCAGCAGGCTGTCCCCAATACAGGCTGGGCACGCGAGGCCCAATCTGACCCGGAACAAGATCTCCCCTCGCCCTGCAGCCCCTTCCAGCCTCGCCTCCCGACAGCCCCATTCCCTTCAGTCGATCTCTTCTCCCACTCCTCAGCCAGTGACTGCCTCCTCTCCTCCCTGCAGTACTGGCCTGGAGCCCAGCGCTGACAGCAGTGGGTAGCCACGGACTCCAAGGCTCTCCGCCGAGATCCAGGAAGCTCAGTCCTTGCCTGCTTTGCCCTGGTCACCTCAAGGAAGCGATGCCCCTTCTTGTGCCCAGTTAGTCAGTGAACGTGAGCGAGGAACCGTTTGCTGTGGGACTGGGGATACGAATGATCCCGGGGAGTGTCCTGGGGGCTGGAAAGTTGGCAGGTTACATGACAGAGACAGGATTGATCTGAATGCCCCTTAGGCAGGTCATTTCCCGTCTCCTTTAGCCACTAAGGAGAACCCCCATCACTCCCTCTCTCCCTTTCTCATTGGCCGTGGCACAAATGGCTGCCCAAGCACAAGACACGGCGCTCACAGGCGTTAAACTGACCTCCAGGCAGCCCTTTGTTCACACAGAGCTGGAAACACCGAGACGATGCTCCTGAGGAAGGACTCCTCAATAGCACGGGAAACCTGTGAGATCGGGGCAGGCTGGCTGCACTGTCAGCTGGACAATCACGTCGTAGGTGAAGGTTGGAATAACAGACATGTGTGCGGGTCTCACATGCACACACACTCACACAATGTAAACACTGGGACTGAGATAAGAGGAGAGATGCATTTCAGCTTCCACAGCACTGATGAGTTCCATGACCAGCAGAGCAACTGGTCTTATCTGTTCTTGGATTCATAGAGTCGAAGGCCAGACAAGACCACTATGATCACCTGGTCTGCCCTACTCCTAATATTTAGTCCTGCCATGAGTGCAGCGGACTGGCCTAGATGACCTCTCGAGGTCCTTTCCAATCCTACGATTCTGATTCTGTCATGCACGTCAGAGGGTATCACTCACTGATTCCCGTTCAGTCCAGAACTTCTGGTTGCATTTGAGCAGATCTTTCAGGAAGATAAATCCATCCTAGATGGAAAGACTTCAAGGGATGGAAAGCCCAACATATCCCCAGTTACTTGGTTCCAGGGCTTAATCGCCCTGACTCCTAAACACCTGAACTTTATTTCCAGTCTGCATTTGCCTCTCTTCAACTTCCAGCCACTGCTAGAGTAAGAAATCTTCTCCCCAGGTAGGTACTTACAGACCGTAGTCAATCCACCTCTTCTCCTTCTCTTTGGTAAGCAAATAGTTTGAGTGTCCCAGTTTCTCATCGTTGGTAGGTTTTCTAGATCTCATATCATGTTTGTCATTCTTCTCTCAACTTCTTTCCAGGTTTTCAAAATCCTTTTTGAAGTGTGGGCCCAGAACTGGACACGGGATGCGGGGATAGTCTCACTAATACTGTATACAGAGGTCACACACTTCCACACCGTTGTTTGGGGTTCCCCTGTTTATACAACGATGGATAGGATCAGCCCTGCGGGTCACATTGGGAGCTCATGGTGTTTGTTACCCACCATGACCCTGAGGGCCTTTTCAGAGCTGCTGGTTTGCGGCCTGCAGCCATCCACACCGTGTGATCTACCTGCTTTGTTCTTAGTTGTCAGGACGTTCCTGGCATTTGACTGGATTTTCTCTCTTTGAAAAAGCCTCGGAAATTACATGACGATTCCAGCACTGCTGAAAGAGCAGCACAAAGAGCCAAGAAACACAAACACTGAGCCCCTTACTCATACAAGCTGCAGATAAATCCCATCTCCTGTGCCTGATGTTTGTGGCTGAACATATAGCACCACGTAGGTCCTTGAACATCCCCCAAGAAACATCCTGAGGATGCATTGCTGCCCAGCTCGTGTTCCTGTTGGAACCATTAGTGTTACACTCGCAGCTGGAGCCTTAATTCGACTGACCTTTCGCAATAACAGCCCTCTGCATTGCTAGCGATAATTGCCAGGCCTCTCCTCTCTGAAAGCTGCACCAACTCCACCGGCCTTGTTTCCCTGCCAGCCCCAGCCTAGCCGTAAAACTCCTCAGCACGCAGCTAAACAGTGTGTCTATTTAATGGTCGCCAAAGGGGCATTTTCCTTTGGAGCAAATCTATCACTGCAGCAAGTGTCAAGCATTCAGCTCGTAGGCGGCGACGGCTGGGTGTGCTCGCAGGCGGGAGAGACGCCGCGGCCTGGGTACCTCAGCTGGGATGGAATTTATACTAAAAATGACTAAGTGCCTTCCAATTATCAATACTTCAAGAGCAAGGAGAGTTAATTAGTCTCAGCAAATCAACTCCGGGGCTAGCTCTGGGGCCTGGAGAAACCCACGCCTGCTCTCTAGCAAGGCTGCACGTGCCCCTCCTCCCCCTCCACGGCCTGTTAGCTCTCATAAAGGGTGGGCTGTGGCACTAGGAGCCCCCCACGCCCCATACACACACACACACAAACACACACACACACAGCTGTCACTCGCTGCCCCACTCTGCTCCGCTGAAGAGGGCTAGAGGCGAAGGAGCTGATTTCCTATTCCACCCAGCTCCCCGGCTGATTGATTTATGGAGTGTGAGATTAAGGGTTGGAGCTGGTTACAGGGAGCTTTGAAATGAATGAAATTGCAAAGAGGCTTTATAAGTGTTGCTTTCGCTTCGCTGGTGGCAGCTGCCACCTGCCAGTTGCAAAGGAGAGGGGAGCAGCAGGTTAGCACCCGCTTTGTGCACAGGGACAACGAGGAGAGGGGAGAAGACATGGGGACGGGGGTGGGTGGGCGTTCCTTTCCCTCATCTGGTTTTCTGGCATGAAGTCCTGGTTCTCCGCTCCCCTCTGACGGGTGTAAATCGAGAGTGGCATCTCTGGGGTAACGATGGTGTCAAGGTGGCATAAGTGCCATCGGAAGCGGGGTGTTTTAAGCTGAGGGATGCAGTGGCCTGTGTGGGCACAAGGGGAGGAGTCGCTTTGCATGGTCCGCTAGTGAAATTCATCCGTTCCCAGGCCTCTCCCCAGCGTACGCCTCAGCTCCAGCTCCGCCGTCACCAGTCGGCCCGTCAGTCGCTCCGTCAGGGACACGCTAGGTGCCCCGGAGAGCGCCCCTCGTTCGCCCCGCTCAGCATGGCACCCACGGTTGAGCCTTTCACAGCGGTGGCCTCTCTACAACAGGCTTGGAGGCCTTCACACTCAGCTGGGGAGCCGCCATGTTTTCACCCACTCAAAGGGAAATCCAGGCCGTTACCGGGGCTAGCAGCAGACTAAGGCAGTGCTGGAGATCTGCAGCGTGCTGCTGTCTGAGAGTGGGCTGTTATTACTGAGGATTCAAGTGGAGCCTTTGTCCAGGGGTGAATGACACCCCCAAGCCAAACTAGGAAGCCTACCCAAATCTCTACCCTAGGAGTGCTTTGGTGACGTAGTTATGCCGGTACACTACACCGGCAAGGCACGCCGTGGAGGAGACAGATATTGGCAAAACCACACTGTTTCCAGTCGAGCTTATTCCAGTTTTGAGCACGAACGTGCTGGAAGGTCCTTGAAGAGGGATCAGCCCTGAGCTCATGATCAAGTTACCCTCCTTGAAACTAACCCCCTCACCCTCCTGATAGCCCCCTGCACAAAGAGAATTATCTGCCATGGAGACTGTGGCTTCCCTTACTCATGGGTTCCCTTCTTCCCCCAGCTCCCCACACAGCTGAAGGGCAGGTCTCTCTCATCTCCCCTTCCTTGAAGACACTCACCAGCTTCCCTTCTTTAAACCTGCTCTTAAACCCTTCCTTTCTGCTGCAGCGCACAATTGTCTCCCTGCAAAATGGGCTGTTATAATGCCTATGAAGGAGGCTATTCTAAAGGAATAAATGATGCTGCATTGTGTCTACTCCATCTTACTGAGTAGCCGTCTCAGGTACCACTTTATGTTAAGTGCACATTAACCAGTACTTAACCGATGCTGCATCACAAAGGGAGTCCTCCGGAGGGCTACAGGACAGCCTGTGTCTGCGCATGTGTTCGTTAGGAGCAGGGCCATTCCCTTTCATTTCCCATTTCATTTCATTCCCTTTCATTTCCCATTCATTCATTCAACATGAGTGTTGACGTGCCTCCTTGATGTTTAACCTTAACTAGCGTAACCGCGGATGATGGTCTTCACAGCCGTATCTAACCTTTTTGAAATGTTTTGTGGCAATGAGTTCCACAGGCCAACAACACCAGGTATAAAAACATACTTCTTTTTATAAATTGTAAATCTGTTGTCTTTAAATATCTTGTGTCGCGAACTGGCTAATCTTCTCAGCAGGCTTTGATACCCTCCTCAGGGTATTCCCTGCTTACCACATGGGCTGGAATACCACTACCACCAAACAAACAAACAGACCAGTGTAAAACCCAGCATTTCTTCAGGCATTTTCACTTCTAAAAGGAAATGCAGAGGCAAGAAAGTAAAAATAATGAAGAAAAACTGACTATTGAGCATTTGTTGCTAACTGCTGGCAAACAATAGACTAGAGCTGAAAGATGGGAATGTTCCTTGTGAACATTTTCGGGGGAAAATGCTTGTCAAAAAATGTGGAAATTTAAGATTTTTCTCACCAGATTTGCAAGGTGCAGACCCAGGGTTACTCAATCAGCATGAAAGTCACCCCTGGACACCGGCTCGGCCCCGGGCCTCGGCATGACCTACATCCCACCCACATCTTTAAAGAGTGGGTCTTAAGTGGTGTCTATGTAACACCCAGGGAGTGTGTGTTACAGGCCCTCCCCTGTCACTGCCCAGAGGCCAGCCCCTGTCTTCAGCTCAAGCTGTTAGCTCTGGAGGTCCCCAGTGCAAGCAGGCAGCCATCCCGCCTGGGTTTGATGGCAGCTCTGCCGGGTATGGGAGGCACTCACCGGAGCCCCTCGTGAGCAGGGATGTGTTGTTCCTTCCCACAGGCCTGTGAGGCAGGGAGGTGCTGTTACACTTAGCATACAGGGGGAAGCGGGACACAGGGAGTCTGTGGTAGTGCAGGGAATTGAAGCTGGTTCCTCTGAACCCCAGACTAGCACGCCGGCCATTAGACCATCCTTCCTCTGCGTGCCTGGCTGCATTTCCCCCGGGATAATGAAGGCCATTGAGGCTTGCAGACAATGCGCCACCAGACAGTGTGGGGATTGCCATGGGTCGAGCGGAGCTGTCGTGATAGGGTAAGTGTTACGCCAGACTGTGTGATGGACGAGGACCAACGCGAACACATGCCGCTGGGCGCACAGAGACATGGGGGCTGGACTCTACCCAGGCAGCTCGTTTGGAACTCGAGATGAAGGATGGTCCCAAGGAGAGAGGCAGCAGGAACGCAAAGGGGATCTGGGAGCGAGGATGGGATCAGGAAGGGAATCCAGGCTGCGCTTTGTTGTCTCAGACTTTCCCTCGTGGCAGGGCGGGAACAGGCTATCGCTAGACGTTCAGAGCTTGTCAAACCCAGAGGCAGAGGCCTAGTCAGTCGGTGGGTTTTGAGGCAATCAGCAGGACCTTGAAATAGAGCCAGGCTCCCTCCTCTTCACAGGCAAGTGTCCTGCGAGGAAGCCCAGAGGGGTAAGGGGCTCTGGATCGAGGGCCGTGCCTGGGAAGGGCCAGGTCCTGAGAGGAAGATTTGCTCTGATAGGAATGAGTGCCCAGCGATACCCCCAGACAGTCCTTGAGAAGAGGGGTATTCCTACCAACGCAGCCAAACCAAGCAACAACATGAGTGCACGAGTGATTTACAGCTGCTGCCGGAGCCCTCCTGTCCTGAGCAGAGCTGCCGTCGGTGGGGGTGGGAAAAAGGGGCTGAGCTGCCGGTTGTATTCTGGCCTGTCGTTCCAATGGGGAAAGCAGCATCCATCCGTCCCTCAGGCGCAGCAGGACCTTGTGTCTCTTCGGCCAGCACCGCTGTGCCTGGTAACCTGCCAGTGCATCCGCTTGCTGGCCGGGAGAGTGGGCTTTCCTCAGGGCAGCTGCAGCGCCCCCCAGGGGCACCGGCGTGGGAGAGTGGCCAGTGAATGACCCAGTGTGACTGACTCCAGGAGCAGGTGAATGGCCGTGAGGGTGAGTGCCTGGGTGGATGTGTTCAGAAGAGAAGAGAAGGGTTTTGTATTAATAGGAGGAAAGTACCGACGTATATAACAGCACCAAAGGCATTGCCCACCTGGGTCAGACCATGCGTCCATCTAGGCCAGGGTCCTGTCCCCAAGCAGCCAGCGCCGGGTGCTTCTTAAAAGGTGCTCGATATCCAGGGTGAACAGTTATAAACTAACCTGCCCATAGGAGACGTTTCTTCCTGTCCCCAGGCAGCTAGTGGCCTGAAGCATGCGAGTTTCAATCCCATGCAGATTGTTATCCAATTTAATGTAACTGTGGAACTGTAGCAATTCCCTATATTCATATGAATGTCTAACCCTTGTGGAATCCCACTAAGTGCTTTGCTTTAGCAGGCAGGGTATTAATCACAACGCTTTGCACTTAGACAGCACTTTACCTATGCAAAGCACTGAGCCGACTCTAACTAGTTAACCCTGCCAGCGCCTTAAGAGAAAGGGAATCGCTGTTCTCCCCACTGCATGGATAGGGACAGTGGCTTAGCACGGGCCCCCCCAGGAAGTCAGGAAGAGGACCCAGATCCCCTGGAAGGTGCATTAGCCATCCGATCATCCTTCCCCTCAAGTGAGCAAAGTCACCTGAGCAATCCTAGACCCCAGAAGTGGTGGAGTTTGGGTCATTTCCTCTGTCCCCTGAGCTGGGTCAGCCCCCTCTGACCTTTCATGGGGTTCTGGCTTCCTTGCCAGCACAGCTGGTCAAAATCATCCTTTATTGTCCACTTCTGGGAAAATGACCTGGTTTGGGTTGTTTTTGTCGAAATTTTTTGTGGATGTTTTTAAACAAGAAAATCAAAAAAAAAATGGAGCATTTTTGGGGGGATGGAAAGTTTTTCAGTTTTCAGCTGGAAACCTTGGGTCAATGAAGATGGAAATTTTCTTGCAAGAATTTCTGTGTCGTCAAAAAGCCGATCTTTTTGGCTGGAAAAAAGTTGTATAGAAACATTTTTCCCGCAGCTCTGTTGTGCAGCAGTCCAAGGTGGGGGCAAGGGGTTGCCTAGGGAACACTAGTAATTAATAATAATATACCTCTTCTATGGCCCATTTCCTCTGTGGCCAGTGAAGTGGCTCAAAAGGGAGCTCAGTACCATTGGCCCTGGTTTGCAGAAGGGGACTGGCACAAAGTCCCATCAGCTGATGATTTCTAGGTCTCCCGCTTGCCTCATACCCCAGAATACATTGGTGTTAACATCTTCACTGCTGAAAACCAAGCCTGTTCATCCCACGCCCACCAGGGCAAGGTGAGTAAACCCTGCAGGTCTGGTGAAATTCATTCCCGGGCAGAGGAGCAGAGTGAGTTCAATGCGCCTTAGCCTGTCCCAGGGTCCCTAAGGTGCTGCCCGGCCCCTGGCAGTTCTGACCATAGGAAGGGAACCTGGTTCGGGTTCCTCCTGTTACCAGTAAAAACAAGTTCCCATTGCAAGGTAACCCCAGCTGGGTGGGATACACCGTTCCCACACTGCCGGTGGAGGAGCTATGGAGCCCAAGCAAAGGATGTGTGGGGGGTAAGGGCACCAGGAGGAGAAGGAACAGGAACAAAGGGAGAAAGTGTGAGGGGGATGCCAGTTCTGGGCCTTGCTAGCAGCTCCTGTGCCCAGAGAGACTCTTGGTGGCCCTTTCTGGCAGTCCATGGAGAGGACAGTCTCTGCATGGGCTTGGTGCACGGCCCAGCACTGAACCAGTCCGGCCGTGGGGCTGGCTCATTGCTCCTGTGCGAGCAGAACAAGCCTGGCATGTCCTTGTTGTGTTCTTGTCAAAGCACCTCTGGCAGGAGGTCACAGGGCAGCTTTCACTCAAATCCGGGGTCACGCTCCCTTCCCCACCAGGTTCACCTCTAGCCACGGCTCCTCAAGCTGCCCATTATGTTCCCAGCTGCAGCCCACGGCTTGCAGGCAGAATGCCCTTTATTGCCGGATAAATAACCCTGCCGCTGGCCGAGCCGGCTCAGGGCAGCGCAGGGACGTGGTGTTGAAGTCAGGATAATCACAGGTGGATCGCAGAGCTCCGGGGATAGTCTATCAAAGGCACACGCTCCGCGGAGGGTGAAGACAGCAGCCTGAAGTGGACTCCGATGTCCTCTATCTGCGGCATTAACCCGCCCTGCGGGGATGGCAATTTTCCCTTAACTATCTGGAATGTGAATTCACCACACAAGCTTTGCTGTGGTACGAGTAGAATTCATTTCTTACCAGGACGCAGCACTAGCTAAAAGGGGGAGAATGTGACCACCCCATGTGACCCCCCCCCCCATGTGACTCCTCTCCTCCCCGCCCCAGCCCAGGGCCCTGTACTCGCCCCCTCCCCAGCCTATGATCTATCCCACCTTACCTGGTGTGGGGGGAACTCTGTCCTCCTCCCACTGCACCCGAGACTTCTACTGCAGCAGCGAAAGGAGCAGAATGTGGAACCGCCTGCCAGCAGCTCCCCTGGGATGGCTGTACTGCCTCCAGCTCTGTCCTCTGGTGCAGCTGTACCACCCCCAGCTGGGGCCTCCGGTGCGCTGTACCACCCCCAGCCCTGTCCTCTGGCGCGGCTGTACAGCCCCCAGTCCTGTCCCCAGCCCTGTCCTCCAGCACGGCTGTACTGCCCCCGCAGCCATGTCTTCCGGCACGGCTGTACCGCCCCCAGCCCAGTTCTCCAGCGTGGCTGTACTGCCCACAGCTCTGTCCTCTGGTGCAGCTGTACTGCCTGCAGCCCTGTCTTCCGGCGGGACTGCTGTACAGACCCCAGGAGACACAGCTGCATGGAAGGGCTGGGGGAGGTGCAGCTATACTGGAGGAGCAGCTGGCATGGGATCACCCAGCAGGCCCAGGTTCTGCTCCTCCTGTCTTTCCAGGATGGCATCCTGGCTATAAATATCTTACTGGTCCGGCATACGGGACCGTACTGCCAGCCTGGCACCATTGGAGATTTGTATTGCCCTCATGTGGCTGGCAGACGTGACACACAAACTCCCGCAGCACATACATGTGCCAGAGTAGAAGTACTGAAGTACTTGGTGCTGAAGTAGAGAGAAAAGCTATAATTTTAATATCCTGTATTTCCAGCCCATCTGCCCTTGGGGTTATTCAGGGTGTAAGGAGCAGGGGACACAGAAGACTTTACTTGGGCCCCTAAAGCTTCATCTAGTGCTTGCTGGGGGGCGGGCACGTGTGAGCAGCTTGCACTATTCCCCAGGATGTAGCGGATCTGCAGAAAAGGACCTAGGGGTTACAGTGAACAAGAAGATGGATATGAGTCAACAGGGTGCCCTTGTTGCCAAGAAGGCTAACGGCATTTTGGGCTGTATAAGTAGGAGTATTGCCAGCAGATCGAGGGACATGATTGTTCCCCTCTATTCAACATTGGTGAGGCTTCATCTGGAGTACTGTGTCTAGTTTTGGAGCCCACACTACAAGAAGGATGTGGATAAATTGGAAAGAGTCCAGAGAAGGGCAACAAAAATGACTAGGGGCCTAGAGCACATGACTTATGAGGAGAGGCTGAGAGAACTGGGATTGTTTAGTCTACAGAAGAGAAGACTGAGGGGGGATTTGATAGCTGCTTTCAACTACCTGAAAGGGGGTTCCAAAGAGGATGGATCTAGACTATTCTCAGTGGTACCAGATGACAGAACAACAAGTAATGGTCTCAAGTTGCAGTGGGGAAGGTTTAGGTTGGATATTAGGAAAAACTTTTTCACTAGGAGGGTGGTGAAGCAGTGGAATGGGTTCTCTAGGGAGGTGGTGGAATCTCCTTCCTTAGAGCTTTTTAACGTCAGGCTTGACAAAGCCCTGGCTGGGATGATTTAGTTGGGGTTGGTCCTGCTTTGAACAGGGGGTTGGACTAGATACCGCCTGAGGTCCCTTCCAACCCTGAGATTCTATGATCTGTGGCGAAGCAGAGGAGCGGCCAGTCAGCACCTTCCAGCCAGCTCTGAGCGTGCTGCAAATGAGAATGAAGACCAGTCTCTCACATTTTACCTCTGGCAGCATAGGAAGGGAGGAAAGATTTTTTTCCCCAGAACTAGCACCCAGCTCTAGAATCGGGGGACTCAGGTTCCTGAAGCAAACTCAAGCTGTTGGAAGTTTGAGTTCGCTCTGCCTCCGGCAAAGGGTGAGTTTGGGAATGGTGCATGAATTTTAGTTTCATGCCTAGTCATCCTAGCAGCAAGAATCGCTTTCAAACAGCCTCTGTGTCTGCACGTGCAGATCCCCATTGAGTGCCAGGGCGGATCAGTACCGGCTGCTTCTACCATTTCCCTTTAGAAACCCTGGGTAGAGCTGAGGGGAACGCACGCTCCCCAAACTCACACAGCTTAGAAGGGTAACAAGGCCCCAGCTTTCGCTGCCCCCCCTTCCCCCGTACACCTGGTGAGCACACTCAACAGCAAGCCAGTAGGGGACATACCACAGCGCTAACCAAACCCATTCTATAGCTGGGAAGCTGAGGCCTGGCAAGTTCAGTGCACTGTCTTACTTGATGGAAGAGTTGTTGAGGAACCCAGAATCCTGTTAAGGCATCCTCGGGGGTACTTGCTGGAGGAATGATGGCCCAGTGACTGGGGCCTTATTCTAAGACTTGGGAGACTGATGTTCAGCTCTCTGCTTCTCCACTGATGTCTTCTAGGACCTTGGGCACGTCCCTTAGCCTCGCTGGGCTTCAGTTCTCTCTCTGTGAAATGGGGCTAATATACACCAGAGGTTGGCAGGTACCAAAGACGGAGCTCTAGGGGTATCTGCTCCACCCTTCTACCTTTTTAAAAAAAGCATCAGTAGTTGTGGGTTTAAGTTGGCTTGGAAAAGGTCTGTATTGCGAGGCCTCCTACCTCTGGGCTGTTGGAGTGTTACCCTGAGGAGAGCTCTAGTATATGACAGATTGCTTCAACAGAAAGCCAGCTGTGTCGCGTGTGTCTAATACACTGCTATATGCCACATTTCATCCCTTTAAACTACAAATCAATGACTCGCTACATTTCAAAAGAGAGGCGCGGGAGGCCAGGAGATTCACAATATTCATATCTCTGTCTGGGCCTAAGGGAGGCCTCGTGGGAATTCTCACAAATTCAATTCTCGCCAAAGATGGGTAAGAGGAAAATGGGCAACATGGCCAGTTTCCAGCATAAGAAGTGGTTAAGGATGTTTCATGGTTTTGCACAAGTTCTAGTGCCACCAAGTTCTAGCTGCCTTTACTAGTTCGATTGTAAGCTTGTTTCACTGTGTGTCTCTATAGAGACTCTAGGGGGCCCTAGCTGGCCAAGGCCTCTGGTGCTACAGTCCTACTGAAAATACTATTCTTCTAGAAGATCTGCTCTAGTTAAAAAGGGAATTATTATGGGAAGTCAGACTAGATTGATCACGAAAGTCCCTCTGGCCTTAAATCTTGTGAATCTATGAAATAATACAAACAATGAAATGAAGATACAACTATTTGTATACTGCAGTGACTGGTTATAGTACCTCAGTGAGTGAAATAAATGTTTGCTGAATAGAATCATAGACTCATAGAATTGTAGGAGTGGAAGGGACCTCGCGAGGTCCCCTAGTCTGGTCCTCTGTACTAACTAAATATTATCTATCATAGAATCATAGATATCTCAGGGTTGGAAGGTATCTAGTCCAACCCCCTGCTCAAATTAGGACCAATCCTCACCTAAATCCTCCCAGCCAGGGCTTTGTCAAGACTGACCTTAAAACCTATCTAGACCAATCTAGACCATTTCTGACAGGTGTTTGTCTAACTTGTGCTTAAAAATCTCTAATGATGAAGATTCCACAACTCCCTGAGGCAATTTATTCCAGTGATTAACCACCCTGATAGTTAGGAAGTTTTTCTTAATGTCCAACTAAAACGCCCTTCCTGCAATTTAAGCCCATATCTTCTTGTCCTATCCTCAAAGGTTAAGGAGAACAATTCTTCTCCCTCCTTCTTGTAACAACCTGTTATGTACTTGAAAACTGTTATCATGTCCCCTCAAGGTCCCTCTCTTTTCCAGACTAAACAAACCAAATATTTTCAGTCTTCCCTCGTAGTTCTCTAGACCTTTAATCATTTATGTTGCGCTTCTCTAATTTGTCCTCATCTTTCCTGAAATGTGGAGTCCAGAATTGGACACAATGCTCCAGTTGAGGTCTAATTAGTGCATAGTAGAGCAGAAGAATTACTTCTTGTGTCTTGCTTACAAAACTCCTGCTAATACAGCCCAGAATGATAGTTATGGTAGTTCCATCTCCATTGCGTTTCCCAAGAATGAGTCAAGTCCTGATTGCAAAGTTTGGATCCAGATCTGGATTCAAACTGTCACAACGTTTGAGGAAGGAGAGGGAGCCTACGGAGACAGAGGGTTGTGGTTTTGTGCATGTAAACACCTGTTTGCCTCTGGGCTCCTGTACCTGAACGATTCACTGCACAGCTTAGGTGCCTGTATTCGAAGATTTGCCTCCTATGAGGACAATTCCCTCCTTCTAGGAGCCATCTCAGTATTCACGAGTCTCAGAGCTAGACAGGGTATGTGCCCAGCTAGCAGACGGCTTTTGAATGACAAAGCAATTGGATTGGCTGGTTAGCCGTCATCGCTGCTTTGACAATCTAGATTCCAACGTGCAAGGGATGGAAGTTTGGAAAGAAAAGGGCTGATAGAGGAGAACTTGGAATAAATGGGCTTCACAGAGAAGGTGGCATAAAAACTGACATCTGCTCCTCTGGACTGAAAGTTGGTCTGAAATTTGTCTCCTTTCCCAGTGCCTGCATGAGTCCTGTCTCCCTTTGCGCAGCTCTTGTTGTATTGCACAGCTTCTGGAAACTTTAGCTGTCTAATCTCTCTATCCCCATACACTCATCCCATCCACCCCCTCTATCTATCTATCTATCTATCTATCTATCTATCTATCTATCTATCT
>ML677388.1:13171444-13183236 GCA_007922305.1 Dermatemys mawii
CTATCTATCTATCTATCTATCTATCTATCTATCTATCTATCTATCTATCTAATTACTTAGCCTTGGCTCATCAACATGCTACCTACAGAAACGCCCACCCCAAGAAATGTTCAATAATCCTGTGATAGACGCTGAGGTGTCAGTGTGTAACACACAGACTGGCACATGGTCCCCAAGAGCCTGAGGGGTTAATGTGCCAGATGCTGACTGAAGCTCTTATTGCTAATAATAATAATGATTAATAACAATAAGGTTTATATTTATTGATGTATTTTGTACACCATCCTGAGCCGGTGCTGGGGATTGTCACGGAGTCCCTGGGCGATGCTCTGGAACTGCTCCCGACCGAAGTCAGTCAGGACTCTGGTGAAGTCTCCTCTCTGTGAGCCCACTGTCTCCAGGGCAAGAATCCCACATGGCTTCCGCCTTCCTGGGCAGGACCTCGGAGCATTCAGCATCCTCTGCCCCTCTGTGCGCTTCCCACAGTGAGTCCGCCCAGGCGGGGTTCTGGGAAAGCCAGAGGGTCCTGCACCCCAACTCCGCAGTCAGACGTGACTCTCCGCCAGCCAGTAAAACAGAAGATTTATTAGACAACAGAAACATGGTTTAAAACAGAGCTTGTAGGTACCGAGAACAGGACCCCTCAGCCAGGTCCATTTTGGGGGGCAGTGAGCCAGACAACGATGTCTGCACTTCACTTCATTTCCCCAGCCAGCTCCAGACTCACTCTCCAGCCCCTCCTCCCCTTTTCCTTTGTCTCTTTCTGGGCCAGGAGGTCACCTGAGCTCTTTGTTCTCCAACACTTCCAGCTAACACCTTGCGGTGGGGGAGGGGGTCCAGGCCATTAGTTGCCAGGGACAGAGTGTGGGCCATTTCCTCACACTGACCTTGGTTCTGAAACAATCTTAGCCCTTATCCCACCACCTAGAGACTTAAGAAACTCATAGGGGAAACTGAGGCACTCTCACAGTATCCCGAGAGAACATTAAGAACATTCCCACTCTGTCACACGGATGTTATTGGTGCACTTATTTTTTTAAATTAAAAAACACATTCACACTGTACATTAAAAAGATACTCATATATCCAAGACATTTCAATTATAAACCGATTTTGAATGTGTACAATTATTTATGATCAACCAAGTCAATTTGTACAGGTGCCAACATTTTACCTATTAAAAAGCCAGCCCATAAATCCAAATTATATTTTAAATGCTCACTCTGGGCCAAACTCTCCTCTCTGATTCATGCACAAGAGATCCTGTCCAGGCAAGGGGAACCCAATTTGTGCACCCGTGGGAAAAATGTTACCACTTTTCCGGAAACTTGTGCTGGGAAAATACATGTTTTAATTATCTTGCAATTTTTAGCAATCATTTTCTTATGTTTTTAAACTAACTAACTAATTAATAATATAGAAATACCCTTATTTTCTTGGAATGCATTTGATATTTGTAGAAATTCGCCATATAGTTTGCATTAATAATTTTCAACCTGTTGGCTATTCCCAAACTGTTCACTTCAACCCTTGGCTGTGTATTGAGTTGTGTGATTGACCACTTAAATCACATGGTATTATTCCTGATTCCTAACTAGATGATTGCTTTTCTTTAACAAGAGAAACTAATGAAGAGTGACCAGCAAATAAGGAAGGATATACTTTCTCATGGAATAGTTTGATGACTAAATCAAGTCATCCAGGCTAAAAGTTGTGAAAATTTCAGGCTTTGGATACATTTTCACGATTCTGTGGTTGCCAGCTGAATAATCACAGCAAACAGCAAACAACACAATCACACTAATCACAGCAAACTGAATGGAAATATTGAGAATCAAATGGTAACACAAGGAGCCCTGTTAAAGAGTAAACTCCCACATATACCTGCAGTGAGTGAAGGGGAAATTGAAATCCAGGTCCATGTTTCCCAGTTTGGGCCAATAGTGAATGGAGACAAACATTGTAGCTGGATTTTTAAAGATAAAGTCATGACTATTTGATATTTATACCTGCGCAGCTGACAGAGTGATAAGGAAAATCAAATCTCATGCTTCAGGGCACAAGGTGATTATTTCAGGGGTCAGGAAGGACCCTTTCCGCATTATGCACACTATTGCACAATTCGCCATGTGGATTAGGGGCTGGATTTTCTTTTCACATTCCCCTGAAGCATTGGGGTTTTAACGACTGCCAGAAGCTGGGCTAAGCCCTCTGACCCCATGATCTGAGACCAGATCCCAGATTCTTGGATCACCCCAGTGTCGAAATAACATAGAGCAGCTCGCAGCTCTCTGTATATGGAATGTTTAGCCCTCCTTCACAGTGACATGCAAATACAACAGATGTGTGCCCCACATGACGCCTTTCTCATTGGCAGGATCCCTGCGATTTGCGAGGGAGGGGCATTGGCACTAAGACAGTGTCCAGTAAATTGTCCCACTCTGTGAGCCCTCTGCGTAGCTGAGACATTGACGCAAACAAAAGAAATCCCATCAGGAAATCTCCCCCCACCACCAAAAGAGGGGTAGGGGTTTATTCTCTGTTATTTAATTATTTTCTCGCATACATTTCTAGCCTTAGCCGAAATACAAAGTGCTTTTTGTGAAATGGCGCTGAATACGAGAGAAAAGGAGATGAATAAGCTGGAGGAGGAGGAGGAGGACGAGCCGGGGAAGGATGCCTCAATACAAAAAAGCTTAGGCTGATAAAATATTTAGGACGGGCTCGCGCATCAGAATATTAATACTCGGCATTACTTGTGCTTGCACTCTGTTGATCTTCATTCTCCAGTGACCTTGTTTACAGTATCTGAATTTGCAGTCTGCATTTTAATAAGGCCCTGAGAGAAGGTCTGAGACACAGCGTCTCACTGAACCAACTTCAAAACCCTCCTCCGACTGGTTAAAATTCTGGAGGATGGGCAACGGCTCCGGGGTGCCTGGCGCCTCTCTGCTGGAGAGCAGAGTGGGCCCTCTCTGGGGAGGACCAGCCACTAGATGGCACTCCGGCCAGCATCTTCATAGGCACCGACTGGCGGGATGCAGGGCCGGACAGGCGCTCTTCAGACCCCAGGGATTTTGGGGGGCTTCTGTTTTTTATTTTATTCCGTTTTGCCCAGAGACGCGGGGAGAGATTGGCAGCCTGGGAGCGGAATAAATCAATCCCAGAATAACTATCGAGCGGTGCTTTGCCCCCTCATCATCACAAGGTGACTTAAAGAAAATCCAATGGCTGCTCTCCACCCGCTGAGCGGGGCGATGCAGAGCTAAGCAGCTGTAAGTGATCCGGCGCTGAAGGCCCCTGGCACAGGAAGGGGCCAGAGGCAATGGAACGGCAGCCGTGTCTCAGGCAGCAGCTGGGAGAATGAAGCCGGTTCCCCAGCCTGAACTGCCTAATGGGCTGTGAATCAGTCTCAGCAGGCAGAGTCCCGGCTCTGTCAGCTGGGGGCCGGGGACGATGGTGCTGTTGGCGTGTTTAGCACCGCCACTGACTGCTTCTCCACAGGCGCTAGCTGGGTAGGAGGCCCGCAGGATGGCAAACGGAGCGCAGGGGCCTCTAACACCTGACCCTCAGCAGCCTCGCCATTTGCTAGAAGTACTGACCGTGGAGCTCATTTGCTGGCCCGCAGCCAGGAGAGAACAAAATAACCCTCGTGTGATTCCATCCAGCAGAGTGTCCTGGTGCTCACAGCCAACCGGCTCGGACGTGCCCAGTAAAAGCAGGCTTCGAGGGGTGTGTGTGTGAACCTTTCGTTTACCCTGCTGAACACTTCCCCTGTGAGCCGACCCCGCTGCCAGCCTGTTCTCAGAGGCCATCTGTTATACAGGAGATAGCCCTGCTGCGCTCTCTCAAGGAGGCTTTCATTTTGTTCTGGAATGTATGGGCATGCTCAGGATGGGTGGTTCAGTGGGTAGGCCACTATTCTGAGACCTGGGTTCAAGTCCTTTCTCTGCCACAGACTTCCCGTGTGCCCTTGGGCAAGTCACTTAGCCTCTCTGCGCCTCAGTTCTCCAGCTGTACAATGGGAAGAGTAGCAGTGCCTTGTCTCCTTCCTGTGAGCACCGCGGCCTGGCGGACAGATTCTAGTTGTCTGTCTCCCATCATCAGGATCTCTATTGCATCAGCTAGGCACTGCTACTCTTGTTGTGGTTGTGAGGTGCTTGTGTACTATGGGAGCCAGATAAGAGAATGGAAAATCAACAAGAGATTTTGACATTTTGTGGGACACTGATAAAACAGCTGGGATCAGCTCTCTGGCAAACAGACACAGCGAATGACCTGTTTGGAGTATGCAGAGAACTCCTACCTCCGGGAGACGGAGGGTGTAGTGTGGGCGAGTGTGATAGACAGGAGCGAAAACCATTTTTAAAACTGCTGATAAAATACAATTCTAACTCCTAAAATTCAATGTACCCAGGTTTGTGGTGGCTCCTCCGTCGCTGACCAGCTTTACGTTACGCTGGGATGTTTGTCTCACAGCTCGGCTCCAGGAATGACTGTGGGGCAGGTCTCAGCCTGTGCAATACCGGGGGTCAGACCAGATGGTCCCAGGGGTCCCTTCTGGCCTTGGTATCTCAGGCTCTATGACCATCCTTTGACTGTACAGATCCCACCCATGTGATGATATTTCCATGCCCGGCAGGAACCCCCACCCCCAGCAGGTATCTCGGTGCTGTACAGCTGGGGAGGTGTCCCACAGCGAGCAGCAGCTGCGCACGGCCAGTCAGGAGAAGCGCTGGTCTTATGCCCACGCCAGTATGGACGCTGCCTCCTCCCTCTCTTGGTAACACCGCCCAGAAGGCAGAGAGCCTCACAGCCCCGTGCAGATCAACCCTCCCAACACCCCGGGAAGGAAGAGCATGGGGGGGATCCCCTATTTTACCGATGGGGAAATGAGGCAAGTCACCCAAGGCAGAACTGAGGCCAGCCCCATTCCTGGTGGTGCTCGTTCCACCAAGCCACGCCACCTGGGACCAGGCTCAGCAAACCCAGCAGCTCAGGGAGAGTCTTGTTCTCCGCACACAACCTGCATCTGGACTCAGGCTCGGCTCTGTTGTTAGGAGTGACTAGGCCCTTCCCTTTTCATTCCACCTCCAGCTCTGCCCCTTCCCTTGGATCTCCAGCAAAGGGGCAGTGCACAGAGGAGAAGTGACTTGCCCAAGGTCACAAATCAGTGGCAGAGCCAGGAATCGAAGCAGGGCTCCCCGAGTCCCAGCCATTGGGCAACACTGCCTCTCTGTCTCATGACAGGGGCTAATGGCTGACTTCACTGTGGATGGTTCCCTTTGCTTACACCAAAGGGAAATGGGGCAGAGTCATTAGTTAATGTCTCTGAAGTGCCATGAGGTGCTGGGTTGAACGGTGCTCTGAAAGGGCAACTAATCATTAATTCTAACACCAATCAAAGGGACATGCGAAGGACCCCAGCGCCGTCCTGGGGGCGTCCAAGGACAGCGCCCTCATTGCTCTCCAGACAAACACTGCCTGGAGTTTGACTCAAGGTCAGCTCCATTGTTAGGAGTCACTAGGACCTTTCCACTTCATCCCACCAGGAGATTTCTGAGAAGCACCTCTGGCCCCCACAGACACAGAGACCTTTCGTCCTCCTCGGTGTTTCTTGTATCAGCTACCCCTTGGCTCTGCCTAGAGGGCACCCCTGGGTCTTCTCCGCTCGCGCCCTCTTGTGTGCTAAACAAACACCTGTGAGCGCCGCAGCCTGGTGGACAGATTCTAGTTGTCTGAGACTCCCGTCATCAGGATCTCTATTGCATCAGCCGGGCCATGCCTCTTCCGATTCCAGACCTGGGCAAAAGCTGCCATTTTTTCCTACACATTTGTTTGAGATTTTTGGAACAATCTCACTTTGATGCCGATCGCGTCCCTTTTGTATTTGCTCTGCTCTCACGCTGGGCAATGGCTCGCGGGCAGGACTGCTCACTGGCAGCACAGCTGCTGGAGAATGTTCAAGGAAAGCACAGTGTGAATTTGTAAATTCGACTCTGTAATATTATTGAAAGCATCAGATGGCGCTATTGCAGACAGTCCCGTTCTGTTTCACTGGGCACATAGGCAGCTAGGCCCTGGAGAAACACTTATTGTTAGTTGTGGTACAGTTCTTTTTAGAGACTCTTCCAGATAGGTTATACCTATGCAAAAAAACAACAACTTCAAATGGTGTCAGACCATTACACAGCATTCATGCTAGACTTTTCAACCTATGAGTTATGCTTATCAGACCAAGAAACAGAACTATGCCATTTGACCTTTGTAACCAGTCAAAACTAACCAGCAAAACTTGAATGTCAGTGACCAAATATTCACAATGAGCTGTTTGTGGATGATCTGCAGGGCACTTGCTATTCACAGGATAATGCTGACTACCAGGAGAGGTGGAGTAAGAGTCAAGAAAGCTTGGCTCTGTTCCTATCTCTGCCACTGACCTGCTGAGTGACCTTGGACAAGTCACTTCCCCTCCCACCCTGTGTCTGTGTTCTCACTTTAAGCTCTTCAAGGCAGGGGCTGTCTCTTACGCTGTCTCCACACAGCATCCAGCACAACAAGGCCCCAGTCTCAATGGGTACAATACTGCTAGCAATAAAATCCATCTGGGAAGAACAGTAGCTGTTTTGATGACAACAGAAAAGGGGGGAAACTGCTGAATGTACAATTTGCATGGCTGGAATCTGCAACTCACAGTAAAGGCTCCACTTACTCTACGGCCAACACCCAGCATTCAAAAATTAGGAGTTAGACCCCCAGAGATCATGAGATTGGCTTAAAAATCATGAGATGTTTACCACACAGAATCAAAGCTGTGTTCTTTCCCTTTGCCTCCTGGGTTTCGGAGCTGGTAGGTCACATTTCAGGAGAGTTGGCCCAGCGATGCGGCGTGCCCCCAATCGCTTTCGTCTAGCCTGGATAATGTGATCCGGGGGAGCAACTGTGGTGGCACAGACTCCAACACAGACCAGTCCCCAGAGTACGTCCCCAGGTTCCCTAGCGGCTTGTCCTGGGGCGGCTAGTCCAAGCCGCGGCCTGTGCTGCCATGTCTTCCCTGCTATTGTTACCCACACGGGCTAGCGTGGGGACGCCGATCTGTGCTGCAATCAAACCTGCACTCAGAGGCGCTGACTGCTAGTTTTCCCCGGGGGTGCTCCACCCCCACTGTGCCCTGAGGCCCTGCCCCCACTCCTCCCTGCCCCCAAGACCCCTGCCCTCGCTCCACCACTTCCCATCCCCAACTCCACTCCCTCCTCCAAGGCCCTGCCCTGGCTCCACCTCTTTCCACCCCCCACTCCACCTCTTCCCCAAGGCTCTGTCCCTCTCCAACCCCCACCCCGAGGCACCTGTCCACCCCTTGCTGCTCTCCTCCCTCCTCCAGACCTCTCCGCAGCTGTTTGGTGGCATCGCTGAACAGCAGTGGCTGGTGGGTGCTGGTTTTTTCCCTGAGTGCTCAGCCATGGAGCACCCATGGAGAGGGGCCGATGCCTGCGCTGGGGCCGCTGACGCGCCCTAGTCTGGAGAGCGAGGGCGAGGGTCCTGGATTTCCTTCTGTCGCCAATGCTAGTAAGAACCTGACTGAGGAGCTTCTCTCGGTCCCAGTCCTGGTACCACTGGCAAAGCACCTGGGCTCTGGCAGGCATTTTCTGAGCCAGCCCTGTGGGATTCAGAGAGGGGGGATAATGGAGGTGGGGGGAAGAGAGACGGGGCGAGGGGGCAGTGGGGTGGAGGGAGGCCATTCAGGCCGGGCTGTGAGACACGCTGGTGAGACGGACACCCCCAGATAAAAGTCTGCAGAGAAACGGGGCCAGCCTGGCAGCCACGGAGCCGTCTCCAGCGTTGCCCACGCACCCCAGCCCGGTGGGGCCAGCCAGAGGCAACGGTGCTGTCTGGTCCCCACTGCAGGGAGGGAGGTGAGTGATGAGGGGGCTGCAAGCTGGGGTAGGATCCTGGGGTGAAATGAAATCCCAGAGCAGAGGCTCCAAAGGCAAATCCGGGAGCTGCTCAGAGCAAACTCAGCCGGGGCGAGCTGGCTGGGCCCGGGAGAAGCCACAATGTTGAGCTGGCCCCACCAGGGGGCACTGTGATTGTGTGGAAAGGGCCGCGAGCTGCAGGGCTGAGCGCGGGATCCAGGCTGGAGGTTTCAAGTAGCCCTTGATTTAAAGCACAGACTTTCCCAGACCCCGAGGCCGTGGAAGGGGTGGGAAGAGACTGATGCTGAGAGTACGCACAAGAGCAACAGGTGCCACTGGAAGTCCCCAGCTAACTCTGCAACCCCTGGCCCTGCAGCATCCATCCCCTCACCGCCCCCCCGTGCAAATCCCACCTACTTGAATCACGCAAACACCCGCCTTCTAACCCACCCAGGGTGGGTCAGGGGCCTCTCCCCACTGCTCGGCAGTCAAGCCACGGGGTCTCCTTCCCCTGTCCAAACAAAAAACACAGCCCCCTTCTGAGCACACCCCGCCACTGACACTAAGCTGAGCTGCAGCTGGCAGAGTCCGGGCCGCGATGCATCCCCTGGCCGTGGGCACGGGCGTGGTGCCTTAAACTCAGCCGCTCCCACTGGTGAAGATTAACCAGCTTCTGCAAAGTATTAGCATGTACCTAGTGCAGCATACCTGCCCCAGGCGCTAGGGAGCATGTACAGAGACAAGGCCTCCTGTCCTGCTTATTCTGGGGCTGAGCCCACGGGCACGTCCTGCCAAGTATCCCGCCTACACCAAGGAACAGCCCCGGGGGAGCCAGTTTCATCCTTGGAGTTCATGCCTTACATTGCTTGTCCCAGTAACCCATCCATGCATCATACTTACACCAGTGCAGCTGGGCACCTGCCAATCTTCTATACATGCAGTTGCGCAGCACCCCAGAGAGGGGCGGTAGGGCCACCCCACCCCCCTTTGCTGACGAACAGGAAGGAGAGGTGCCCGGCCTCCATTCACCGCTGGACTCCAGCCCCTCCCCCTTGTCCTAGGCGCGTGCCCCAGTCGCTAGCCACATGTTCCCGCTGTCCAGCGGAGCTCTGCAGAGCTGGGCGTCTGCAGGTGACAATGAACGAGCTCTTCCTACGGCTCGGGGATGGACTCATTTCACACTGGCCCTGAGCAGCCATGGGATTAGCCCTGCCCTGGGTCACTCCTGAGCTCCAGCCAGCCCCAGACCCCGCGGGACACCTCGCCGCGTGCGCATTGTGCGGGTAGCTGGAGAACAGTCAGCTCCTGGTACAGCAGCGCCAGCCCCGGAGCTGGGGCGTGAAGTGACGGCAGCTCTCGGGGGTGGCCTTTTCCTGTTCTTTAAAGTTTCCCAAATTTACTGCCTGTGCTTGGTGCGTGCAAGGGGGGTGGGACCCCGCGACGCACACGCGGAGCAGGGCGGGTGATGGGAGAGGGGGGTTGGTGCCAGATGAGGCTGTCTGTCCGTCTTCATACAACATGGTACCTAGGGGTTTCCAGCAGAAACGCAGACAGCAGCCAACTGTCCCTGAAGAGCCAGGCTGCCCTGGGCTGCTTTCCCGAGGGGCCACGTCCCACCCAGTCTCTCCTGGAGACATGCTGCCCGCCACTCCTCTGCCCAGTTCCCTCCCTCCTGCCCGGCCCCTCCCCACCCCTCTCATGCCCCCCCACCTCTCACTCTTCCAGCACCCCCCTCCCCCGGGGGGGCCAGCCTTTACATACACCCGCCTGTTGAAGGTGCCAAGATGTGACGATGACGGACACGTTGTAAACCAGCTGCTCGGCGAAAGGAAGAGGCTGGCAGGCAGATGGTGCGTGTGGCATCCCTTGCAATGGCTGTTGTCATCATCGGGAGTGGCGGGGGGAAAGCAGGAACAGCGAAGGAGACAGAAGCAGGTGGGAGGGGCGCTAGGAGGGGCTCCAGGCAGCCATGGTTAGTGGCTCCATCTGGCCTGGCTGGGGCGTCTCCTGGCTGCACAGTGGAGCCTCGGCGGAGCAGCTCATCCTGCCTTTGGCCCTCCTGGAGGGGATGGGGGAGGCGTACACCAGCCAACCATCTCTTGACAGGGGGGTCCCTTCACTGGTTTATCTTGTTAGGCTGGGGCATTCCTGAGCTGGCCACTGCGTGGCCCAGTGCAGCCAGTGGAGTCCGGCCGTTGATGAACTCGGCCTCACGACAGTCCAAGCACCCGAAGCAGGGCGAGACGCCGTGAAATTCTCAGTGAGGCCCTTTGGCTGCCATCAGGTCTCGGCAAAGAACAATCCCAGGGCCGGATTCCCTGCTCGCTCACCCCATTGCGAATCCGGCCACGCGTCAGTGAAGTCACCCTAGAACAGGCGTCCTGAGCTCAGGAACTGGAGGCAGATACAAAGAACCCCCGCAAAATCCCATGTTTGGTGGGGCCTGGCTCATAATTTCTGAATTCCTGGGGCCGGCGATGAGACTGTTGGTACACAGGAGGCAAACAGGGCTGTTGACTTTGGTAGAAGAACTTTATAAGCCCCCAACATTGCCTTAGAAGGAGCTAGAGGCACAGTTACAACACTGGGATGGGACCAGTAGGGCGTGGCCTGGTACAACACGCCAGGTGGCGACCCTGGCGGGATATTCCATCACCGAAGCTGTGGGCACCCTGAACACTAAGCTCAGGCCCAGAGCTCAGCAGCCGCAAATGGAGCCTGACTTATCCTCGTGCACCCTCTGTGCTGAGCTTGAAAACCTGGCGCCAGTCATTTAGTCCCTCCATCAGGAATGTAACAGCGCCCATCCCACAGTGAGGGACCTCTGCGAAACCCCTGGCAACGCAGGGCCCGATCCTCAGCTGGAGGAGATCGGAGTAGCTGCACCGGAGCTCTGCGGATTTACCCTCGCTGGGGACTTGTCTCATGCTCTGCACAGTCGCTCCAGCTCAGCAATGTCCTGTAGAAAAATGCATGGGGTCCCATTCCCCACTAGCCCCTCTCTGTGTGCCCCTTCCCCACTTACAGCTGCTCTTTCTCTCTCTCTCTCTCCATGTCAGCAGAGCGCTCGGAGGCGGATGGCTGGTGATTTATTTCGGAACATTTCTTGCCTGTTGAAAGCCTGACCTCAGAGATGGAGAGACGACACCGGGAAGATGTACGAGTGTCTCTCAGCTAAAGTGCATCAGAGAAATTGACCGTGAGCTGCTATCAATCTGCTGAGCCTGAGTGACACTGAGCAACAGATGGGGAATTTGGGGACCTGGAGGAATTCTGCGAAGGTCACCTGGGAGCTGACTCAGCCTTCGTTAACCATTCCAGCCATCAATCACTGAGGCTGGGGGAGAGGCAGGGAGCAGAGGTGTGAGGCAATCTCTGTCCCATCCTCATATATTCCCCTTTACAGCTTCATTTAGGGGACTAGGAAGACACACAAGCACAAATGCCATTCGGCGCGTTAAGCAAAGGTGATGCTTTATCCCCAGCTAATGAGTGTCGATGAGCCCCTCCAATCCCCACAGCGATGCCTCCGATTGCTGGGCCCCCAGAGGCGGACAACGGCGAGACAAGCAGAGACTCTGGTGTACAAGGATGCCAAAGCAGGTTTTGCTTCTCAGTGGCGCTGGTTACGGTGGCAGAGGCCACGGGCGAACCTGGAAAATCCCCAGAAAACAAGGCACTGAAAATGGGGATACCATTGTCTAGAGGTGAGAGCAAGGCCTGGGAAACAGAGTGCTGGTATTCTAGCTGCTAGCGATCCCAGCAAGCACTTAACTGCCAAATGATGGGCACAAGCGAGAGACGGAGGAAGAGAAAGAAAGGGGTGTGTGCAGGATAGATAGATAGATAGATAGATAGATAGATAGATAGATAGATAGA
>ML677388.1:13183246-13197912 GCA_007922305.1 Dermatemys mawii
TAGATAGATAGATAGATAGATAGAGGGGTGTATGGGGATGGATAGATTGATTGATAGAGGGGGTGTATGGGAAGAGAAAGAGAGAGAGAGACAGAGAGAGAGACACTTGACTTGTTTGCTGTGAAGCCTTGGGCAAATCTTGCTTTACTCTCTGTCTCAGGGTACTTCTATACTACCCACCGCACCGGCGGGTAGTGTTCGATGTATTGGGGATCGATTTATCGTGTCTCATCTAGACACGATAAATCAATCCCCAAATGCACACCTCATCGACTCCGAAGCTCCAGCTCTGCAAGAGGAGGAGGCGGAGTCGACGGGGGAGCCGCTGCGGTCGACTCGCTGCCGTGAGGACGGCCAGGTAAGTCGCCCGAAGATACTTCGACTTCAGCTATGCAATTCGTGTAGCTGAAGTTGTGTATCTTAGGTTGACCCCGACCCCCACCTCAAGTGTAGACCAGCCCTTAGCTTCCCCTCCTGTAAAGTACTTTCCAGCCGGGTTATTAGACTTCATCAACTGATGCTGTAAAGCACTCTGAGATGCTCTGGAGACAAGAACTATCAAAGTGAATTATTAATTTATTATTAGTATTAGTATTAGTATAAAACAATTGTGATGCTCGCTGGGGAGAGTGATCTATACCCATTGGTGTGGTAGCACCTACAAGCTCCAATCAGGGACCAGGAAATCCACTGCGCTCTTGTCTGTACACCTGGGTGTTATTAGGTGAATTATGGTAATTCACTGACACTAGGACTATGTAGATTGCAGGCCAAAACAAGGGTCCGCGGTGTTGCTAGAAGGATCTAGCTGGGAAAATGCTCCGCAATCCCATCTGCTGGGTCCTCCTGGTCAGTATCTGGTGCGTCGGGCAAAGGAGATTTGTGAGTAAAGGGAGCCCATCAGTCGAGTGATAGACTCGTGGAGCTTTATCTCTTTACTGTAACGAAGAGAAGGTTAAGGGATAACTTGATCACACTATTTAAGTGGCTACATGGAGAACAAATGTTTAATAATGGGCTCTTCCATCTAGCAGAGGAACGTCTAACCCAATCCAGTGGCTGGAAGCTGGAGCCAGACAAATTCAGGCTGGAAAGAAGGTATACATTTGTAACAGTAAGAGTGATTAATTATCGGAACAGATTACCAAGGGTCGCAGTGAATTCTCCATCACTGGCAATTTTTCAATCAAGACTGGCTATTTCTCTAAAAGCTCTGCTCTAGGGATCATTGTGGGGCAGGTCTCTGGCCTGTGTTAGGCAAGTGGTCAGACTAGATGATCACAATGGTCCCTTCTGTCCTGGGAGTCCGTGAATGTAGGGAATGATCAGTTGTGTGTGTGGATTTCGTGGCACTCTGAGCGTCCCCTCCCCAAAATGCCTGATTCTGGGCTGAGTCTGTTCTCCAAGCCCACTCAACCCCTGGCGGCTCTGCTGAGGCTATCAGGCAGGGTGACAATCCCTGTCTGGGTGGTTAGTGGGTTGCGAGGGAAGCTTTTGTCTCCTGGGAACTGACTTGGGAACCGACCCATTCATTTCAGAGAACAACTCCCATCACTTTAGACCTGGTCTAAAAAGTTACATCACTGAGCTAAGTCAGTATAAGCCCAGTGCTGTGTGCTCACACTACATTGATGTGAATGAAACTGGTGTCCCTCTAGCCTGTAAACAGCCCAACCACTACAAAGAGGAACTGAGCCAGGATGACCTTCAGGTGAGTGGGATCAGATCCCGTTCTCAGTCAGCTGGTGCATAGATTCCTAGATTCCATCATGTAGTCTGATCTCCTGTATAGCACAGGCCAGAGACCTGCCCCAAAGTAATTCCTACAGCAGATCCTTTAGAAAAATATCCACCCACTTCTCACTCATTTCCCTTCAAGAAAATGCAACTAGCCAGGAAATTATTGAAGTGACAAAGAGTCCTGTGGCACCTTAAAGACTAACTAAAATAGTTAGTCTTTAAGGTGCCACAGGACTCTTTGTCACTTCTGCAATTCCAGACTAACACGGCTACCCCTCTGATTCAGGAAATTATTGTGTGTTCCAGTTAACTGTTTATCACATAATTGCATAATCTGCCTAAGTGCATAAGAGTCACATGGTCTTGATCCCCAGTAGGTTGCCTGCATTCCCACTCCACGTTGGTTAGTTGAATACTGAATTGATTCCCAAAGGTTGCTCCAGCATAATTGCCCAGTATAAGTGGCCAGTGAGGTCACATAGAAACCAGAATCAAACATAATAGCCACAGTGCAATACACTCTTTTTATAGTTCTGCTTTGTGTAAAGAACATGCACTCGCATTAGTCAATGAACGGCAGTATTTTAGTGAGAAATTTGCTGTTCTTCGCTGTTAGAAACTAAACAGAAGAATATGCAATCAGGTGCAATTAAATTAAAAGAAAAAAATCAAGTCCAAATGCATGTTCCAGAACATAAACCAACTGCTCTAACCCTGTATTCCATTAGAGATGTTCTCTTGTGAACTGACAGGAATTCAGCACCTTAGCACGGAGTGAGAGCTGTATTTTATATGCAATTATTTTGTGAAATGGTAGAGATTCCTGTATTTTAAGCCTCAAGGGACCATTCTGCTCACCCAGTCTGATCTCCTGCAGCACCCAGGCCAGAGATCCTCACCCAGCAATTCCTGCAGCCAGCCCAGAAAACGGTCATTGAGCCAGCACAGGTTTTTCTGCATGTAATGTATCTGGGGTAAAATTTTCAAAGGTACCTAAGTGACTTAGGAACCAAAGTATCATTTTCAAAAATGACGTAGGCACTTATGCACGTAAGTCTTGTTGCTTTCCAATGGGAGGTTGGTATCTAACCAGCTTAGGCCCGTTTGAAAACCCCAATATCTGCATCTTTAGCTACCTGGATACATTTGAAAGTCCTTAAGTGCCTAAGTCACTTTTGGAAATGGGACTTTGAGTGCTAAATCACTTAGGCACTTTTGAAAAGTTCACCCTTCATTTTAATCCACTGTGTAGTTGTTCAGCTCTCTACATGGCTAACTCTGGGTGACTGAACACAGGAGGGGTGATCCCTCTTGTGATAAGTGACCCTACAACTTTACCCTAATTGTGAGTTTTATAAGTGAGTAAGTGTTCATAACATGTCACAATAAACTGTAATAACAGGTGATGATGGGATTAGGTGCAAGGAAACCAGACAGAGGAACTGGATTAGTCTAAATCAAAAAGGCCGCACTGATATAATCCAAAAACTGTTGAAATTATGGTTGTTAAAAAACATGATACAGAGCCAGAAATTAATTAACCAAAAGTGGTGTTTTAGATATTAAGCCTAATTGGTGGACAATATAATGAGAAGATGGGCTATTCCACCCATCACTCCTCTGCTGGGTCTTTAAAGAGAGGGACTTGGGGAGGGAAAGAACAGATAGAAGAACAGAAGGGTGCTACCATCATGGCTGCTACCCCCACCATCTCATTGAATCCTGGGCCTTCATTATCCTAATCCTGAGAGGTGTCCTGACCAGATTGGGCCAGAGAGAGGGTCCCACATGACGCCTACCAGCTCCAGCTGAATCCCAGGCACCACCTGGCATGAGACCAGATCGGCCTTTAACAGTAGCACCAGCAGCATCTCCAGCCCGTTTCAACCAGCTTCTCTTTTCCCCAAAGACACCATCAAAGAGACTGTCAGACTGGGGGTTTCCCTCTACAACTCTCTCCAGCTAAAGGGAAAGGGAACAAGAAAAGTTGGTACAATGAAAGCCTCACTGAATATTTCACATTGCAACTGTTTTAACTGTTTTCCTTCTTTTTTGTATGTTTAGTAAAAGGTTACAAAGGATTTTAACGGGATGTTTGCCATGGTACCAAGCAGGCGGAGGTTTCTGTATATCAAACCCCAGATCTTGTTTAACACTGGTGGATGTTGGACTGTGGCTGGGTTATGTTAATACCTCTGGCCCATCTATTTATATAAAATAATACAACCCACCCTGCCTGGGCACTGTCGGCACGGGGTTAGCATGCTGTCCTTGAACAGCCTAAGCTATCGCACGGGGGAGACGGAGGGGTAAGAGTCAGGTAATGTTCCAGTATTTTGATGATGAATTGAAGTCAGTCGGGATCAAGCCACAGCTGAAGGAAGTTGTGTTTTCTTGTGGTGGGATGGAGCTCAGCAACCTGGAGCTCAAAGAAGGAGGAATGGGGCCTTGGCTACCATGAAGATGCAGCGCAGAGACATGCTCATGAAGTAAAAGCACAGCAGGGAAGACGTGGGTGGCAGGTAAGAGCTGGGTGAAGCTGGTTGTGCTAAAACACTGGTCAATGTTGCATGTGTGTCCAGAATGAGTTTATATTTTCATAAGACAGAAAATATCATAATGCCGCATCCACACCTTGACTATCGCATGCAGTTCTGTGTGCCCCATCTCACTAAAGATAGATTAAAATTGGAAAAAATCCAGAGAAGGGCAATAAAAATGATCAAGGGTAGAGAAGAGCTTCCATTTGAGGAGAGATTAAAAAGACTGGGACTGTTCAGCTTAGAAAAGAGACGCCGAAAGGAGGACATCGTAAAGGTCTATGACACATGCATGGTGCTGAGAAAGTGACTAAGGAAGTGTTATTTCACATAAGACAAGAACCGGGGTCACCCAATGAAAGTAATAAGAAGCAAGTTTAAAATAACCGTAAGGAAGGGCTTCTTCACAGTCAAGCTGTGGAACCCATTGACAGGGGATGTTGTGAAGGCCAAAAGAATAATTGTGTTTAAAAGAGAATCAGATAAGTTCATGGAGGACAGGTCCATCAATGGCTATTAGCCAAGATAGTCAGGGACACAACCACCTGCTCTGGGTTTCCCTAAACTCTGACTGCCAGAAGCTGGGACTGGGAGACAGGAATGGGTTACTCAATAAATTGTCCTTCTTGGTTCACTCCCCCTGGCACCAGCCACTTCTGAAGACAGGGCATTGGGCCACATTGGTCTGATCCAGTATGGCCGCTCTTACATTCTTATATACTGAATGCAAGTTTTCCATGTTGTCCAATACATTTGAAAGTGCTGATTTATGTGTATGTTCCACTGTCCTCTACTGAATTGTATCAGAACTGCTGAGCAGTGTGTCATAGACCCTATGGTCCAAGGAGTAAGTGGGGGTTTCCTTTAGCTCAAGTGTAAAAGCCTGGTTTCATGGGGCAGGAGGATGTGCTTTCTATCCCTTCTGGTGAGGTGGAATTCCTAGCGTCACAGCACGCATCTTGTAGAGAGCCAGGAACTTCAAAAGCTGCTTTCAACTCCCTGAAAGGGGGTTCCAAAGAGGATGGATCTGGACTGTTCTCAGTGGTCCCAGATGACAGAACAAGGAGTAATGGTCTCAAGTTGCAGTGGGGGAGGTTTAGGGTTGGATATTAGGATACACTTTTTCACTAGGAGGGTGGTGAAGCACTGGAATGGGTTCCCTAGGGAAGTGGTGGAATCTCCTTCCTTAGACATTTTGACGGTCAGGCTTGACAACGCCCTGGCTGGGGTGACTTAGTTGGGGTTGGTCCTGCTTTGAGCAGGGGGTTGGACTCGAACCTTCTGAGGTCCCTTCCAACCCTGATATTCTTTGATTCTATGATTCTAAGTGACAAAGAATCCTGTGGCACCTTATAGCCTAACAGATGAATTGGAGCTTTCATGGGTGAATACCCACTTCATCAGGGACTTCAAAGAGTCCAATATGTTCTTGCTTTGGAGCATAAACACCCGCAATACGTTTCATGTCCTTCTCTTGTTCCACAGCCTTTACTGTTAGAGTACATACAGAAATCCGTCCCCCTACGTGACTTGTTAGCCTTCACGGTGCTGGGATATGGACAGGACTAAACGCTAAGCTCCCTTTGACCTGAGAAACTCGCTGTATTGGAACAAATGCAGAACAGGGGTCAGCGAGTTCCCGGGGCCGGCAGGACAACCCTTACACTAACTGCCTTGTCACGGGTGGATTCTGCTGTCAAGGAGATGTCAGTGACAACCCCTCACATTTCATATTTCCGGGGCTGAAAATCTGCCACTTGGCTCCCGGTTCATGGTTCTCCTGAGCTGCTGCATTGTCATTGCTGTCTCCAGGTAACAGCCGCCTAAGAAGCTGTGCAGCACTCAGCAGCCTGGCCTCTGAACCAAAGGCTTGGAGCCCTGTGGACAATGGGGCTGGGCTTGTTTTGTGGAGGTGGAAAAACCAGGCCAGGAATTACATGCACTGACCAGCTGCCCTTGCGGCTGAACAGCAACCACGGCCATGTGCTGAGGTCGGCGGGACTTTGTGCTGTGTGGGCTCCAGTGGCTTTTGTACTGATGCTACATTCACGAGAGTGATGTGTTCCTGTGCGCCTCCCAGAGTCACTGAGAACCCTCCCAAACCTCTCCCATCATTTTCCAAGTGCAAAGATCAACCAGGCACTTTCAAGCTAAACTAACTTTACTTTAGTTCTTTCTTGTTCTTTTCCATCATCTAAATAACGTCTCCAGGAGAGAGTGCCGTGTGTGTGGCTCAGTGGCACGTTGTGACATTTTTAGTCAGGGATGCGAGTCTACACTTATGCCAAGGCATAACCTCACCTGCACTGTACTCACGAGGTCATGCTACCCAGAGGACTCCATCTTGGAATACATGCATGTTCAGGGGCTGGACAGAATTGTGCCATGGACTTTCATATTCTGGTAGAACCTGATCCTGGGGCATTCAATGCGCACATTGCATACAGGTGGATGCCCTGGCGTGGCTGCTCTGAAACAGGCTGAGGCAACTCAGACGACAAAGTGGCTGCTGAACTGTGCAGCCTGGGAGAGTTTACAGACGTTTAAAGATACAGGGCAAAGAAAACAGAGGCAAGTTAGCAGGACTTCACAGTTCCGAAGAGCGAACCTGGCTGAACCGCCGCCTTTCACGTTGTGCGGGGGAGGGCAGGAGGGATTTCTTATCTTAAAATAACTAGGAAATTTCATTAAAGCTTAACATAAGAAAAGCCACCCTGGGTCAGACCAATGGTCCATCTAGCCCAGTATCCTGTCTTCTAACAGTGGCTGGTGCCAGATGCTTCAGAGGGAATGAACAGAACAGGGCAGTTATAGAGTGATCCACCCCATTGTTCGTACAAAAAACTGCATCACTAGAGCACTGAGACCGCACGGTTAAGCACTCAAACGGCAGGAAATCCCAAAATTAAGGTTGCATGCTCAGCGTCTGCTCTGCCCCTTTGTGAATACCCCTCATTACAGGACAGTCTTTGCTTACGTGACAGACATTCTACAGCTCAAGCAGCAGCAAACATCACAAGCTTAGACACACGTGCGGCAAGTCCCAGAACTGAGCAGGGTTCTGGGTAAGCCAGACAGGAGGCATGAAAGTCATCGCTGTGCAAACTGTGCAGCGTAATTCCACAGCACAGCGCGCAGAGTCAGGGTGAAACCGCGCTGGCATAGACAGCTGCTCTGGACACTGGATCCCTGCAGCCTCATGGAGTCCCATGCATGAGGGAGAGCTTACAGGAGCTTAAAGCCTGTCTACATGACCAACAAGTTTGCGGCAAGCTGGGCTGTCGATCCACCTTGCCCTAGCCTGCCGTACTCTACGTGTCTGTGTGGACGAAAAGTTCCAGACCCCTTTTTGAAACAGGAATAAATCAAAGCACGCTAGGGGACTTTTAGTGCACAGCAGTAGGGTCCACAGAGACAGGGACTGTGCAGCAGTAGTGCAGGGTAAGTGCTAAGTGTCCATGTAGACAAGCTCTTAGTTTGTAACTAAGTTAGCTGCTTAGTTAACTACCTCATTCCCAGCTCACTGGGATGCAGCAGTTCACTGCTGAGCTCACTTCCTGCACACTTGTGCACAGCTACGGAGCATGTATGGAGCACGTACTAAACTAGCTTTGCAGCTAACTGCCTCATCCCCTGACCTGGAAGGCCGTGATACTGGCTGAAAAGCAAATGCATTAAAATGCATTCCTTAGAGAGTAGAGAATTGATATTCAAGACTATCAATACACTGGGCTATCATGGCAAGGGAATTAGTGTAATTCTGAAAGGATGAAAAAAACATGACAAGATGTGTGTATCTAAAGGTTGCCAGGCAAACTGTGTGAGGTTTTACTGTCAGAGCTGAGAAACGGTATGTTACAATGTACATGGAAATAGTATGGGATCAAGTAAATGAACACTGTATCATAACGATGCATATGCACGAAGGGCAGAGCGAGGTTTGCCCCGACACCCTTACGTTTGTTATTCCCTCATTCTGCCTGTGTAAACGTGCAAACCCAGTGTAGAATTTGTCTGGAACGAGCTTCCATGTGGCCTAGTTGTCCTTGAGTTGAGATGGATCCGAAATCCCACCTCCACCCCAATGTGAGGATGAGGGTTCCTGTGCTTCAGCCCAGCCTGCTCTCAGTATATCCTTCCTGAAGAGTAATTAAGACTAATGAAGATTGCAAACTCCTGGGGCCAGGGACCTTTTACCTCTCTGCATTTGCACAGTGCCCAACACCATGGGGTCTGTTCTTGCCTTGTCCATAGGCACCACCTTAATAACCACAATCAATTCATAGTCATAATAAACCTGCTCCCTCCCACATGTCACTGCCAGAGTTCACTTCCTAAAATCCTGTCTTCAAGCGCTTGCCCCATGGAGATCCCTGAGTGCCTGTGGGGCGCTCACCTGGCTGTACGACGTGTAGATGGCTGTTCTTCTTGAAGGAGCCGGCCGGGGGGCTGGAACAATTTGTAAAGTGGGGGTGTGAGAGCCATTGAAGCAAACTGTAAACTGTGCATATAATGGAAACCACTTCCAGCCGGGGGGTGGCAGCACCCCCAGCACTCCCTGTACCCCTACTTCCAGCACATTTGGAACCAGCAAAAGAATTCATTCCGAGTGGCAGGGGATTCCTTTGTGTCAATAACCACCGCACCCCTGCTGTCAATCCTACACACACCCAGTGCACCGCGAAATCCCTGCCCCTGTCCCCAGCATCCCCTGGGATGGTAATGTCCCTGCTACATGCACCCCTCTGCAGCAGCTCGCTCTCTCTCTCTCTCTCTCTCTCTCTCTCTCCTCACCATCTCAGCTTTGATTGGGCTCCTACACCCCAGGCTCTGATCTGGATAGAGCGGGTTTAGGACTGCAGACAGTAAAAATGTGGTGCATTAACTGCGCAGCATGAAACCTGCCCCATAAGGAGCGAGGCTTTTTTCCCCCATTCTTTCTTTGTAACCTGTAAAATGTCTAGTCCAGCCTTGTGTGTGTGCTTGATACAGCCCGGAGACCTAATCCAAAAAGCCCCTGGATCTCCCATGATTAGGAGTGAGTTATGAGTAATGAGCTTAGCAAGGCCCCATGGAGATTCTCCTTTAACTTGCTCACATCTTATGAGTTCTGGCTTAGGGGATCTTCCATACTTGAAATAAAGCCACCTGTCCACAAGTCAGCCTTCTGTTTAGTCCACGGTATTAGGGGAATGTGTTGATGCTACAGGGAAGCTAAACACACCAATTTGTGGCTGAAAGAGAAACTAAGGAGAGAGAGAGAGAACGAGTGCTCTGCCAGCTTGCACTGCTTCTCCACCCCCTGCTTCCCTAGTTGACCTGGTTTGTGAATTTACTGACAGAGACTGCCAGGGCATGAGGGCAAACAGAGCTCAGTGGGGTGGACTAAGTCCGCTCCCTGCTGCCATGCCAGCTCCCGTGGACTTGAGCCAGCACTCTCTGTGACGGGGAGGAAGGAATCTGTCCTTTGGGAGCTACAGACACTGCCAGGGGAAATCCAGAGAGTCCCAGCAGGGCAGACGGAGCAAGGTGCCGAGTGGGGAGCTTATACTGCTTCTGCCCAGCATGTGATGCAGAGAACATGGGCACTGCCAGCCTGATCCTAGTCCCTGGCATTCAAGCCAAGTAGAATCCCCTCTGGCTCGGCCACCTCGTCGCCCTTTAGGGCAAGGCCCAGAGAAATGGGAGAGGTGCTGGCTGGCCACGTGCTCTGCACGCGCGGGACCTGGGCTCCTGCTTCCTCTCCGCCAGCGCTACAGCTGAGCTCGGACACCGGTCCTCAGCCACTTCCCCAATCCATGTGACTTTCACCAGGAACCCGCATCTCTTCGGAAAATCTCCTCAGGAAGCTGCTGCCTGTGAGCGGGAAAAACTCCGTGTGACTTAGTGTGAGGGAATAGAAATGCTCTCAATGGCTCCTCTGACTCTTGCGTGAAGGTGTCCATGCCTGAAGCTGTAACCTGACTCCAGGTGGGGGGAAGAGGTCACCTGACCTCGTGCCCGGGAAGGGGACAAAGGAAGCAGGGGAGGAGCTGGGGAGTGAGAGTCAGTCTGGGTCTGGCTGGGAAGAGGCAGAGAGCTACAGGCAGGCTGGCCTGGCTCCCTGCCCCACAAAATGGATCCAGCTGAGGGGTCGCGTTCGCTGCATGATCTGTGTTAGACCATGTACCTGTCATCTAATACACCTCTGTTTTACTGGCTGGCTGAGAGTCACGTCTGACTGTGAAGTTGGGGTGCAGACCCACGGGCTCCCCCAGGACCCCGCCTGGCTGGGCTCGCTGGGGGAAGTGCACGGAGGGGCAGAAGGTGCTGAATGCTCCGAGGTCAGACCCAGGAAGGTGGAAGCTGTGGACCTCCTAGCCTTGGAGACAGGCTGTTCACAGAGAGGAAGCTTCCCTCCAGAGTCCTGATTGGCTTCTTAAGGAGCAGGTCCAGACCATCGCCCCGGGGACTCCGTGACACTTAGTATCAGGGGTAGCCCTGTTAGTCTGTATCCACAAAAACAACAAGGAGTCTGGTGGCACCTTAGAGACGAACAGATTTATTTGGGCACAAAAGCTTATGCTCAAATAAATCCGTTCGTCTTTAAGGTGCCACCGGACTCCTTGTTGTTCATGTGACTTAGATGACCCGTCGCACAATGTGAATAATCCAAAGGAACAACCGGTAGCGTGAAAATCACCCGTCAGACCACAGGGCAAACGTTGAGGTCAACGGATCCGATGGCAGGAATGAGCAAGCAACCGGCGTGGTGTAGGCGCTTGTATTGCAGCTCCGTGGGCGGGAAAGAGGGGATGTAGAGCGAGGGAACGGGGCGGGGGCGGCTGGCTGGGAAGCTCCAGGACTGCTGGACTCTTTGTGCAGGTGACTGAGGAAACAAACCCCAGCTCCTGCTGATGTCAAATGGCTGCAGAAGTCGCAGCTGGGTCCTGGCTCCTCCTCAGCGGTGCCCCACAAGTCTCCCTCCTTCGTGGCGGGTTCTCACAGTCCAGGGAAGGCTTTGCTCTCTAGTCCGGCATTCAGGACAGATAACAGGCTCTGGGAAGAAGCCCTCCTTGCGTCTGTTTCGTGGTGGCCCCGTAGCACGCTGCTCGGCAAGGCAGCGCTGCTGTGAATGGGATGCACAGCGGTGCTGTGGGACGCTCCACTAACAACTGATCACCCTGCGGTTCAGAGAACAGTCTCTGACCCCCTCCGCCACGTGCCACTGAAATCAGTACCACGAGGGCTGAACAGGGCTGCTGCTGGAGACGCTTGGTTACCTCCTGTGGCTGAGCCTGGAGACGCTTGGTTACCTCCTGTAGCTGAGCCCCCACACCTTTGGCTGTGGGGGTCACTGGGCCAGAGAGCAGCAGGGATGGGTCTTGCTGCACCATACTGGGGAGAGCCACTTCAGCCGCCATGTCCTGCTCGTGACCTGCCCGTGTCCTGCCCCTGCCCTGCTCGTGCCCTGCTCGTGTCCTGCTCGTGTCCTGCTCGTGTCCTGCCCGTGTTCTGCCCGTGTCTGCCATGTCCTGCTCGTGCCCTGCTCGTGTTCTGCTCGTGTCCTGCCCGTGTTCTGCCCATGTCTGCCATGTCCTGCTCGTGTCCTGCTCGTGTTCTGCCCGTGTCCTGCCCGTGTCTGCCATGTCCTGCTCGTGCCCTGCTCGTGTCCTGCTCATGTCCTGCCCGTGTCCTGCCCATGTCTGCCATGTCCTGCTCGTGCCCTGCTCGTGTCCTGCTCATGACCTGCCCGTGTCCTGCTTGTGTCTTGCCCTTGCTCTGCTCGTGCCCTGCTCGTGTTCTGACCATGTCCGCCATGTCCTGCCCATGTCCTGCTCGTGCCCTGCCCGTGTTCTGCTGGTGTAGACTCAGGCCCAAAGCAGAATCCCAGCTCTCGATGGTTTGGGGTGGGAGTGGTGTGTTATCCATCTACTGGGCCCAATCAAAACCCTGGATCCGAACACACCCTGAAATTTGAGGGATTCAGGATCAGGCTCTGAATTCTCTGGGATCAGGCCCAGATTAACCAAGGGGCAATCTGTGTATCTGAGGGGGCCCCCGACGACTGGGGTGCAAGGCGGGGGAGGGGGAAACCTGAGTTCAAATTTGGCTGGGCCGCCTTTCCATCATGATGGAGCTCAGCTGGGCCAAATCTTCCCTCTCACTCCCCTCCCACTCTGCCCCACCTTCCCCCCATACCACTTCCCCCACAGCTCTCCCACCCTCCCTCTCATTCCCCTCCCACTCTGCCCCACCTTCCTCCCGCAGCATTGCCAACGGGGCCCTTGGTTGGGATGCCTGGGATTATTGCCATGGCATGAGGCCGAGGGGGAGAGAGGGCCAAGTCCAGTGGGGTCTCTGCACCACAATGCTCACACAGCTCCCCTAGGCATGAAGGAGGGTCCAGCGCCCAGGGAACCTAGGATCCCATTGCTGGCTTGGTGGCAGCAACCTTAGACTCTGCCCCCCGCCCGCCCCACCAGCTCTCAGCTCCTTAAAGGGCACAGAATGGGGATTTCGCAGCCCGTCCAAGTGGAACCAATGCATTAGCAGCAGCGTGCAGGAGCTCAAAGCCAGACCAGCACCGAGAGGAAAGAATGACTAATCCACTCTTTCTGCTCAGCTGGGAGCTGGAAAGGGAATTCGCGACGCAACTGCCTCGCCTCTTCAGAAAGCCCAGCCTGCCGATTAGAGACGGTCCCAGGCGAGTTCCCGCCCTGGGCGTTTCACCAGCTCCCAGAGACAGCGCTCTCCCTGACTCCAGCCCCAGCCAGCACAAGGCAGGAGGCTTGGTCCCCTGGCAGGGAAGATGGGCCGCATGGACTCTGAGCGGTGCCGTGTGGTTCTGCCTCTCCTCCTGGGGAACCATTAGCACTGACAGCCAGCCCCAGAGCTGGGGTTGCTCCACAACACACACCGCTTCAGGGACCATGTTGCTAGGAAGACACAGGGCTTTGACTCAAGAGTTTCCCCCTTTGAACACTTTGCACATGGTGGTTGCTCAGTGCACACAGGGGAGAGCTGTGTGAGGAGGGGACACTGCCGTGGTTTGCCCCTGGCCAACTTCTCCATGGTGGTCCCCCGGTGCCCAGGGAATCTGTATCCACCGCTTGAAGGCTGACAGCTCCAGAAGCTCCCAGGGAATATTGTTTGCTGAAGGCAGGCAGGGAACGTGTTCTCTCGTCACCAGGAATCTGGCCAGATAACAGTAAGGTTGAAGCCATAGCTCACATGAAACCTCTGCAGGACAAGAGGCATTACAGAGGATCCTGGAGAAGATTAGATTCCTTGCACAGTACATCCCAGGTGAAGCGCCTTTCACTGCTCCATTGAGACAATGCAAGAACAGAGTATGGCAATGGTCATGGGAACATGACAAGACACTGCAACAACTAAAGATGATGCTCTCTAATGCACCAGGACTCACATTCTATGATCCCAACAAGCCAGTCACCATTCAAGCACACACATCCAAAGATGTATAGGAGCTTGTCAGCTGCAAGACAGCGGCCCTGTTTCACATGCATCAAGAAGAACAAAATTATGTCCAAACTGAGAAGGAGTGACTGGCAACTGTGTGGACCCCAAAAGAATGTCACAGTATGTATGTGGAGTACAGGTTGTGGTACAGTCTGATCATAAACCACTGGAGGCAATATACACCAAACCTCTTGGAAAAGCCCCGGCAAGGTGACAACACATGCTACTTCAGTTACAGGAACATGATCTAAAGATCACACAGATCCCTGGTAAAGGTGGGTTAATTGCAGAAAGGGAATTAAGAGCTGCAGTAGAACCTATACACTAGAGACCCAGATGATGAAATCTGAGGACATCTGGGGAGTTGAGGCTTCATCTACTCTCAGCACAGATTAGTTAAACAGACTGAAGGAGGAGACACAGCTTTGCATCATATTTACATGAGGCTGGCCATGCAAAAGAGTCATAGGGTTTAGGACCAGAGGGCACCAACAGAGCATCTAGTCTGACCTCCTGTATATCATGGGCCACCAACTTAGGGTTGCCAACTTTCTAATTACACAAAACTGAACATCCTTGTCCTGCCCCTTCCCCGAGGCCCCACCCCCAGGTCGCTCCATCCCCCCTCCCTCCGTTGCTTGCTCTCACTTTCGCCAGGCTGGGGCAGAGGATTGGAGTGCAGGAGGGGTAAGGGTTCTGGCTGGGGGTGTGGGCTCTAGGGTGGGGCTGAGGATGAAGGGTTTGGGGTGCGTGAGAGAGCTCCAGGCTGGGGTAGGGGTTTGAGATGTAGCAGGGAGAGCTCTGGCTGGGGATGTGGGCTCTGGGGTGGGTCGGGGGATGAGGGGTTTAGGGTGCAAGAAGGACTTTGGGCTGGGGCAGCGGGTTGGGATGTGGGGGAGTGCAGGCTCTGGGAGGGAGTTTGGG
>ML677388.1:13197922-13275066 GCA_007922305.1 Dermatemys mawii
TCCATGCGCTGCCCTTGCGCCTGCAGGCACCGCCCCTGCAGCTCCCATTGGTCATTATTTCTGGCCAATGGAAGCCATGGAGCTGGCACTCAGGGCGGGAGCAGCACAAGGATCCTCCCTGGCCGCTCTTCCAACTAGAGGCCGCAGGAATCTGGTGACTACTTCCGGAAGCTGTGTGAAGCCAGGGCAGGCAGGCAGGGAGCCTGCCTTAGCCCCAGACCCCCACTGACCCACTAACTGGACTTTTCACAGCCTGGTCGGCAGTGCCTACCAGGGTCTCTTTTTGACCAGGCGTTCCGGTTGAAAACCAGACACCTGGCAGCCCTACAACAACGCTATCCAGCACCCGCACACTAACCCCAACAACCAAAATTAGACCAAAGTATCCCAGCCCACAGGAGACTAGACCATTATCGGCCACAGAAAAAGGAGTTGGGGGGACCAAGGTGAACGAGTACCCGAAGTCCCTGCAATGGAAGGGAAATGAGTAAGTGAGATATACCCAGATAATCCTGCTAAGTGACCCGCACCCACATGCTGCAGAAGAAGGTGAAACCCCCTTCTCTGCCCCAAGGTCACTTCCAATCTGACCTGGGGGAAATTCCTTCCTGTCCACACATATGGTGATCAGTTAGACCCTGAGCATGTGAGCAAGAAGCAGACAGCCACGTAAGAGAGAGGATGCTTGGTGCCACCTCAGAGCCCTGGACTTTCCCGCCCAATGCCCCATCTCCATTCCTGGCCATCCCTCATGCTTTGGGGGAAGGAGATCAAACAAAATCAAACCCGGAATACCTTGGGAGGAAAAGTCCTTTCCTGACCCCTGCAGCTGGTTGACTAAAACCCTGAAGTATGAACTTTAGGAACACAGGACATAAACCAGAAGTGAGCCCCAGGGCTGGTGAGCTATGCCCCTACCTTCACAAGTGGTCCTATCACCCAATCACTGGACAAATGTGTTTAGCTCTCTCTTAAAACTAATGAAGTTGTCCCTCCCCCACCCTCTATTGGAAGGCTGTTCCAGAGCTTCACTTTTCTTCTGGTCAGAAACTTTCTTCTCTTTTCCAGTCTGAATTTGTTCATGGCCAGTTTATCTTCATTTATTCTTCTGCCACTAATGCCCTTAAGCACATATAGCTCTTCACTCTCCCTGGTGTTTATCCCCTCATAGAACATACAACATAAGAACACTCACACGGGGTCAGACCAATGATCACTTAGCCCAGTATCCTGTCTTCTGACCCTGGTCAGTGCCAGATGCTTCAGAGGGAATGAACAGAATAGGTCATCATTGAGTGATCAGTGTCAGCCAGTCCCAGCTTCTGGCAGTTAAAGGTTTAGGGATACCCAGAGCATGGGGTTGCATCTCTGACCATCTTGGCTAATAACCATTGGTGGACCTATCCTCTATGAACTTATCTAGTTCTTTTTTGTACCCAGCTACACTTTTGGCCTTCACAACATCCCCTGATAATTAGTTCCACAGGTTGACTGCATTGTGTAAAGAAGTACTTTCTTTTGTTTATTTTAAACCTGCTGCCTACTAATTTCATTGAGTGACCCCTGGTTCTTGAGTCGTATGAAGGAGTAAATAACGTTTCCTTATTCACTTTCTCCACATCACTCATAATTTTATATACCCTCTATTTTATCTCCCCATTAGTTCTCTTTTTTTCTATGCTGAATGGCCCAGGTCTTTTAAAACTCTTCCCATATGGAAGCTGGTTCCTTACCCCTCATCATTTTTGTTGCCCTCCTCTGTAATTTTTCCAATTCTAATATATCTTTGTTGCAATAGGGTGAACAGAACTGCACGCAGTATTCAAGGTGTGGGCATACCATGGATTTATACAGTGACATTATGTTATTTTCTGTCTTATTATCTATCCCTTTCCTAAGGGTTCCTAACATTCTGTTAGTTCTCTGGGTGTTGGCTGCACATTTTCAGAGACTCATCATGACTCCAAGGTCTCTTTCGTGGGTGGTAACAGCTAATTTAGAACCCATCATTTTGCATGTACAGTTGGGATTATGTTTTCCAATGTGCACTACTTTGCACTTATCAACATTGAATTTCATCTGCCATTTTGTTGCCCAGTCACCCAGTTTTGTGAGATTCCCTTGTAACTCTTCAGTCAGCTTTGGACTTAACTATCATGAGTAATTTAATATTGCCTGCAAACTTTGCCACCACACTATTTATCCTCTTTTCCAGATCATATATGAATATGTAGAATAGCACTGGTCCCAGTACAGATCCTAGGGAGACCCTTCTATTTACATCTTTCCATTGTGAAAACTGACCATTTATTTCTACTGTTTGTTTCCTATATTTTAATAATGATCCTTGATAGGACTTTCCTTCCTATTCCAAGACTGCTTACTTTGCTCAAGAGCCCTTTGTTGAGGGCTTCTGTCAAAGGCTTTCTGAAAGTCCAAAAGCACTATATCAACTAGATCACTCTTGTCCACATGCTTGTTGACATAATCAAAGAATTGTAATAGATTGGTGAGGCATGATTTCCCTTTACAAAATACATGTTGCCTCTTCCCCAACATATTGTGTTCATCTATGTATCTGATAATTCTGTTCTTTACTGCTGCTTCGATCAATTTGTCTGATGCCGAAGTTAGGCTTACTGGCCTGTAATTGCTAAGATCATGTCTGGAGCCCTTTAAAAAAATTGGTATCACATTAGCTATCCTCCAGACATCTGGTACAGAGGCTGATTTAAGTAATAGATTATATACCACAATTAGTAATTCTGCAATTTAATATCTGAGTTCCTTCAGAACTCTTGGGTGATACCATCTGGTCCTAGTGATATATTACTGTTTAATTTAGCAGTTTGTTCCAAAACCTCCTCTGCTGACGTCCTAATCTGGGACTGTTCCTCAGATTTGTCACCTAACAAGAATGACTCAGGTGTTGGAATCTCCCTCATAGCTTCTGCAGTGAAGACCAAAGCAAATAATTTATTTTGCTTCTCTGCACTGGCCTTGTTTTCCTTCAGTGCTTCTTTAGCCCCTTGATTGGCCAGTGGCCCCACTGATTGTTTGGCGGGCTTCCTGCGTCTGATGTACTTAAAAAACAAAAGCTGTTTCTTTTGGTGTCTTTTGCTAGTTACCCTTCATATTCTTTTTGGGTCAGTGTTACCTTTACTTTTGTCTTACCACAGGCTTTGCTCCTTTCTATTTTCCTCAGTAGGATTTGCCTTCCAATTTTTAAAGCCTCTAACCACCTTTTTACTCTGCTATTTAGCCAGAGTGGCATTTTTTTGGTCCTCTTACTGTTTTTTTTTTTAATTATTATTATTTGGGGTATATATTTAGTTTGAGCCTCTCTTATGGTATTTTTAAATAGTTTCCATGCAGCTTGCGGGCATTTCATTCTTGTGATGGTTCCTTTTAATTTCCATTAACTAGCTTCCTCATTTTTGTGTAGTTCTCCTTTTTGAAATGAAATGCTACTGTGCTGAGTTTCTTTGGTATTGTCCCCCTTACAAGGATACTACATGTAATTACACTATTACCAAGCGGTTCAGCTGTATTCACCTCTTGGACAAGATCCTGTGTCCCACTTAGGACAAGAGCAAGAATTGCCTTTTCCCTTGTGGGTTCGAGGACTAGCTGCTCCAAGAAGCAGTCGTTAACGGTGTATAGAAATTTGATCTCAGCACCCCTCCTAAGGTGACTTATACCTAATCAATATGGGGATAATTGAAAACCCCCATTATTATTGAATTTTCTGTTTCTGTAGCATCTCTAATCTCCCTGAGCATTTCACAGTCACCATCACCATCCTCGTTAGGTGGTCAGTAATATATCCCTGCAGCTATATTTATTGTTCAAGCATAAGATTCTATGGTATAGTTTGATTTATTTAAGATGTTTACTATATTTGGCAGTATGCCAAATATAGTTTCTTTCACATACAGTGCCACACCCCCACCAGTGCAACCTACTCTGTAATTTCTGTATATTTTGTACCCTAGTATTACCATGTCCCATTGATTATCACCATTTCACCACGCTTCTGTGAAGCCTATTATATCAATATCCTTATTTAATATCAAGCACTCAAGTTCACCTATGTTATCATTTAGACTTCTACAATATTTAGTTATTGGCCTTCATGTGATGTAAGTGAATAAGACTCTTTTCCATTTGACTGTTTCTCTTCCATTCCTATCTGTCCTTTATCAACTTCTATGCTCTCCTCTTGACTAGGAGAGAGAGTATCTTCTTTAATAAACTCTCCCCTAAGGAAATTTTCTGTCCAAACTGTGCTCTTCTGCAGCTGTTGGCTTTCCCACAGCCGCTAGTTTAAATACTACTGCATAGAGCAGCCATATTCCCTTTTGGCCTTCTTTGTGGCAGACTAAACAAGCTGAGCTCTTCCAGTCTCCCCTCATACGATAGGCCCTCCATTCCCAGATCATCCTAAATGTAGAAATGTAGGACCGGAAAGGCCCTCAGTAGGTCATCAAGTCCAGCCTCCTGCACTGAAGCAGGATTCAGTATTATCTAGGGCAGGGGTTGCCCAGCCTGTTTCCATAGCCTCCCTCAGAAGGCTATTACGGAACTTAATTACCCTTATAGGTAGAAGTTTTTCTTGATATCTAACCTAAATTTATCTGACTGCAGATTAAGCCCATTAAGTGGTCATGGAGAACAATTGATCACCATCCTTTTTATAAAATCCTTAACCTATTTGAAGACTGTTATCAGGTCCCCTCTTAGTCCTCTTGTCTCAAAACTAAACATGCCCAGTTTTTTAACCTTTTCTCATAGGTCAGGAATTCTAAACCTTTTTTCATTTTTGTTGCTCTCCAAGTTGTCCACATCTTTCCTAACATGTGGCCCCCAGACCTGGAGACAGTACTCCAGGTGAGGCCTCACCAGTGCTGAGTAAAACGGCACAATTACTTCCCATGTCTTACGTACAGCACTCCAGTTAATACACCCCTGAATATTTGCCTTTTTCACAGCTGCATCACATTGTTGACTCCTATTCAATTTGTGGTTTGCTATAGCCCCCAATTGTTTTTCAGCAGTACTACCACCAGTTATCTCCCATTTTATAATTGTGCATTTGATTTTTCTTTCCTATGTGAAGTACTTTGCACTTGTCTTTATAGACTTTCATCTTGTTGAATTCAAACCCATTCTCCAATTTGTCAAGGTTGTTTTGAATTCGAATCATGCCATCCATAGTGCTGGCAACACCTTCCATCTTGGTATCATCTGCAAATTTTATAAACATACTCTTTTCACCATTAGCCAAGTCACTAATGAAACTATTGAATATTATTGGATACAACACCTAGCCCACTAGATATGCTCTCCTAGTTTGACAGCAACCTATTAATAACTACTCTTTGAGTACGGTCTTTCAACCAGTTGTGCATCCACCTTATAGTAAATTAATCTAGACCACATCTCCCTAGTTTGCTTATGAGAAAGTCATGTGGGACTGTATCAAAAGCCTTACTAAAACCAAGTTCTATCACATCTGAGCCTTCCCCCTGTCCACCATGCCAGTAAACATGTAAAAGAAGGAAATTAGGTAGTTTGGCATGATTGGTGCTTGACAAATCCATGCTGGCTTTTCCTTATAACCTATTATCCTCCAGGGGCTTACAAATTGATTGTTTAATAATTTGTTCCAGTATTTTTCCAGATATCGATGCTAGGCTGACTGATCTATAATCCCCTGACCCCCTTTGTTCCCCTTTTTAAGGACAGGTTCTATATTTGTCCTTCTGCTGTTTTCTTGGACCTCATCCATCTTCTAGGAGTTCCCAGAGATAATTGCTGGCGGTTCCAAGATTGCTTCAGCTACTTCCTTATGTACCCTAGGATGAATTTAATCAAGCCTTGCCAACTTGAATACATCTAACTTTTCTAAATATTTCTAAAATATTTAGATATAACTAAATATATAAATATATCTAAATATTCTTTAACCTGATCCATCTTATCATGTAACTAATGAATAGAGTTGTGGTCTAAAATGTTATATCTTTGGGTTCCTGAAGTACAGAGGATACAGTATACTTACAAGGACTGAGAAGTGGCAGATTAGCCACAGGGCCAATGGGACCCATGCCCAGGGGCCCCTGTAAAAATAGGTGCCCCTGCACCCTGACTGTGCTCCTTCATAGGAGTGCTGGGTGGGCAGGTCCCCACACCCCGACCCCATTTGCCCAGCAGGAGCGCTGGGGAGCAAGGGGGGAGAACGGGGTGGGGGGGACGACTGCAGTCAGAAGGGGTGGGAAGGAGCCCCCACTTGCTGTAGCCCAGGGACCTACAAACCCCTAATCTGCCTCTGGGACTGCACTGAAAATTTGGGTTAATCTGAGCCAAATTCAGAGGCCAGTTCTCTGAGCACTAGTTCTATATCTCTAGTGTAAATCTAAATCCATTGCTGGCTTAACCCAGCTCTTAACAGCTTTTACTCGGCTCAGATTAGATGAGAGCGTCACCTTCTGTAATGCCTTGGTAACCTGGCAGGTTTAGTAGGAAAAGGGCCTGAAACATAAGGCCTTGTATCAAAGGCCTAGTATGAGGCCTGAGGCCAGGGCTAAAGTAGTTAAAACCTTGCTGATATAAAGCAAAGTTAGGTTGTGAGCAAGAGGCAGGCCCCGCTCACAGAATTTGGCAGGCGTAGGGTTGATATTGTAAAAACATATATTCCTAAGAGGTGCTAGGCACAAAACACTCACATAAGCATATTCCAGAAGGGTGGTACCAGAACACCCCAATAAACACATGCCCCAAAGATAACAGGAACATGCTGCCCCATCTTAAGGATAAGGTCAGGATGACAGCATGATGAATAGAGATGTTCTGATTGAACCTATATAGAATCATAGAAGATTAGAGTTGTCATGGACCTCAGGAGGGACAACTCTCCGCTCAAAGCAGGACCAATTCCCAACTAAATCATCCCAGTCAGAGCTTTGTCAAGCCGGGCCTTAAAAACCTCTAAAGATGGAGATTCCACCACCATCCTAGGGAACCCATTCCAGTGCTTCACCACCCTCCTTGTGAAATAAATTGTTTTTCTTAATATCCAACTTAGACACGGCCTTGCTGAAATCCAGCCTCTGGCTGGATGCATCCAAAAGGCACAAGCTAAATATGAAGAACATTTGGATTCTCTCCTGTTCTCAGGACTCTGCAGCCGAAAAGCAGGACTTGCCCCATGCCTGAATGTCCCAGGACCATGCAGAAGAAAGACCCTGTGTATGTGCGTGCGGGGAGGGGGGAATTACATTGTAAACTTGTGGCAGAAAATGTCTTTTTATTCTGTATTCGTACTGCACCTGGTACTGTAGGCCTTGGTCTGAGGATGGAATGGTCAGTAGGATAATTATAATAATAATGTGATCAAAGCAGCTTGTTCCTGAAGTAGAAGGTTAGTTCGGGCCCTGGACTGCCCCATTCAAATCTCCCTAGTCATCCAAGCGATTAAGGAACCAGTCCTGCTTCCCTTGGGCCCAATTCTTCCCTGCCTTGCACCTTGTGCAGCCATTTGCAACCCTTGTGTAAAGTGGGTGTGAAAGGCTGCCAGATCACAATGCTCATATTTTACATTCACTTTACATGTGTGTAAAAGATGACCCAAGATTTAGGTCAGCGGAGAGTCAGGCTTAGGGCACTGCTGGCATGAGGCACTGGGGCGGGGGTGGGGGGAGAGACATTTATAGAGAAGGGGGACAAAAGGAGGAAAATTACGTCTTTTTTAAAAGAAACAGCATGTAGCAACTTTGCAATGCAAACAATATGACTAATGACTGAACACAGACCCCAGCTGGACATTGCCTCTGAGGCCTGTATTCTGGGAACTTTGGTATTCCGAGGCCCAGAAGGGTGTGAATGGAAGGTGTAGTCTATAGGTGGGGAACAGAAGCTGCAGGAGGAATCCAAATGCAAGGGTAACAGTAAAGGGAGAGCTGTCTACCTACACACAGTCTAGCAGAGAGATTCTCTACTGGTAGCTGGGGAGGTTTGACTGGGTCCTGTATGAAGCAGAATCCCAGCTACTTCCAAAAGCAGACACAATACAGAAAGGGAGGCGGGAAGAGGGTCTATTGGCCATATCAGAAACAGGGATCTCTAGACAACAGGAAAACCATGGTCACCTCAGCTCTGGGCAGTGCTCAGCATCCAAGCAGGACACTGGGTGCTAGGATCCTCAACAGAGATGAAGAGCTATGTTGCTGACTCCCCCTGGAAGCTGGAACAGGAAGGTCTTCTTAGCACTCAGGAGTAAAAACAGGGCTGAGCATCTCTCTGAGGCAGAAGGAACCAGGGGATGAGGCCCTTTGGGGAGAAGCCTGAGAAACAGTCCAGTTGATGCTGAGGTTTATATTTGTTGTTGCTTACATTATCAATCAAGGCAAACCCCCAGGGGATGGGGGAGGATTAAGGTGGGATCAGATCCTTTGTGAGTGGGTGAGTGTGTGCTCTTGAGGTGTTTTGTGTGCATACATGTGCTATGTGTGTGGTGCTGGCCTGTGCTGTGTGTATGTGGGGTGCATGTTGTGGCGGATGAACATGCTGTGTATGTGTATGTGTGTGCACGTGATGTGTGTATTAGGAGTAGTGCAGGAACGCTACCTGCTTACAGACCATTAGCACAGTTGGCTTCAAGTTTCAATCAGCCAAGAGTGTGAGGCTAGTTAGGCCAGGGGTGGGCAAACTTTTTGGCCCAAGGGTCACATTGGGGTTCCAAAAATGTACAGAGGGCCGGGTAGGGAAGCTGTGCCTTCCCAAATAGCCTGGGCCCCCACCCGACTCCCATCCACTTTCCCACCCCCGAACGCCCCCCTCAGAACCCTCAACCCATCCAACCCCACCCCCCGCTCCTTGTCCTCTGACTGCCCCCTCCAGAGATTCCCGCTCATAACCACCCCTCCGGGATTCCATCCTCTTATCTAAACCCCCTGCTCCTTGTTCTCTGACTGCCCCCTCCCGGGACCCGCCCACCCTAACTGCCCCCCCAGGAAACCACCCCCTACCTGTCCCCCCTGCTCCCTGTCCCCTGACGGCCCCGACTTCTATCCACCCCCGCCCCGAGAGACCCCTGAGACTCCCACGCCCTATACAACCCCCCACCCTCGTTCCTCGACCACCTCCCCCAGAACCTTCACCCCATCCAACCGCCCCCTGCTCCCTGTCCCTCCTGACCGTCCTCCAGGAGCCCCTGCCCCTTATCCATCCCCTGGCCCTGGCCCCCTTACTACGCCGCGCAGCGTGTCTGGCTCCGTGCAGCCTGCGGGAGCTCAAGACACCGCCCCACAGGAGTGCGGAGCGCTGCCGAAGCTGTCAGTAGGAGCTACGGGCCAGAGCGCTGCCCCTGCGACGGCTGCGAGGGAGGAGGGACAGTGGAGGAAGGGCTGCGGGGACCCTCCCCAGCCGGGAGCTCGAGGGCTGGGCAGGAGGGGCCGTAGCTTGCCCACCCCTGGGTTAGGCCCTTCTGTGTTCCCTATGGAGTGCTGCAGAGCGGTGAGAACTCACTGCCAGGCTAGTGTCTCCTTCCCAGAGCCAGCCATGGGTGGACGTGGAGCAGGGCTCCCTGCTCATTCCCAGGCAGCTGGGCCTCGCTCTTCCCTGTACAACTGCCTGGCTCCAACCTGAACACCGAGGAGCCCCTCCCCGCACCCTGACCCAACGCGGCCCTTTGATGGGTCTGCCTTTGAGTCCACCAGCAAATGCCAGGGGCTTGGAGCTGTTTGTGTTTCACGGTTTGTGATTCACTACAAAAATACCCTTCTCTTCCCCCCACCCCCACCCCTGCAATGCAAATCACCCTCCCCTCCTACACACCTGCACCCTCACTGGCACATACAGACTACACAGTCAGACTGCAACATGGCTGTGGAGAGACAATAGCACACAGAGAGGGGCACTCACATAGACAGCTGTACACAAATGCACATACACAAATCATAGCAGGGATTCACACACGCATAGAGATGTACACACACCCTCAGGGTTTACACATGTGTGTGCCCACACTAACACAGTATGATGCTGGCCAGGGCTCTGCTGGCAGGGTGCACCCAGCAACGTCTCTCTGCGGGGGTACAGGATCCCCCATCTCCCCAGAGTTCCCTCTGCCAAGGTTCCCATTCACACACAAGCCCCTCCCCTGTGCTTCAGGCCTGGCGTTTGCAGTGATTTCCAGGCCCTAGCGGCAGGGTGAAGGGGACAGGCTCACAGCTGGAGCAGAGGGGCCTGGCAGGGGCTGTATGGCAGTAGTCAGAGGTCCCCCTTGCTCAGACTGGTGAGAAGAGCTCCAGACACCCTAGGAGGCAGCTCTCCTGCCTGTGGGCCAAGGTGGAGACCCTGCGGCCAGCCCTGTGGCCTGTGCAAGAACACCAGGCCCCAAGGTTCCCTGAAAGTCCTCGGTGTGTGTGGGGTGATGGGGAGGAGCTGGTCACATGTGAGAGATGCCTCAGCTCAGGGACTCCAGGCTCCCATGTCTCAGTTTTAGGAGGCCTCCTCCAGGCCCGGGCCCATCCCCTCCGCAGGCCAGGGCTGGCAGAGAACACTGCCTGTCTCAAGGGGCAGCGCCACCCACAGAGCCGCAAGGGGCTCAGCCATCGGTGAGGTCGACCAGATGCACGCTCTGTCATGTTTTCACACACGTACACGTGCTCAGACACACATGCCCACACCACATGCACACACTGACACGTGGACCTACCTGTTAGTGAATACGTGTACACATACACGTGCCTATGCTCACGCATATGCCTGACAAACTTACACACCCTTCTGCACCCACCCTTGCACACCCAGGGATAGACATGCACACGCTTCCAGCCTTGTTCCTTAGACTTCTTGGGACCTGCATGATGTTTGTTGTGGGTTAATGGATTCATGGGATTTGGACACTTGTCCTCCATGAAGAGTCCAGTCTGTCCCCTTCTCTGCCTAGGGCCTCCTTCCAGACCCGAGCTAGAACCAGGGCAGCCGAGGAGTTAAGGTCACCAAGCCCCCTGCTTGCTGCCATCAATCCACTCTGCAAACCTGATGGCCTCATCTCATCAACAGGCTCAGATTGATTTCTTGACTGGGAGCAATGAGCAGCTTCACATGAAAAATGAGGCCTTGTGCCATCAATAGAAGTTCTAATTACACCTTCAGTTCAGGACATTCTGTGCAGCAGAGGCCAGATTTACAGTGACTTCCCGGTGGGCGTGCATCCCTTTCCAATTAACAGCAGCACACGGAGGGGCCGTTCCCCGCTGCCCCGCACTGCAAGGGCACAGTCTGGAGCCGAAAGGACACAGATCGCTGCCTGCCGCCCTGCGGGGGAGGAGGAAGGGGCACAACATCCAGCTTTTCCCATTTTACAAACTCTTTTCTTTACCTGCTTCACCCCAACCTAACCGCCACCCTAGGGTGCTGCATCCTGACCGGACTGTGTGGCGTGCACTTCTGAGGAACTCCGTGTGTAGGGCCCAGCACAAGGGGCACTACTGCGGGTCTGGGCCATGGGATATGGGGCAGTGCTGTTAGAGACGCAGTCCAATGCTGGGACCCCATGGGAAGCAGTTGGTACATAGGGCAGGGCCACTGTGGAGTCTGGAAACGGTGCCCAACACATCAGATGCAGCCAGGGATGCTCCAGGGAGGATGGCACCAGGAGGTGCACCATGGTAAGCAGCTGGTATGGTGACCCTGGCTCCCATCTCAGCTCTGCCACTAACCCTCTGGGGGTCCTCAGACAAGTCCCTTCCCTGCTCTGTGCCTCAGTTTCTCCACCTGTAAACTGGGGATGATGCTGTTAGAGTCTACAGGTCTTTTCCACAAGGGCGCTCCAGGGGATGTAAAAGTGACCCATACATTTGTGTTTGATGCCGAGTATGAAGCAGACCTGTATGTTCCAAGAGGAGTGGCTGTTTGATCCAGTGTTCAGATCCTGGCTAGCGTGATGTGACTCTCCTGCAGTGGCAAGGTATTTTCTGGGTGAAGTGAAGATGCTGAGTTCTGTCATACAGGACGTCAAATAAACATAAGCTGCCAAGTGCCATTTAATCCATGGCATTCTGCTCTGTTAAAGGTTCCCAGGGAGAAGGACTCAGCAGCAGGCTGAGGTGAAGTGTCTGGCTGGATGTGACCTTGCCATGATGAACCCGTCAGCCAGTGAGAAGAAAGACAAGCGTGTGGCGTGTGTGAAATTGGAACTCTGTCCCCAAGTGAGCTACAAATGGCCAATGTGACTTCTACAACCCTGCACCAACCATCTCCTCAGAGCAGCCAGACAGCTCCAAAGTCAAACTGGCAGCCGAAGGCTGCTCAGGACTCTTCCTTGAGTTTTTGAATGTTCTGCCTAAGCCAAAGTGGGTCCAGCCTCATCCCAAGAAAACTCAGGCGTCATTTTTTTTCAGCCTTTGAAACGTGGGCCCTCAAGAATTTACTGGCGACGAGGTGCCAGCTGGATTTGCTTCTGCATGGCGGATTTGAATCTGATCTAATTCCAATGGAAATCCTGAGTAATGCCACTGCCGTCAGTGGAGTTGCATGGATGGAAAGCCAGAAGGCGCTTTGAATCAGAGCTGGCGCATGCCATGTTCAGCTCTTTGCCCCGGAGCTGAATTAGAGAGAGAGAAAGAGAAGATTTTTCTTGTCGCTATCCAACTTAAAAACAAACAAAGCACAACACTTGATTATTCTGAATCTGTCTCTTCCTTTCCCTGGGAGTTGGTGGCTCATTTAGAGTAGGTCTTCACTACCTGCAGGATTGGCAGGTAGCAATCGATCTTTTGGCGATTGATTTATCGCATCTCGTTAAGACGCGATAAATCAATCACCAACAGCACCCCTGTCGACTCCGAAAATCCAGCTTGCCGCAAGGCGCAAGCTGGAGTCAACAGGGGAGGGCACCAACCACCACGGCCATGAGGACAGCAGGTAAGTCAGCTGAAGATACGCTGACTTCAGCTACGTTATTCACATAGCTGAAGTTGCGTATCTTCGGTCACCCCACCACCCCCAGTGTAGATCAGCCCTTAGAGGGGTTAAGGCTTTCCCTTTGCCCCTCCCGCTGGTTTTTGTCATGCGGATAGAAAGCAGAAGACCAGAATGCAGGCAATGTGATGTTTATTGGGGTTAGTTTCCAGCAAACAGATCCATAACACTACACACTGGCAGAGTCTGTTTCCTGATGTTCTCTTCCCAGCTCTGATACCGCAGAGCATTTATCCCTGTGCCTGTTCCTAGCTCTGACACCTCAGGGCCATTACCTGTTTCCCTGTTCTGATGCTGCAGAGCCTTTACCTGTGTCTCCCTTTGCTATTCCCACCTCCTCCTACTTAGCAGGCCCAAATATCCTTACAGTGCACATCCCTGGTCCCTCCTCTTATATTGGTTATGTTCCATTTTGGAGGGTCATGAGTTTGGGATCTTGGTATCACCTGCTTTGTATCCCATGGGAGAGGTAGGGAGTGAGGTTTGTTCTGGACAAGGCCAGGCTTTTCCTGTGATTTATGCCTCCTTTCTATTCCCCTTTGCCCTTCCCACCTGGGTGCTTGACCTGGGCTTGACAGGAAAGTGAAGCAGCCTTCCAGTGTATGTTCATATATATATATTACATGCCCACTCTGCCTAGCATAGCTTGAGCTCTCTTTAGATTTATAGAATATCAGGGTTAGAAGGGACCTCAGGAGATCATCTAGTCCAACCCCCTGCTCAAAGCAGGACCAATCTCCAATTGGATCATCCAACAGAATTTTTGCCCCATATTTCTAAATGGCCACCTCAAGGATTGAGCTCACAACCTTGGGTGTAGCAAACCAGTGCTCAAACCACTGAGGTATCCCTCTCTATCTCTTTTTATTCCATCTGCCTATGGGCAAATGTAACACACACAGTCTTTGTTCTTTGTTCACACATATTAGCGCGGGTATAAGCGTATCAAAAATCAACTGCAAAATTCTATCTCAGGCTAACGAAGAGGCCTAGATACTAATGAGGGTGGGGCACTGCTGCATAGTCCAAGTTCGACATGCAGAAGCAGAATTTTGTTTTTCACTAACAGAGCCACAACCCAGCCTAGACATGGGCAATGGAGGTGGGGGTTGGAGTCAGATTTGTTCTTTGGGGTTCACACTTGAATCAGGGTTAAGATATGGGTTTGCATTTGTGGGCACCAAAATCTCATGATCTGTTCTTGTCCCCAAATAGCAGAAGTCTTGCAAGGTCCAAATCTCTCATAAGTTTTCAGTTCCATCCAGACAAGAATCTCAAAACTAACTCCTTCCAGTCTGGGAACTAATCTGCAGCCCATTATTGGTCTGAAGTACTTGAAATTCAAGGCTATGGGTGTGTCCCATCTCTAGCTATACTGGGCTAATTTGGTTTTTCTGGGGCCTGGTCTTTCTCTCTTGAGAGAAATAGACACAGAACCTCCAGTACTGTGTAGATGCTGCTTGGTAGGGAGCTGCGGCCGAAGTAGGCAACAAAGTGCCTCTTTGCATCAATCCAAGAACAAGAATGACAGGCCTTCTACGGTGATGATCCCACCCTTCCAAATGGAGCTCCAGGTGCTCAAGAGGGTTTGAATTTAGGTTTTGAAATAGGTTTGGATGGGGCATCCAAATCCCCTGGGTAACTGTGAAAAATCTCAGCCCCTGAATTTTTGGGTGTTGTTCTGAACAAAACCTTCCATTTTTCATTGCACCTATCGTTGTGCTCGGAGGCCGAGCAACCATACTCTGTTCTTGGATCGGTTCTTTCTTTAATAATCTCCTAGGCAGCAGCTGTGCCCATCGTATGGAACTTCCCAGAGCACCCAGGGAGGTGGAAGAATGATAAGCAGACGTGGTTGGAGAAGGAATTTCTATAAGTCATTTCTCCGGTTTTGTCCAAAGTGAACACCACCAGAAAAGGACAGGGCTTTAGATAGCCTGTAGATGCTAGAATTCTGCAAAAGTGCTTGGCTGTGGTTTAAAAGCCACACTTTGCGTAGTTTTCCACTGCGGACAGGGGACTCACAGGGTAAAATTTGCCTTTGGAGAAAGTTGTTTTTAGACACATTAATTCGAGGCCCTGAATCCAGACTGAAATGATCATCTTCACGTCGGGCCGTGCACAGGGCTGATAAGGAGGCAGAGAATAGGAGCTGGATTCCTGCGCTTGCCAGACAACAACTGGGGCTCTGTGTGCCTCTGCTTTTATGTAGTTTGGAACTGCTCTGAAACTGCTGGGCACAGACACTTCTGAGGCAGCGGCAACTTTGCACGGTGCGTTTGTTTTATGTCTGAATTGTACATACAGCAATGAATGGCGCTCATAAAAGATGGATGTATTCCTGTTCTTTTGGCTGATTTTGATTTATTATTTACTTCGCTTTTTTCAACTCTTCCGAAGCATTGTAAATCATCTAAATCATTTTTCTCCCTGCCTGGCTAGTTTGGGGGGAGCTAAAGGGAGATTAGTGTGCCGGGCTCCCAGTGTTGCAGGGTTTGCTGTGTTTTTATATATATACACACACACAGTCTGTATATTCGGGAGCTTAAGTCTCCAAAGTGTCCTGGGAGGGTTTGAAGGTCCTTGTCCCTCTGTTTATCACATTTTCTTCTGGCTGGGCTCTTCAGCTCGTGCTCCCATGGATGAGTGCTCAGCTGCTCCTGAGAGTAAGTGCTCCCCAGCACAAGTAAAGGTTACACAATCCAGTCCCCTGGGTCCTAGTCCTTTCCCGTTGGAATTAGTAGTTAAACTCCCATTGATTTCATTGGGTCACAGTCAGGACCACAGTGCTCAGGGGCACTTCCAGGACAAAGGTCTCTGGTCTGTTCACACTTCCCTTTGCTCTGCATGGTGGAGTGACTCCTGACTGACAGTTGTGGTGTAGGTGTGAACGATCCAAAGGGCCCTGCTTGGAGATGGATTCACACAAGGCCAAAGGATTCAGTTAAAACCATTCATTAACATGGACAATAAAACCAAAATAATTGGGCCCAGCAGGAGGGCTTCCGGGGCCAGGGCCTTGGGGTCTCTCGGTTAAGGATGAGCTCAGGAGATGGCAGTGTCTGCGGGGTGTGGTGGTTGCCTCTGGCGGATTAGGGGTGAGGAGTAGTCCACAGAACTCAGCAGTTTTAGCTGTTTTAGTTTTAGCGTTTTATTGATGCTAGGGGTTTTAGTTTTAGCGTTTTATTGACGCTAGGGGTTGTATGACGCTAGGGGTTGTATTGACGCTAGGGGTTGTATGACTTAAACCATATGATTGCCATTGTTAAAGGGGAATAACCTTTGTAAGTAGATGAGGCCTAAGTGACCTATCCTTATATAAAGAAAAAAGAGAAAGACTTTAATTCCAGCTGCAGAATCTTTCTCCTATAAATGCTAGTGATGGTGCGTGAGTCAGAGAGAGCCTGGCTTTGTGCTCAGAGGGTGATTAAACACTGGACCAACCTACCAAGGGAAGCAGGGGCTTTTCCAGCTCTTGATGTCTCCAGACCAAGACCAAACACCATATTTGGTGCTGTACCTTCGCTAAACACGAGCTGTGTGACTCAGTACACACAGGCCATAAGATTCCATCCATAGCTGGATGAAATCTCATGACCCGTGCGAGACAGGAGGTCAGATTTCTGGCCTGAACTCTCTGACTCCGAATCCCAAAGGGGTGTGTGCACGGCGGTTACTTTTCGGAGCATGGCTGTGCACTTGGCTGGGGTTCTCTCTAGCATTGAATCTGGCTAATAAAAATCAAAGGACTCACCAAAGACTCGCAATTTGCCAGGTTCTAACATCCATAACAGCCAATGTTCTTTAGTCGTGACTCACTTTGTCATCCTCAATCAGAGCGGAGTTTGGAGAAGATTGGCTCGGGTTGTGAATATTTACACTGGGGAAAAGCATCCTTTGAGGGCTTCCGGGGCCGGGGCCTTGGGGTCTCTCGGTTAAGGATGAGCTCAGGAGATGGCAGTGTCTGCGGGGTGCGGTGGTTGCCTCTGGCGGATTAGGGGTGAGGAGTAGTCCACAGAACTCAGCAGTAATGTCGATGAATGATTGAAGGGAGTGGGGCTGGGTCGCAGGATGGGGACGTGCCCTGTTCCTAGTGAGACGGCTGGGGTAGGTGGGAAGGGAGCTTCAGGGCTTTGCAAGGGACACAGGTGGTCCCCTGAGTGGGCAGGAGCTCCCTGAGTCTTTGTGTCACATCCCGCAGAGCTCCGACAGCTGGCTTGACCATTTGTTGGGCTGAATCCAGGGCTCACACAGCAGGGCACGACACACCCAGAGGTGTCAAAGGGAGCTTTACTACAGCTTCCACGGAGGCACGAGCTCAGGACAAGTCCGGCTCCTCTGGCGGCACTCCCTGCCGAGGCCAAGCTGGGTGTGAGGCCTGGAACATCACTGAGGCCCAGCTGCTGGTGCATCTCCCCCGGGCACTGGCCATTGACAGCTTTCTCCCTTCAGGAGGGGCAGGTTTCTTCTTCCCCTACAAGGAAGCTCAGTGACCCTATGTTCCTCTCAATGGGGGCAGAGCGGAAGCCCCCTGGGTCAAGAGAAGCCCTGAACTGCATCTTTCTGCGGGAGGCTGGGCTGGGCCAGGAGTTGTCCAATCCCTGTAGCCTGAGACCAAGGCCCAGCCAGAGGATGCGTGTGAATGAGGAACAGGAAGCCCAGCCCTGAATCTCCTGCTCTCAGATTCTACACCATGGGCTAGTGGGTGGAGGAGAATGGGCAGGGGCCTACCAAAGTCACGGCCGTGACAAACGTATCACGGACTGTGAAATCTGGTCTCCCCGCCCCGAAATCTGGTCTGTTGTGAGCTTTTACCCTCTCCTATACAGATTCCAAGGGGCAGACCACTCAACCTGTGGGTCCTGACCGACAAAGGGGTGGGAAGGTTATTTTTAAGGGGGTTACAATATTGCCACCTTTACTTCTGTGCTGCTGCCTTCAGAGCTGGGTTCCCTGTCAGCAGCCGCTGTTGCCCGCCAGCTGCAGTGCAGAAGTAAGTGTAGTAGTAGCACAACGCCCCCCACTGCCCCGCCACCCACACACACAATTACCTTGTGACACACACACACCCTACAACTCCCTTTTGGGTCAGGAATGAATTTGGTTGTGTGACACATCCCCACCATATTGGTGCACATACCAAAATTCATGTGGTGGGGGACTGAAGGGTGCGGGGGGTGGGCTCAGGGCTGGGGCAGAGGATTGAGGTGCAGGGGGGTGAAGGCTTCGGCTGGGGGTGCACGGTCTGGGGTGGGGCTGGAGAATCTCCTCTCCGTGCCACGTCTGCTCCAGAGCTGGTGACACGGGATAGACGCCCCTCCCCCAGCCATGGCAGGTCCGGGTCAAGGCTGGGTTTGGGCCGGGGGAGGGGAGGGGCACCCCGACAATGGCAGGGCTGGGTTTGGGCTGGGGGAGGGGAGAGACACTTCAGCAGGTCCAGGGCCAAGTTGGGGCTGGGGGAAGGGTGCCCCCATAGGCACCGACTCCATGGCTGGAGCACCCACAGAGAAAAATTTGCGGGTGCTGCTGAGCAGTACCCACCAGCAACCCCCCCGGCCCCCCAGCACCTCTCACCTGCCAGAAGCTCCACTGACCAATGCCTCCTTCCCCTCCCTCCCAGCGCTTCCCACCTGCTGCAAACAGTTGTTTCATGGCATGTAGGAAACTCAGGGAGGGAGGGGGAGGAGCTGGGACAGGGCGCATGTGGTGGAGGACGCGGGGAAGAGGCAAGATAGGGGTGAAGCGGGGGCAGTAAGAGGTGGGGCAGGGGCTTGGGGCAGGGCCTGAAGCAGAGGGGGGGTATTGAGCACTGCCCCCGCCAATTAGAGGGGAAATTGCTGCCTATGGCTTGCCCCTCCCCCGGGCATGGCAGGTTGGGGACGGGCTAGGTTGGGGCTGGGGGGAGTGGTGCCCCTCCCCTGGGGCGCAGCAGGTCAACTGGGTGGGTTCCCTGAATGCCTACGCAGCATTAAATAGTCCCCGCAGCTTCCAGAGAACCTAAGCGAGGACCCCTAAAATTACAACACCATGAACTTTCAGATTTAAATAGCCAAAATCATGAAATTTACAATTTTTAAAAATCCTTTGACCATGAAATTGACCAAAATGGACCCTGAATTTGGTAGGGCTCTATGAGACAGGCAGGTTGCAGGCACTGAGCTCACAGAAATCCAGGTATCTCTGTTCCCAGGATTTGAATGAATTTCCATTGACTAGACAGAAATGGTAGAATTATCAATAATAATCCAGAAAAGGCAGAAGTGTTCAATACATATTTCTGTTCTATATTTGGAACAAAACAGGTGATGTCGACCTAACACACGATAACACTCTTTCCATTCCATTGGCATCTCAGGAGGATGTTAAGCAGCAGCTACTAAAGTTAAACAATTTTAAATGAGCAGGTCCAAACAACTTGCACTCAAGAGTTTTAAAAGAGCTGGCTAAAGTCCTTGCTGAACCATTAGTGTTGATTTTTAATAAGTGTTGAACCACTGGGGACCTTCCAAACGCCTGGAAGAAATCTAATGTTGGGCCAATATTTAAAGAGGGTAAACAGGACGACCCAGGTAATTATAGGCCTGTCAGTCAGACACTGATCTCAGGCGAGATAATGGGGCAGCTGATATAGGATTCCATTAATAAAGAACTAAAGGAGAGTAATGTAATTAATGCCAATCAACATGGGTTTATGGAAAATAGATCCTGTCAAAGTAACTTGCTATCTTTTTTTGAGGAGATTACAGGTTTGACTGATAAAGGTAATAGTGTTGATGTAGTAGGCTTGATCTCTGTCACACATTTAACTTTGGTACCGCATGACATTTTGATTCAAAAACTAGAATGATACAAAGTTAACATGGCACACGTTAAATGGATTAAAAGCTGCCTAATGGATAGGTCTCTAAATGTAAATGTACACGGGGAATCATCCTCGAAAGGGTGTGTTTCTAGTGGGGTCCCGCAAAGATCGGTTCCTGGCGCTACGCTATTTAACACTTTTATTAATGACATGGAAGGAAACATAAAATCATCGTTGGTAAAGTCTGCAATGACACAAAAGCTGGGGGATCGTAAATAATGAAGAAGACAGCTCCGTGATTCAGAGCAGTCTGGATTGCTTCGTAAGCTATGCACAAGCCAACAATATGCATTTTAATATGGTTACATGGAAATGCCTACATCTGGGAACAAAGAGAGCAGGCCCTGCTTATAGGATGAGGGACTCTATCCTGAAAATTAGCGACTCTGGGGGTCACTAATCAGTGGGACATGAGTGCAATGCTGTAGCCTAAAGAGCTAATGGGATCCTCAGATACATAAGCCGTGGAATCTCAAGTAGCATTACAGAGGTTATTTTACTTTTGGGTTTAGTGCGACTGCCGCTAGAATCCTGTGTCCAGGTCTGGTGTCCACAGTTCAAGAAGGATGTTGCTAAATTGACTCAAGTTCAGAGAAGAGCCACGAGGACAATTAAAGGATTAGCAAACCTTCGTTATAGTGATAGACTGAAGGAGCTCAACCTAGTTATCTGAACAAAGAGCGTGTGAAGAAGGAAGTTGATTACAGTCTAGAGGTACCTAACTGGGGATCAAATATTTAATAACTGGTTCTTCAGTCTAGCAGACAAAGGTAAAATGTGACCCAGTGCCTGAAGCTGAAGCTAGACAAATTCAGACTGGAAATAAGATGTAAATTCACAACAGGGAGGGAAATTAACCATCGGAACAATTTACAGAGGGTCATGGGGGATTCTCTACCATTGGCAATTTTTAAATCAAGACTGGGTATTTTGTCTAAAAGCTCTGCTCCGGGAGTTTTTTGAGACGTTCTCGGGCCTATGCTATTAGGAGGCCAGACCAGATGATCACAACGGTCCCTTCTGGCCTCGGAAGCTATGGAATCTGATTTCATGAGTGATTAATCTGCCTCGGTTTAGGTGTGAAGTGAATGTTTACTGGCATAGAATAAATCAAATATCACATGAGTGAACAGCGGAATATTAAACTGAACATCTCCGGGTGATTAGCCCATGCTGTTAGGGGTTGAAGGTTTGATCTCTGGACAGATGTCTCCAGTTAGCCTCTGTGAGACATTTCCAAGCATACTGAACACCCCCTGTTCCTTACCACAATTATACAAAGGCTAAGAGGCCTCACAGCACAAGACACAGAGAAATTCAGACCCTGAAATGAAGATTTATTTTTCTCTTTCTTTCTTTCTTTCTTTCTTTCTTTCTTTCTTTCTTTCTTTCTTTCTTTCTCCACATTTCTCTCCCCACGTAATGCAATAATCTGCACAAATTCGAAGAGGACAGGAATGCAATGCACATTTGGGAAGGGTTGGCAAGGAACCGTGTGCACTAGTCACCTGCTGGTGTGAACAATACTTTTAATCTTGTCATATACATAATATGATTATGTAAAATATCAAATGTTTGGAATAAAGTTAAAAGCCGCAACGTTCTAGTCAGAGGTTTTGTTAGAAAAGACAGCAACAAAGATCAATAAAATCCAGCCCTTTTCTTCCCCCTCCCCCGCACTGGGAGGAAGGGACTCTTGACTGCACAGAGTGAAACTCTCTCTGAGAGGCACGAGTGGGAGGCACTGCTTGTGAGCAAAGCCGGGTTCCTTCTCCATATTGTCAGTGTTTGAAAACTGGAGGCCCTGGCTTTTGGTCTCAGCACCCCGGCAACCCCACAGGACTGGAGCTGGGAAGCAGCTCACAGCTCTTTAGAAAATCTGCCCCAAGGAACACTTGAGAATCCAGCCTCGTCTCAACAAGATGGACAATGAAGGAAGGGGAAACTGAGGCACAAGTTGGGACAGTGATTCAGGGTGAGTCCACACTGCTGAGGCGGGGTTGGGGCCATTTAATGGTGATGTGGCCTCGTGGCTGCAGTTGGGAGGCACCTGGCAGAGCCCGCGCTGGATCAACCCAGGAGGGGAGTCAGGCCACAATTCCCCTCTCGGCTGCTCAGGGTGAATCTCTATTGGTCCTGCCTGCAGGATTTCCGGCGCCGCTACAGGACGAGAGAGGAGGGAGCGGCACCAGGGGACCCACCAAGCGGATGTTGCTACTGGCCCCGAGATCAAGAGCAGCCTGAAAAGCTACAATCCCTTTGTTAGTTATTGTTCGCGAGGCCAGACTGACAGCACTGGACAGCAAAGTCCTCTCTGCCCTGCCCGTCTGGGTACCGGTGCAGCCTCCAGCACCACCGTATCGGAGCCAGTCCCGTGCACTGGAGCATTTTACCCTCCCTCTTATCCCTATGCACAGACAGGGAGTGGAGGCCAAGGGCAGCTTAAAGGCCTTGCCCAGGGTTGCCCAGGGCGTGTGTGGCTGAGGCAGGAGATGAGCCTGAGTCCCAGTCCAGTGTTCGACCCACTAGCCCAGCCTCAGGGTAGGCTCAGCATGGACTGCCAAGGGGCCTCCTCCGACCCTTGCAGGGACTGCCCAGATCTTGGCTTCTCAGCTGTGGCTGGGCAAAGTGAGCCACAGATGGGGGAACTTTGTGGCGTGGACTCACCAGCTTGCTCCACAGGAGCCAATGACCAGCCATCAGAGGGCACAACACGGGCCTGGGGGAGCCCCTGGGATGCAGAGGTGCCAGGCTCAATAGGCAGCAACTCGCAAACTCAGCTCTGTACACAGGCCAGAGGGAAGCACCCAGGAGGGCCGAGCCAGGGCTTCCTCTTCTGTCCAGCAAAATCAGCGCTAACAACCCCCCGCCAGGGTCCCAGCCACGGGACTGCTGCAGCTGGAGTGAATGGGAGTTGCGGCTCCGGGGGCACCCTGGCAGGGGCCCCCGGAGGTTGGGCTGGGAACCTGGGTATTGAGTCACTCTCTGAGGTTGCTCGGTGCTGTGTCTCCCAAGAGACATCACCCCAGCAAGGGTCCAGAGGTCAGTTTTGCTGGTCCCCAGAACAGGAGGCAGGAATCTGTAAGGAGCTGCTAGGTCTCCCAGAAGGGTCAGCAAGCTCCAAAACTCCTGCTTGGCTGGTGCCATGGCTTTAATCCGCGGTCACGCACGCTGCAGTGCCAGTGGGTGGGGAGACGCAGGCAAGACTGTGCATGTGGGGAGGGGAGAGGCACAGCCGTGACAGGCCTAGGAGCGGGGGCATGAAGAGCCGCTCGTGCCCTGCCCGGGGGCAGCGTGTAACTTAACCAGGGAGCTGCCCCTTCCACTCAGAACAGCCGCGGTGACGGATCCCGCTGCGGGCAGGGTTTCTGTCTCTGCACCGTCCGGTCCCCAGCAGCAAACACAGCCACTTCTCTGAGCTTCCCGCTGGCTTCTGCTCATGTCTTTGTCCTGGCGGTTTGCCTAGCTAGGCAGAGAGTCAAGGCCACTGCAGGGAGCGGTTTGTGTAGCCCGAGCGAAGGTCACCAGCCCGTTTGTTGTGAAAGGCAGGAAGGCAGGAGAATCGCATGTTTCACGCCACATGGGCTGTTCTGCTTGAACAAAGGCTGATGATGAGCAGGTCTCTGTGACACAAGGAGCCGCAGCTGGTGGTGTTCTGTGCTGGGGCTACCAGCTTTCCATAGTGGGTCTGTGCCACAGCACACATGTCCCCGACCCTAAATATGGCTCCACTCTGAGCTGGGGAGAGCCCCTCTTGGGGAGATACTGTACTGGGATTCAGTGCCCAAGGGCCAATCAAACCTTCGCCTCTTTGCCAAGTCAGCCGCAAGCACCAGTTGCCTTGGTTTTTGGTGCTGTTAAAACCTGCCCCCTTGGGAATGGGCAGAGACCTACTAACTCACTGCACCCAAGCGGCTGACAGCTCTGTCACCAGTCCCAGCTGACCCCGGCTGAGCTCAGACTGCTGACCTAGCCGTGAGCCGTGTCTCACATTGCCAATCCCTGGTGCCCACCAGGCCTCCTAGAAACATTCTTGTGGGGTCTGACACTTGCCTTGAACTGGATTCCCGTAGCCTGATGATACATTGACCTCTTGCTGTTGTTTCTAAGGACGTGCTATTGGTGCCTCCCGGCGATGCCCCTTTGTGGGGGAGCAGCCCACGTTCCTTCCCCAGGAGAGTCCAGCCCCAGTGATCTGGTGGATGCTCGGGAAAGCCTGGAGCCAGGAGCCGTGCTCTCCTGAACCCACGTCCTCTTCAGTCAACCAAGCTGTCACACACAGGGGTGATGGGCAGAACATCGGCTTTACCTGCTATGGAGAGCCAAGGACCAGACAGCGCCTCAGCTCAGAGAACGTCGGGTTAGAAGGGACTCCAGGGTCACCTGGTGTAACCCCCCAAGCACTCTGGGGGTTCATTGGTGGGAGTGGGGAGCAGATCCCCAGCCTGCCTGAGCCGCCCCCGGATTGATCCAAAACTATTTTCACAACTAAATTAACAAGCCCCAGCTGCCCCGAGGCCCTTGCCCATGTGGGCCCAACAACTCAGGGTGCCTGGGCTACCCAGGGCCCCGTGGGGTAGGCGAGCAGCGCGGCCCCAGGCTCCCGGCCGTTCCTTGTTTTAAATCAGCCCCTGAGTGTATTTGGAAAGTTGATTTCATTTTAATTCACATGTAATTGTAATTCCCTCCCTAATCACTCTGCGGAGATGTGAGCAACGGGCCTGTATAATGCAGCCCACAGGGCTCTCGTATGGCTTCTCCAGCCAACCAAAGCTCCAAGAATCTTCGCCAGGCTTTGACGCAGTTTAGCAACCCTGCTGCTGGCCTTCATTTCCTCAACTCCCTGGCACAGGCTGCCAGTCCCCACGTGGGCCCGGAGACACCTGAAAAAAACACTGGAGAGCCAATTGGTGCCACCAGCCGGGCTCCGTCTCTGATGGCACCACAGCGATCCCCAGCCTTGCCCTCCACAGCGCTGGCTTTTTGTGGCTTGGATGGGTTCTGGCATAACTGTGTTGGGATCCCCAAGCTCCACTTTCCTTCGTTTGGCGGCTGCCCCAAGAACGGCATCTCTCCCAAGCAGAGTGCGCGCGGGCTGCTCACGGCTCAGATCTCAGGAGCTCTGATCTCAGGAGCATTCAGCCTCTGCTGCTCAGCGACACCTGGACTCTGCAAGTCCCTTCCTGGCAGGGCTGTGAGGCAGCCACCCGCCAACACACGTTGGGTACAGCCCTGGGTGGAGCTCTCTGCCCTGAGCCAGCCTCAGCGTGCCGGCTCCTCTCCCTGCAACGCACTGGGAGGTGAGTAAGACACTGACCGCATCCACACCTGCCCTAGACTAGGCAAGGGTAACCGGTCACTAATGCAAATGTCTCCTCATCCATAGGGACAGCTCTGAGCGGGCCCCACTGCATTACTGCCCAGTCTTTCTGGAAGTGCAGGCCCTTCTCAACACGGCCCCTGTGCATGGCCTGCTGCCTCCTTGGCTCTCCGGTGTGGGTGGCACTGAGCTTGCATGGAGAAATGGCAGAGCCATTTCCTGGTTCCAGCGCCTCCTGAGAAGGGCAAAATTGCTGCTAATATTCAGCTGCCAGGCATCTCGCTGCCCCTCGTACTGTTGGAGTTGGCATAAGCTAACACCCAGCCCAGTCTCCCCCATGCCCACCCAGCCCAGTGCTGCCTCCCTGGCACATTCCTGGATATACAGCTCCATGCACCCCATGCCACTCAGCTCCACATCAACACAGCCTCCCACGAATCCCTCTGGGGCCTGGGGACCAGAGTTTAATCGGGTTCGGTTTGCAGGTGTCTCTGATTTAATCACCCCCCGGGTAACGACTGCGCTTTGCAGCCTGTCTGAAAACCTGGCCTGACATCACGGAGGGGACACTGACAAGTCAGACAATGGAAAGGAAAGTTTATCCCTGGGGCAGAGAGTGCAGCCAACTGGTGGCTGCTAATTACCTGTCCGATCCGCTTCCAAGATGCCAAAAACATATGAAGGGGCGGGGAGAAGGAAAAATATGATTGTCAAGAATTCTCTGGTACTTAAAAGCATGAGACCCACGGGGAAGCTAGTAAATGTGAAATAGTTTGGAGCCTTGAGAGCAACAGTTTCCTTTGTGCTGCTGCTGCTGCGCTGTTTTCCAAGTGTATTTAATGAACCCCTGCATTACGTTCAGATGATTATGATCTCCTCATTTCTGGGGCTGCTCGAATTTGCCATTTGTGCTTGCAGGTACGCACTCCGTCTTGACACAGTGGGCTCTGTGAGGGAATTTCGCACTCAGTTCCGCCACTTGCCCCTGGAGCCAGCTGTAATTTATTAAGGTTGCCCAGGTTCAGGTGCATCCTCTGGTCTTCCATGTGGCTGATCCAAATGGTCGCTGAGCTCTTGTTAATAATATCTCAGGGGCAGCCCCAATGTTTCTCCCATGACCCTTCCTAACTGGTCTCAACTCTGGGGATTTTATGACCAGTCTTGCACTATTTGGTATTTTTCTTAAAGCCCCAGTGCCTGGAATCAGGAGATTGCAGGAGAAGCTCAGCTTTCATTTTTAAAAAAGTACGTTTAGCTCCCCTGGCTGCAGAGAAAAGCTGGGACATGTGGCCTGAGAGCACCTAAAGGCACGGAAACCAGAAGGCAGCTACAGAACACGACATCTCTTGTCTTTTTAGACTCTCGTGGTTTTCGCCAGTCTCATGTGTTTTTCATGGTTCTTCGCTGCCAGCCAGCGATCGCTTTGGAGGATAGAGTCCATAGGTTCATTAAATGGGAAAAGGCTCAGAGCTGGTAGAAGTGGCTGCCAAGGTACATTGATGGCACACTTGGAAAATACTTTGCATGGTGACAGGTTTCAGAGTAGTAGTCGTATTAGTCTGTATCTGCAAAAAAGAACGAGGAGTCCTTCTGGCACCTCAGAGACTAACCAGTTTATTTGGGCATAAGCTTTTATGGGCTAGAACCCACTTCATCAGATGCATAGAGTGAAACATACCAAATATACAGAGAATATGAAAAGGTGGGGGTTGCCAAACCAACTCTAAGTGGCTTAATCAATTAAGGTGAGTTATTAGCAGCAGGAGAAAAAAGCTTTGTAGTGATAATCACGATGGCCCATTTCAAGCAGTTGGAAAGAAGGTGTGAGTAACAGTAGGGGGTTAATTAACATGGGGAAATAGATTCAATTTGTGTAATGACCTAGCCACTCCCAGTCTTTATTCAGGCCTAATTTAATGTTATCCAGTTAGCAAATTAATTCCAGTTCAGCAGTTTCTTGTTGGAGTCTTTTTTTGATGTTTTTTTTGTTGAAGAATTGCCACTTTTAAGTCTGTTACTGAGTGACCAGAAAGATTGAAGTGTTCGCCTACTGGTTTTTGAAAGTTATGATTCCTGATGTCAGATTTGTGTCCATTTAATGTGCATTGGCCAAACCGGAGAGTCTCTATGCAAAAGAATAAATGGACACAAATCTGACATCTGGCAACCTCCACCTTTTCATGTTCTCTGTATATATCTATATATCTTCCGACTGTATGTTCCACTCTACACATCTGATGAAGTGGGTTCTAGCCCACGAAAGCTTACGCCCAAATCAATTGGTTAGTATCTAAGGTGCCACAAGGATTCCTCATTCTTTTTTGGAAAATACTGTCTTCCCCGGGGCTTCCACTTAACCATTTGCACCTCTCTTGCCAAGACCCCCCGTTCTGTGCTATTCTCATTTCTGCTGCTCCACCACACTGTTCTCCTGCTAGTTTGTTTCCTTGCCCACTGCAATCAGCCCATGGTTAGAGCTGGAACAGCAGCGCCAATCGTGTGTATCAGGAGTAAACGAGAACAACTGACTGTCAGTGATGGGAAATGCCCTGGTGTCTCTAAAATCAAACTGTCTCACCATTATGGAGAGCCCAGTCTTCCCCATGCCCACCCAGCCCAGTGCTGCCTCCCTGACATGTTCCCAGATGTACAGCTCCATGCACCTCACACCAGCCAATGCTGGATACACCCCACCCTCCGTGCTGCTGAGTCCCTCCTTGGGACACTGAGAAAGTTGATGGATGCAAGGACCGGTCGCTTTCCACAGTTTTGCCGGAAGATGGGACCTGTGGGACTGACAATGTGGTTTCCTTTCCAGCCTCAGTGCAGGTCGTCGCGCAGCCAGAAATCGGGGGTGCATGTGTGCCCAGCAGTGCGTCTTCACTATAGTTACATCCACCCTACAAGCGAGGGTGGGGTGCCCAGCTCACATAGACACGCTCCCGCTGGCTCTCATCTGAGCTAACCCTCCTGAACCCAGCGGGTATGTACTCAGAGCAGCCAGCCTGTGCCAACTCTGCCACTGGTCTTGCCACTGTGGCGCCACTCCTACTTTTTGCAGACTAGCCCAGAGGAATGCTAGTGTGAGTAGGTCTGCTTGAGTTGGGAATCACCCCCCTAGCTGGTAGTGTAGACGTAACCTGTGTTGGATTCCTGCTGGCTGGCTCATTACCATAGGGGAATGGGTGGTACCATAAGAGAGGGTTTGTCACCCCAGAAAGTGAATACAGCTAGAGGTGGGAGAGCTTATGGTTTCTTCTCACACCAGAGTTAATATTATGGAATAAGCGTAATCTGTGGGATGAACTAGTGGTACAAACCCAGCAGCCATGGAAGATTACGAGACTTGGAGGAGGAGCAATAGACTTGCAAGAGCCCACAAATCCAACTGAAATACAATTTCCAAATGGAGGGGAGCGTATGGAGAATCTATTTGGATATCGATCCTATGTTGGGAAGACACGGATATAACACTGGGGCTACATTGCCAGTCTCTGGATCACAGAGCGAGGGCCAGCCACTCCATTGTTACTCTATTGCTTTCGTTGGAGTAACTGCACTGAAATCAGTGAAGTTACGGCAGTGTAAAACTGAGGAGCAGAATGCTGAGAGAGACCAAAGAGGCCGTGCCATCATCTAAAAGAGGAACTTTGAGTGACTTCAGCTACCCAGACATTAACTGCTCCAACGTCACATCAGGACACAGCTTGGAGGAGCAATGTCCCGACTCCAGAAATGATTGGAAAAGCTAGTGAAGATTTGACTTAATCCTAAGGACTACAGTCAAATTTCTAAGGGATAATGACCCTAATTAATGTTCACCTCCCTTTCCAGGCCAAGAAATAGTTCTAAAGCTTTAGGATGGGTGATTTTAAATAACTGAGAAAGCTTCCTGGAAAAGCCTAAAGACGAAAGTTACCAAAATTAAAATCCTTGTGATCACTATGGAAGCTTCTTACACCATCAGAATCCCCTGAAGGATTTCCAGTCCCAGGGAGTTAGACTTGAACCAGGCAAAGAGTCTAGGGTGAAGAAAAGTTTGAGTTTGCTCAAATGGCAGCACTCAAGAGGTCATTCGAGCCCAACATGAATCCTTCCGAAAGTGACAGTCCAGCCCAGCCATGCCCTTAAAGAGGAAGAGAAATGATGGCCACTAATGTAAAATGGAGATGAGGAGACTGACTGGAGATCAGAGTGTCCTTCCCCGCAGTATTCTCCTTTCAAGCTGAGATCCCAGCCCTAGTTCTTCAGCGTGATCATTCCCTCTGCTTCCCCAGTGCTCTGTAACATCACTAGCATCAAACCCGCAACCCCTGGAATGCAGCAGGTCTGGAGGCAGAAGATGGGAACTCAACCTGCTGAATTTCTGGGAAATGCTTTCAGTCTGAGGGCAGCACCATGGACTTTCTCTCTAAACTCCAGCCTCATCCTTCTGCTGTCGTGGGAGCCGTGGGGATGCTCAGGGATGGTGTTTACAGTCTCATGTTAGACTTGAAATAAAATTTGCAGTGACGGCTCACGTGGCAGGTCTTGTGGGTGCTGTAACCTTTCGGGAACTCCTCTCCCCCATCCCCACGGAGAGAGCAGAACAAAGCCCACGTCTCACACCGAGTTTTGCCTCCACCATGCTGTGCTTGAACTGAAACTGAATCCCCTTGAACCAAACCCAGAGATATTCCCACAGCTCCTCCACAATGATGGAGCCACCAGAGACTCAGCGGGTCAGGGGCCAATGGCTGGGAAGAGAAGGACCACTCTGAGCATGTTAGGCCAGATGAGAAGGGAGTCCAGCAGCCCAAGGCAGTGGAGGCTCCTGAGTGTTGTAGCTCAGGGATGGTTTTTGCCTAAGATAGCACAGACGTTGACGTGAGGTTTGCGCCCGCCTCACTTCTTGGCCAAAACGTCCCATCTCTTTGCTAGGTAGCCATGGAGAAGGTGGTTGTTCCCACGGCTGCTGAGCGGTTCAGCTCACAGAGCACAGCCTCCACAGGAAGGGACTACGCCTTTCCTCCAGGAGGGGCACTGGGACCCTGAGTTAAACTTCTCACTGCTTTTCAAAAACACTGTCTCACCAAGGCTGGGGAAACTCATCACAAGAGAGAGTGAAACAGGCTGAGGGAGTTGCCATGTTACTGTGCATCAGTTTATAGTGTCGCATGACAGGCACTCCAGCAACAGTTGGCTAAAGGAAACAGATATTGGAAAATATCAATGTGCCAGCTTTCCTGGGGCATCACTTGACACAGTGACATCCAGCTTGGCTGCACCTGCCATGATGGCAAAAGTCCTGGGGGTACCTGGGTGGGATGCACTTGCCGTGATGATGAATGCTCGGGGGGGGGCAAGTGGGATGTCTCTCCATGGTGCTGCACCTGCCAGCTCTGCTCTAACCCACCTGTGATTTCAGTGCAGTGTTCCTAGGTGATGATCCTGCAGCAGGGTGTGTGATCTGTGTGGGGGAATCAGCAGTAACAGGTGAAATAAAGAATGAAACTGTTCTGACCGATGTGGGGGAAGGGTGCTAGCATGATACCAGGACACCCAAACACTAATGGGGCACATTGGAACGGGGCAGGGGTGGAACAGCTTTTCCCAGGGAGCTGTGGACACCAGCCTGCCACCTCTAGGGAAGGGGCAGCCGACATTGGTGGGGCTGGTACAGGGCGAGAGGCAGTGAGGCCAGCTGGAGCCTGGCTTTGTTCCCTTCTGCCCATGTTTGGTCAGGAGCTGTCCTGGGAGCGCTCTGTTTTGGGTGCAGGGGCAGGTCGTGGGTGGGGAAGGTTCTGCTCTGTTTATTATGAGGATGGACTCCGTGGGGTGCCTGGCTGCAGGCTGAGGGCCCGGTTACACCACGCATTACCCCGCTCTCTGCACCAGCCATCCGGCAGGGCACTTTGCAGAACAAGCAACTTCCTCTGACTCCATTTCAATGCCACTGGGCTCCTGCCTGTCTGCGGAGGAAGGGCAGCATTGAGGAAGGCAGATCACGTGCCCTGTGATTTGGGAGGGGATCGAAGGCGATCATGCTCTTTAGTCCATTTGCAGCTAATTGACAGCAGATGCCTGCCACCCACACTGACAGACGCAGGAAATGGCTGTGCCAAGTGGCCCCTCTGTGCCATGCAGACATCACAAGTAGGGAGCATAGGGCTGCTTTGTTTGGGGTCACCTAGGCCCCTCACAGGGGCCTCCCCCTCCTCTCTGACTCAGTTGATCCCGCATGGGATCAGGCAATTAGGAGAATGGTGGTAAAAGCGAAAAATAAACCCCAAACGCTCCACTCCTCTTTGGTTCCTCTGCTTTTTTCATGCCACGATTAGTAATTGTCTAAGCATCTCAATTTGGTGGTTTCACTTAATCATAGAGACTTTAGAGATTATCAACCGTCCCCACATGTTCGTTACCTTGTTCCGAACTACAAGGCCCGAAGGGAACAGCTAGCAAGTGCCTGCAGGAGCGACAGCGGCAAAGCACTGTCTCTTGCGCGCGCTGTTTCTCCGGATTGTCCCTCAGGCTGGCCTGTCAGAGTTTGATTGCTTTTGAAAGCGTGGTGTATTCCCGCCAAGTTCCAGAGGACGGGGGCTGTGAGGAACAGGGGCAGTCTTGTCAGCTCCTGGCAGCTCCGAGCCTTTGATTTGCACAAAAGAAAAAAGGAAGGAGGAGAGGGGGAACGGAAATGATTTATTCAGTGAGTTCCTAACCATTTTTTTTCAGAGGCTGTGAAATAACAGAAGCCGACTGAAAGGTGAAGCACTAAGAGAGATGAAGGAGGCGCGTTTGAAGGCATTTTCTCCCTTTTTTTGTCACGTGAAGCTGCAAAGCTTTTAATTCGTGGAGCATGGCTGCTTCCGGGAAGGTCTGAGCCCCGTGTGGAGCACAGAGTAACCTGTCTCCAGTCTCCTCTGCCAGGGCTGGGCCCACGCGTTCTGCTGATACCCCAGTGAAGGGATCTCCTCACATGGAACCAAGAACCTGCACAGGACAGAACCGAGCTGGGTGACTGGGAGTCTCGACATGCCAGGCATTCCTGTGCCCTGCTTAGCAACAGGGAGTCTGGCCATCCCCTTGCTCCGCTGGCTGCCCAACGCTGCCCACAGTGCCCCATCTCTGAGGCAGCCACCTCCTGTCCACCCCTGCTCTAACGGCCGTTGGGGGCCAGCTCTCTCCACCAAGCTGTGGATCCACTGCCCCGGGCACACGGCACCAAGGGCTGCTAAACACTCTGGAACACACCTGACAGCACAAAACTAACAGAGCTGATTAGAGCCACTCTCCCCTTCATCTCTGGCTCTGCAATGGTGGCAGGACTCTGCCTGACCTCTCTGTGTGCACAGTAAACAGAGGGACAGCTTCCCTTCACCCCAGACCCCTGGAATTCCAGTCCTGGTTTGGAGTCTGCAGAACCACTTGTATCTCTGGAACCTTCCTCCTGGATCCCCTGGACAGAAGATCTCTGTTGGCCTGGAGTCCCAGCGTAGTGTGCACCTGAAACAGTGGGCAGATGGTGTCGCACTAGGAGCAGCTCTAACACAGCAGTGGATTCATTCCTTGTGTGTGTGAACACATCCTGCCCAGCTCCTCTGTGGGCCATCATCAGTGCTCTGTAACCACACCTTCTGCAAAGGGGATGCAGGGGAAGGTGACGGCCAGTCACAGCAATGCATTTGGCTGCTTTGGAGCATTTTAGGGTTAGAATCTAGCATCAGACAAAATCTGCAATTTGAAAAATTGGCTGAGGTCGGCTGCAGTTTCTGGGAACACCCCGGCTTAGGCTTTTCTTCCCAAATTCTCCGTTTGGGGCTTCAACTCCTGTAAACTTCACATTATTTTTGCAGGTGTGCTTGCCAGTTCTGCCTTGACTTTCCTGCTTGTTCTGGGACAGGGAGAAGGAGACACAGAGGGGCAGATAATACCTACCAAGAATAATGAAGTGGCAAATGAATTTGCAAAGAGTTTTGCTTTATGCAACATTGTTGGTGACACAACTTTTCCTTCTGCTGCTTTTGCTAGCATAAGTACTAGAATAGTTCTCACACACACACACACTTCTGCTTCAGTTTATGACTTTAAGATCATGGAAACCAACCTGGAATTCCAAGGGAGCAGAGAAATGGAGGGAAAATGTGTTAAAAACGCAAGAATGCAAGGTTTTATCCATCCTGATAATGCTTTCACCATTGTAGATTTGCAAATAAACTCTACAGATCTCTGAGCTCTGAATGTCCACCCGTCACCAGAAAACTCAAGTGCTTTGGTCACATCTGCTCCTGAGAAGGGTCCCTCTGGCGGATAGTGACATGGGGCTGTGCTTTCAAACGAGCGCAGGGCCAGACGTTCACGTGTTCAGTGCCCTCAATTAGAGCCAGTTACCACTTAGAAACGTAGACAAGGGCCAGATTTGCCACAGAGGTCAGCACCAAGCAGGTCTCATCGCCAGATTTTCTAAAGAGCTCAGCATCCAACTTAATGCCTATGCAGTAGCTAAGATCTCTTGAAAATCCCAGCCAGAGGAGAGAGCCACTCATTGGAACAGCACTCTCTCGCTCGTCCAGTGACTCCTCTTTAAACAAGATCATTGCAAATGATCCTGGCCTTTTCCAGTGAACCTGAACAGTTTTACTCATACAGCCCCCTCGGAAGACATCTGCACGCCCTGAGAAGAAGGGAGGAGGCATCTCTCATATGTCTGGGCGTAAGCTTCCGTGGGCTAGAACCCAGATACATTTGTTAGTCTCTAAGGTGCCACAAGGGCTCCTTGTTTTTGCTGATACACACTAACACAGCTGCCAGTCAAAAACCTCTCATGTGTCTAATTCACTTAGCCATTGTTTTTTCATTTGCAAGTGCTCACAAGCTGATCCTGATTTCTGCAAATGAATTTGTTTGCAAATGAAGTGTTTGCTGAATAGTCCGTGCAAACAACTTTCAGCCTATAGGGTGTTTGCAAACTGTTCATTTCCTGGTAGATGATTAGTAGAACTGATTGCGGGGGTGAGGGAGATTTTTGTGAGATGTCAAAATCCACCCCCTCCCCCTCGCATCTGCATTTCTTATTGTTGAAATTTTAACAAAAATGTTCATGAAACGAAAAAATCTGAGTCCCCTGTGTCCCGTGTGGCTGTTTCTGCTTCCTGCTGAGATTTCTGAAAAATAGCCAATAGTGAACCCTCTTGTTCAGGCCTCATGTGAACAAATGTACATGTGAACAAAAAACCCAGGTGTGAAAGTTCACAAGTAGCCAATAATAAGAGGCACAGATATAGGTAAGTTGAACAGCCCTTTGGAAACTAGGGCTGCAGAATTCACCCTACCCCTCTCCAGAGTAACCTGAAAGCTCACCCAAGAAGAGCAGGGAATAAAAGAAAAATGAAGGAAAAAACTCAAAGAAGTCTCAGTGACAAACCATAATCAGAGGGTTTGATCTCTTCCCCATGTCTCTGAGTAGAGCTCCAAAAGTGTTTGTTTCAAACAGAATACGGTGCTGTGATCCACACTGGCTCCTGAAGGGAGCTGTAGTAAATATTTATCAGTTAGGAAGCTCTGCGCTCTTCCTGCCGGGACTGGTGGGATGAAGAGAGCAGGGAATATCGCTGAACTGTTGCTTTGGTGACTGCCATGAAATGGTCCAAACTAAAGTAAGAGTCCTTGCTTTCCCCTCTGCCTTGGAGGCGATTTCCTCCGGTGGAAGAACAACGGACGAGACCTTGATCCAGCCTTTAAATGAAGGAGAATATTAAGATGTCCATGGCTGTGTTGCAATCCTCTCATGAAGACACACACACACACACACCCCCCTGAATTCCAGTGCAGGCCAGTGGGAAATGTTGCATAGCTACCTATTCTTCCTTCTCCCCCTTGTAGCTAGTTCAGTGCTGATGGAAGGTGATGGCTTCACAGTCCTGAACACTGGCGTCCTCTCCCCATGGAGTGTGTGTCCCCAGTCCATGCCAAGCCAACGTGCATCAGCTTTGTGGGAGCTAAGTCTTTGACCTCTCTGCACTGGCTCAGTTGGAGCCAATGTCTGACGGTGCTTTTCATGCTGTAGACATCTGGCCACTGGTAACTGGAGGGCGACACTCACCAACTTATTTCACATAGGCCACCAAACAGCTCTTAAATGGGAACAACTTTTGGTCACCACCGACATTGTCTGGACTCTGCCAGCAGCCCAGAGGAGAGGTGTTCCCAATCTCCTTAAGTGCCAGGTCTTTGTGGGAGACGTAGGGGGGATGGGAGATGCAGTCTGAGAGCCCTTCTGAACAGATCCTCTCCGGGGTGGTCATGCGGCATCCCAGCCCATCCTACACAGCTCACTGCAGGCAGGCAGGACAGGGCCATATGGGGCTCCCGGCAGCCTGTAGCAGGAACGGACTCTTAGGGGTCAGGAATGAGCGGGATGTGATGGCGGAGCCAGCTGAGGTCACTCAGGGTGAACTGCAAACAGAACGGGGCAGACAAACCCCAAAAGCTGGTGGATATTCCAATATATATATTTACCAAGCCAGCACAAAACAGCTTCTATAGCACCTCACTGGTCACTAAGAAGTCCAAACCACGCAGTTCCCTTTCAAGCACCCAACCTCCGGCCTCCATTCAGACACACCTGTCAGATATGATGATGATTACTGAGAATCTTACTTCATCATAGAAAAGAAAAGGTTCTCCTGATTTCAAAGAACCAAGCCCCAGAGCCAGGTCAAATGATCACTTAGATCTTACCCAAAACACAGGCTAGAGTCAATTCTTGTTAACTAAACTAAAATGTATTAAAAAAGAAAAAAGGAAGTGTTGGTTAAAAGATCAATATGCATACAGACTGGATTCAATTCTTGAGTGTTATTTGCATAGCAGAGATGAGCTAGTAGTTGCCAAAAGTCCTTTTAGCAATAGTCTATAGGTTATAGTCCAATGTCCATATTGAGGGTGACTCCAGTCAGTGACTGGGGATCTCAGTCCTTATGGCTCAGTGTTTCCCCTTCTTGAAACCCAAAGCAGATCTGAGATGAAGAAGAATCCTGTCCCAGGGTTTTTAATACATTTCCAGCAGCCTTTTGGCCTGAGAAAACAATAGGTTTAACTTTCCTTCTCCCAGACACCATGGCAATTAGCACAGGATAGGTTATCCATCAAACAGTTCAGATACAGGTTACCACAACCTTCAAAGACAACAATACTATTTCACTCAAGTATCTTCCTAGATACCAATACTCCTTTTTGATTTTTGAATCAAAGTCATAGTAATAGACAAGACTTGTTTGCTTACATCACAAGACCTGAACAAACATCTACTCTTCTATCTCTAACAATGCCCATTGCATTTCAAAGCTCTAGTCATTTACATATCTTTCTAAGCAATCTTTAAAGTTTGGCCATGGGTCAGGTCAGATTATGAGTTAATTAACTCTTTCTGGCCCTGTCACCTTTCAGTGAGATTCCAATTTACACTCATAACATCACATGGGGCCAGGCTGCATGGGGAGTGGTGTTCAGGGCTGGGGGATCCTGGCGGGAGAGCTCAGATGAGGTGGGGCCAAAGCCGACCCCTCCTGTCCGGGAAGCGCGTGGACATCCCTGGGCAGGCCCAGGAGGGGTGGCTGCTGTGTTGCTGTGTAGCAAGAGAAGACAGGCAAACAGAGGGAGTTTGCCTGCAGGGAGTCCCCACGGAGAGTTTTTGCCTTTCAGATTTCTGTGAGCAATAAATACAATATCTGAGGACGCTTTAGAAGGAAGACATGGATAGTGAACGATCAGCCATTGTGACCTGCCTAGGATGTACCATGTTTGTCTTCCTCCCAGAGAACAGAAGAGATGTTGTCTGTGCAAAGTGCAAACTGGTCTCCATATTGGAAGAGAAGTTAAAGGATTAGAGACGCAAGTGTGAAGAAAATGAAGACTTTCTTCACAGAAGTCAATGTTTGGTTCTGGAGACACAGCATGCCGAAGAATCAGAGAGGGCAGCGCAAACGGGGAAGAAAATTGGCAGCATGTGACCTCCAGAAGACGAATGAGGAGAACCCATGTACCCCAGTGCAGAGAGAGGTAAGAAACCGTTTTCAGGCTCTCCGCACAGGTACTATGGTGGAGAATGATTTAGAAGAGCCATTTGAGGGAAGGGATCAGAAGGAAATCTCATCGACCGGAAGGCATGAGATACATTGTTCTAGGGATGGGGATTCAATTACCATCACTCCCAAGAGGAGGAGACAGGTGATGGTGGTCGGGGACTCCCTCCTAAGGGGGACGGATTCATCCATCTGCCGTCCAGATTGGGAAACTCAAGAAGAGTACTGCTTGCCTGGAGATAGAATTCAGGATGTGATAGAGTGTCTGCCGAGACAGATCAAGACCTCAGACCGCTATGCCTTCCTACTTCTGCACGTGGGCACTAATGATACTGCCAAGAATGACTCTGAGTGGGTCACGGCAAAATATGTGGCTCTGGGAAGAAGAATAAAAAAGTTTGAGATGCAAGACGCGTTCCTCCCTGTTGAAGGAAAAGACCCAGGTAGGGACTGTCGAATTATGGAAGTAAATGTGTGTGATTACGCAGGTGGTGTCCGAGAGAGGGCTTTGGATTCTTTGACCACTTAGGACGGAAGAATCCCAGGCACTGCTACAGGCTGGAGACTGACTGGCTAAGCAGCAGTTCTGCAGAAAAGGACCTGGAGATTACAGTGGACAAGAATCTGGATATAAGTTGGCAGTGTGTCCTTGTTGCCAAGGCGGCCAATGGCATATTGGGCTGTATTAGTAGGAGCATTGCCAGCAGACCGAGGGAAGTGATTATTCCCCTCTATTCAGCACTGGTGAGGACACATCAGGAGTAATGTGTTCAGTTTTGGGGCCCCCCACTACAGAAGGGATGTGGACAAATTGGAGAGAGTCCAGCGGAGAGCAACAAAAATGATTAGGGGTCTGGAGCACATGACTTACGAGGAGAGGCTGAGAGAACTGAACTTGTTTAATCCACAGAAGAGCAGAGTTTGATAGCAGCCTTCAATTACTGAAGGAGGATTCCAAAGAGGATGGATCTAGGTTCTTCTCAGTGGTGGCAGATGACAGAACAAGGAGGAATGATTTCAAGCTGCAGTGGAGGAGGTTTAGGTTGGATATTAGGAAACATTATTTCACTAGGAGGGTGGTGAAGCACTGGAACGGGTTCCCTAGGAGGTGGTGGAATCTCCTTCCTTAGAGGTTTTTAAGGCCCGGCTTGACAAAGCCCTGGCTGGGATGATTTAGTTGGTGTTGGTCCTGCTTTGAGCAGGGGTTTGGACTAGAACCTCCTGAGGTCCCTTCCAACCCTGATCTTCTATGTTTCTATGACATTCCGCCCGTGGAGGCTGTCCTTGCAGAGAGGTGTAGGCACAGCTGCACACACATCCCTCCCTTAACGTAGTCTCATGCCAGGCCCTGTGCTCGGTGTCTAATCCGATGCACAGGAGAGATTTCGTTCCACTGTCAGCAATGGCTGAAGGGGGACACGATACAGCTGCTCACTATCTATGCTGAGAGACAGCTCCGGGAGCGGTGGTGCTGGCGTGCTGGCTGCAGAGAGCTCTGTCTCTCAGAACGAAGGGCTCTAGGGAGAGGTGGAGGGGTGCAGGATGTGGGGGCAGCTCAGCTGGGAGTGCTCTGTAGGGCCTGGTGGAAGAGGGCTGGCTGTGGGGGATCCAAGTCCCAGCAAGGGGTGCTGTGGTAAGGGTACAGGAGGGCTGGCTTTAGCTAGATTTTCTGTTTATATATCACACGCACCCCAATCCCCACCCGCCACCCCACTTTGTAGGAATGACACAACGACAGGGATTTAATATTCCACGGCTACAGTTCTTCATTTTTCAGGATAATTTCCACTATTTCATCAAGGAATAATTAATTGCATTGTCTTTAATCAGTTGTTTTACAAATCCAGCAGCGCAAGAAATTTTCATCGACAGACAATGTAGGCAGCTGCTCTTTCCTTCTGGGTGCATTAATGAAGTGAAAGAGCTCAAGTTGGAGAAAATCTACTGGCAAAAAATGTCTATTGAGGAGGGTGTGGGTGTGTGTGTGTGTGTGTGCGTGTGAGGGAGAGAGAGAGAGCAGTCTGGTCCATTCCTTGCCCCTCGTGGAAAGCAGCTAGGGAGGAATAATAGTCTTGTGGCCAAGGCATCAGATTCGACTCGTTTCCCAGCTCTGGAGAAACCTCGGGAAAGTCCTATGAGCTCACTGTGCCTCAGTTTCCCAGTGGTAAGACGTGGATAGGCTGATGTTTTCTTTCTCCCACCCTTTGTTTGTTTGGCCCAGTTGAGCTGTGAGCTCTTCAGGGCAGGAAATGTCTCTCCCCGTGCAGCGCCTAGCGCAATGGGGAGCTGATCGTGGCCAAAGCCTCAAGGCGCTAATACAAACAGTGAGTAGGGCCTGGGCCCAAAGGTCGCACCAGAAATATGACACAGAGAAGAAAACAGTTACAGTGAGAGAAAGAGAACGTGGGAAAATGGGAGAGGGAAATGCAGAGTGCCAGGGAGAGGGGAGTGTGGAAGGGAACAGCCAGAGGGAGAGAAGCCCCGCTGAAGACAATGGGAGAGCAAGCAGAACCAATAGATAAAAGCACCAGGGGCTCCATTGTCTCCCTGTGAACAGGTGTGAGCTAAGGGGAGCGTGAGGGAGCCCCTGCCCTGAGGGAAGGTGCTATGTAAGTGTGAGCTACTGCTCTCATTTCCCTTCCTAGACGCACCGATGACCCTTCAGCCACCCTTGTGCCAGGTATGGAAAATGCTACAGCCCTTTTATCAGTGCTTGGGCTTCCTGTAACGGCGGCAGCATCTTTAGTGTGAGGTTCGGCTTCATCTGCCTTGTGGTGTCAGCGTAGCTGGTGTGATTTCATCTTCTCCAGCTGGAGTCGGGGTAGTCCGGGGAGACGGTACTGGGCTGGAAATCAGGAGGGCTGGTGCTAATCCTGCTGGGTGCCTCTGTTTCTCCTCCTGCCTCCCATGATCAGTGCCCTGTTGCATTAGGATCTGTACAAACACATGGTCTGTGCCCTAAGGTTGTACAGCTCCTAACGCAACAGGGCACTGACCATGGCTGGAGCCTCTTGGTACCACTGTGATATAAACCATTATGATAAGAGGCTTTTAAGAGATGAGGAGCCCAATTATCCAGCTTTTAATATTTCTGCTAGGTAGGACACTGCTCCCCTCAGAGTAACCCCGCTAGGTGAAGAGAAGGGAGATGGTGGAGGTAGAAGGCACAGGTAGGTTCCTTTGTGGAGTTAGCTTGGGATCAGGGCCGGCCTTATGGGCAGGCGACGTGGCCAACTGCACAGTGCACCATTGTTACCAGATTTGCCCATTACTTTGGGGGTATGCTCATTTATTAGGGTTACTCTTCTGGGGGGTGGGGTCTGTAATTCTGTCAATGTACTCCTTGTGTCACGTGTTTTCATATGGAGCTCTACTTCTCCCTTCTGCAAGTCCCCTCCCAGTGGAGCTATCCTGAAGGACCTAGGTTCCCTAGGGCTGGGTTCCTCCAGCCCCAGAACACACACACACACACACACACACACATACACACACACACACACAGAGCAAGTCTGAGTGGACCACGTCAATCAGCACTCTCAAGCTGACCCCCTTATATGCCCCTGTACTCAGCGGTCTGGGTCAAGCAGCACTTTCAATCTGTCACCCTCGTATGTGCCAGGTTTGGCACATCCCTATCCACACTTCCACATCACAATCGTACTGGTCATAACCCACAGGATTTTCGGGTGCTGCTGGGATCTTTAGCTTAGGTAAAAGAAGCGCTGCCGCAGAGTAAATGGGAAAGCTAAAAACACAAAAGAGTAAAGTTCAGAGAGAGAAGCAACCCGCTTAACCATAAAAGTCATTTATTGAATAATAGTGATAACTACACAAGAAGGGCTAAACAAACCTAACAGTGATATTATTAAAGGTTAATACCTGAGGTACAAAAGAAAAGTGGGGGGGGGGGGGCGGAATCCCACCCACTCCATGAGGTTTGAATGGCTCGGGGGTCCCAGGTGGTGGTAGTAGCTCAGGGTTCTGAGTGCTGGAGACAGGCAGAGCCCTCAGGACGATCAGTCAGGCAATGGAGTCTGAGTGGAACTGATGCCAAGTTTGGGACCATGCATCAGAACACTGACTTGGGTACAGGTAGGGTTTTTTGTAGAGAAACAACAATGACTCAAGAGAGAACACTAGATTTGTTTATGGGTAAACTGATGACTCAAGGGTTTTCTTTAGGCTAGACAATAGGAGCTGATCACTCTTGGTTATGGGTGGTGTTTTCTTCCAGGGAGCTCACAATGCAATTAGGCTGCTTCAGTATTTTGGATATCAATCAAGGATTCATTCCTAGAATTGGTCTGATAACTGCTGAGCTGGGCGTGTGCAGGTGTAGGTTCATTAACATCCGGAGCAGAGATCCCCCATGATGCAGTGCTTCCCAGCTTTTCTGGTCCCAGAGTTCAGTGCGGTTCTCTGTTCTCCGTTCTGTAGGCTAAAGGAGATGCCTTGCCAGGAGGGGTGTCTCCCAACACCCTTCCCTGCTCTCCGCAAGTCTGTTCTCTGATCGGTTTTGGTGCAAGCACAGACTGGTTTGGGGGGGTGTTTCATGAGTCAGACAGGCTAGATACTGCGCCCTGGTTCCCCAAGAGCACAGAGCCGACTGGTATCACCATGGTCACAGCGGCACCGTCCAACTGCTTCAAGCTGGTGGTCCTGGTCTGCCAGAGTGGAGGTAAGTACAGGCGAACTGGGGGTTGGAGCCCCTGGCCAGCTGGACGGTGGGCAGGGCTGGAAGTGAAAGCAGAGCAGTTACAGGCCACTCTCGGGGAGAGATGTACTGCTGGGCCTGTCCTGGGAGCCCGACACATCCCTTGGTTCCTCTCCCAGGGCCTGGCACGTGCCCCTTGGGGTAACAGCCTGTCACTAAATTAGGGTTGCAACTTTGGTTGGATATATTCCAGGAGGTTTCATCAGATGATCTAATCTTCAATTAAAGAACATCAGAACATAAGAAGGGCCGTACTGGATCAGACCAAACGTCCATCTAGCCCAGTATCCTGTCTACCAACAGTGGCCAATGCCAGGTGCCCCAGAGTGAGTGACCCTAACAGGTAATGATCAAGTGATCTCTCTCCTGCCATCCATCACCCCCCTCTGACAAACAGAGGCTAGGGACACCATTCCTTACCCAGCCTGGCTAATAGCCATTAATGGACTTAGCCTCCATGAATTTATCCAGTTCTCTTTTAAACCCTGTTATAGTCCTAGCCTTCACAGCCTCCTCAGGCAAGGAGTTCCACAGGTTGACTGTGCGCTGTGTGAAGAAGAACTTCCTTTGATTTGTTTTAAACCTGCTGCTGCCCATTAATATCATTTGGTGGCCCCTAGTTCTTGTATTATGGGAACAAGTAAATAACTTTTTCTTATTCACTTTCTTCATGCCACTCATGATTTTATATACCTCTATTATATCCCCCCTTAGTCTCCTCTTTTCCTAAATGAAAAGTCCTAGCCTCTTTAATCTCTTCTCATATGGGGCCTCTTCCAACCCCCTAATCATTTTAGTTGCCCTTCTCTGAACCTTTTCTAATACCAGTATATATTTTTTGAGATGAGCAGACCACATCTGTTCAAGATGTGGGCGCACCATTGATTTATATAAGGGCAATAAGAGTCTCTGTCATATTAAAGATTAATCTTTAATTCCTGGAGACTCCTGGACAATCCTGAGGGTTGGCAACCCTACATTTACTCCTCAGAGGGGTAGCCGTGTTAGTCTGGAATTGCAGAAGTGACAAAGAGTCCTGTGGCACCTTAAAGACTAACTAAAGTATTAGAGCATAAGCTTTCATGGGCTAATACCCACTTTGTTGGATGCATGCAGTGGAAGGATCCAGGGGCAGGTATAAATAGGTAGGCAAGAACTAGGTTAAAGATAACAGGGTGGGTCCAATGAGGCTGAACCAGCTGTTATCTCTAATCAGGGAGGGTGAGGTATTCCTCTAGCAGCTGAACTGGAGGTGTGAACAGCGAGAGAAGAGAAACTGCTCTTGTAGTTTGCTAGCCATTCTCTTCTCTTCTCCTACATTTACTGTTTGTTGATGTGTGTGCTGCCTTATAGGGCCAGACTTAGGGAAAACAATGCCAAAATATAGGATGGCTCAGGACACCGTCTTCCCTAAGTCCGGCCCTGCTTGACATCTCTAGGCTTCTCAAAGTTCTTCTTGTTGTGTTGTTTTTTTATGTATTCTCCCTTTTCCTTTCACCTCCCTCCTTTGCAGTACAGGCAGTGGGAGAGCAGCTGTTATGGTGAGCTCTTCACCTGGGCCTGGGCTGCAGCGTTTAGGTGTGTCACCAAATGTCTCCACATAAGAATATAAGAGCAGCCAGACTGGGTAAGACCAAGGGTCCGCCTAGCCCAGTATTCTGTCTATCAACAGTGGCCAATGCCAGGTGCCCCAGAGGGAATAAACAGAACAGGGAATCATGAAGTGATCCATCCCCTGTCACTCATTCCCAGATTCTGGCAAACAGAGGCTAGGGACACCATCCCTGCCCATCCTGGTTAATAGCCATTGATGGACCTATCCTCCATTAACTTATCTAGTTCTTTTTTTTAACGCTGTTATGGTCTTGACCTTCACAACATCCTCTGGCAAGGAGTTCCACAGGTTGACTGTCTGTTGTGTGAAGAAATACTTCCTTTTATTTGTTTTAAACCTGCTACCTATTAATTTCATTTGGTGACCCCTACTTCTGGTGTTATGAGAAGTAGTAAACAGCACTTCCTTATCTACTTTCTCTATAAAAGTCATGATTTTATAGACCTCAATCATATCTCCCCTTAGCCATTTCTCTTCCAAGCTGAAAAGTCTCACAGCTCAGGGACGCTGGGATCAGTGCTTTGATGTGGCCCATTAGAGGATGGGTTGTTGCAAAATATAGATATTGTTATTTATTATTATTTGTATAACTGTAGCCCTGAGGAGCCCCAGCCAGGGAGCAGGATGCCACTGTGCTAGGCACTGTACAAATATTGAACAAAAGGACACCTTGTCCCAAAGCGTCCAATCTAAGTAACGGATCAAAACTTCCCCAGAGATTGGGTATGTTAGTTGGATCCAGGAGTTTGGCTCAGCCCCATTTCTAGTTAATTCCTGGCTAGCACCACCACTGCCCCCATTGGATGGAATCCTGCTCATGTACGATTTACAGGTGAAATAATGGAAATTCCCCAGTGGTAGAGGCCTGTGGGTTGGGAGCAGGACAGGAGGCTCTGAACGCTATTCTCTCTGTTGCTGTGAGGGTGCAAGCAGCTAAACTATCACCCGTGTGATCCTAGCTACACATGAAGCTGTTACAATGCCAAAAAAGAAAGGAGTCCAGCTACCAGTCAATAATAAAGAGCTACTAATACCGAGCTTCATCCGTAGATCCCAAAGCATGTTCTAAAGGAGGTAAATATCATTTAGCTGATAATGCTCTGATATGGCAGAACAGGGCCCTGTGCCACGCGCCAGCTACATTTGGCACTGATACAAGCATGATCAATGAATGAAGGTGCTCTGTAATTGGCCAACAGCCCTGATGGTGACAAACAACCTTGCTTCAGTTCAATTCAGTTTGAATAAAGGGACAGCTCGGGTGCCCTTTGCCACCCCTGCTTTGAGTCTTAGCAATAGAACAATTAGCCAGATGTCTCCAGCAAGACAATGTGCCAAAGGACTTCCTATGTGGTGACACAGGAGAAGAGACGGTGAGTTTATATGCAAATGACATACACTTCACTGTTTGCAACCAGACAAACTCCACAGCAGGGGTGTGAATTGTGATCGTGAAGTTTGGTCAATTGTCTGGACTGCCAGCATTGGATCGGCTGTGTTTTGTCCTTCAATGATGAAATATACCATTTAAGTGCTATATGCTTTTAACACAGCCTCCAGCTGTCAGGCAAAGACTCTATGAAAAGCCAGTTCGGACTCTTGGATTAAACACAAGGCCCCTCATTGATTGGGCTAAATGGGAGATAGCTAGGGGGGATGATACAGTGATGTTTAAGGTGCTACAAGTGTTGTAAAGAACAGAACTGGCTAGAGACTGCAACAGCCTTCTACAGTGTATCAAACTGACTGCTTCGGGATCCTGCTTTAGATGAACTTTGGCTCCTTCTGTGCCATGAACATTTGTGCCGTGTAGCTTTACTGGTGCAAAAGTGAATACCAAAGCTGCATGTACAAGTACTTGTGGGAACAGAATTTTTAATTCCCACACGTGAATATTCACATTAAATACCTGTGCATTTCTCCAGTCAGGGACCAGGAGCAATACCATGTGATTTAACACGGCCAATCACTATGAACCGCAACAGCCAATATCAAACACTTGTAGGATCCACAGCTAAATTATTTGCAAGAATAAATATGCCACATAATTTTTAGTTACAATCAGTTATGTCGCAATCAGCTTGAAAATATTCTTTGAGTGGAAAGGGGGCAGAACTCCTCTGAGGAACTGTTCTTCCTGCTACAAGAATGAGCTTCCTAAAGAGGAAGCCAGAGCTTCTCACCACCGTAAGCGGATCTCCATATTAAAAGTGTGTTCTGACTTATTAAATTCCTTTACGGAGCTCTAACCCGCAAACTCCTCTGTAGACTAAACATATCATTCCTCAGAGAAGCTGTCAGTAGCAGTGCCAAACAACAGCACACAATTAAAGCCCTAAACAACACAGCACAATAAATCACTGGAACCATGACTGGTCAGCGTAGCAGAGCGTGGAGTAAAGATCTTAATTACATTTAGACCAAACAGTATTAGGTTATTTATTGGATACCGTACGTACTTGAGAATGGGCAGAAAGTCATTCCAGCCACATCCCTGGGCACTTCAGAGTGTGGCTGAATGGGAGACCGAGTGAGGTGCACAGCCAAGATCCAGCACAGAACATTTTCCGAAGGAAGAAGGCTGGTTTCTTGAAATAAGGCCCGATTGCATCATTGATTTTAAAGCGATAGCGGCACCATTTGAAGAAAGCAGCAGCTGCCACAGGTGGTAAAACAGCTGGAAAGCTGCCAGAGCCCATGGGAGCCAGCAGGACATTTTTGCTGCTTTGTCACACTACAGAATGCTTTTAACCCCTTCGAACAGGAGACCTATTTCCTGGAAACATCCGCCAAGTTGAAAACTGCTTATTGCGACGGCGTGCTGGCTACAGGAATTCCACATGCCTATGGGATGGGGGCAAGGGGAAGAGTGAGGAGTTGCTAATTTGCATGTCATTACCCAGCATGCTCTTCCAGCTCACAGTTACATCATAAGCAGTGTCTGGCATCTGAGAATAAGCTGAAAGACATTTGTGCTGGCTGGAATGTCACTGGCTTCTTTACAATGTGCTCTGCACGCTAGAACAGTGGAGCGGCCTCCTCATCATCTAGCCTGTAGCTCTGGGTGGTATTTGGGGCACGGCTTGTGAATTCCTTACTAAGGCTATCTAGGCTCAGAGGTTCTAGCTCTGGCACGGTCAATGCGGCAAGTCATTCACAGAGCAGCTTACAGTGTCTTCCAGGCTGGCGAGTAAGTGGGGATGGGGTGGGGGTTCTTTTAACAGGGTTCTCTGCACTGCGTGGAAAGATTCCAGGGCACTTTTTGCAAGAGGTGGGACTTGTCCCATTGTCTTTGGCCAGTTTTCCTCCCCCGACACTGTGGTGCAAAACTCTGTACACCAGTTGGTTGTCATCCTCCCTGACCGAAGGGGTGTCTGCATTTCCATGGTGCTATGGGACTGTTGCCCAAATAAGGACTTTTAGGATTAAACCCAGAGTTCGTATGGGTTTAATGGCAATCACAATAGACATGCAAGAGATTGTTGCTATTTGGACTGTACACACTATACAATAGTGTCACAACCTGTGCACAAGCAGATGGGTGCATTGGAAGTTATGTTTGAGTCAGCCTGTTCCCACCCCTTTATTGCTCTCTGCTTGTGAATATTCCCATAACTGCAGTTTTCTTGGTGTGAAAAGTCACAATGGGTAAAGTTTTGGGCCTCCAGTCTAGAAATGGATTGATGAATGGCAGGTGGGAACACATGTAGGCCACCAGCTGAGAGATGCAAACCAAGTCATGTGACTCAGGACCCACTACAAAGCTCAAACAGCGAACTACAAATTGCAAGTAATCAGCTGCCTACTCACTACGAACAGAGTGCCGAGAATCAGAGCCTCCGCTCTGGTCATAAAACTCATTCACCAAACAGCCTGGAATCATAAACTAATGTGTAAGCCACGGTCTGTGAGCAGACAATGAACGAGCAATGGCCCTACAACTGTCCAATCTACGGTTTGCAATGAATGGTCAGGCCAGATAGTTCAGGTTTTGGTGAATTGTACAGTGCTGTGTGCAAAGCACACGGGGCTCACAGCTGAAGGGTTTTCCTTCAGCCTTAGCATCTGGTGAGGAAGGACACTCTTCCGTAAGAGGTTGGGGTTCAGTTCCTGGTTCTGCTACAGCAAACTTATACAAGTTACTGGGTCAGTGTGTAGGTCTTCACCCCACCCCCATTAGTGTAGTGCTATTTTGTGTCTTTCCTAATTAGTTTGTAAGGATCTGGCGCAAACCCTGTTGTTCACTATGTGTGGAATCCAAGCACAACAGAGCCCTGATCTTAGCTGGGAGCTAGGTGCAAATATACAGAACAACAGGAGCTGTTTCTCTCGCTTTTTTAGAGCCGAGATTCTGCAGCAAAATTCTGCAGCCCGGGGCGATTCTGTGCCCAATTCTGTGGTTGCAGAATTGTGGAGCACACAGGGCCTTGCCTGCAGCCTTCAGTGGCCTTGGAGCTGAACAGAATTGTCCATCTAAGTTTTCAGCAAAGCTTCCTTGGAACAATTTCCATTTCCACTGACCTTCTTCTTTTTCGGGGGGGAGGGAGCGGGGTTTGTTGAAAAATGGAAAACCCGGAGTTTTTTCATTGAATTCCCCAAAATCCAAACTATTTCAAAGAAAACGTTAGATGGAAATAAGCTGACCATGAATAAACTGAGACTGGAAATGAAAAGGTTTCTGGCCATCAGGAGATGGTGGTTCTGGGAACAGCTTCCCAATAGGAGAAGTGGGGGGAAAACACCCCAAGTGGTTGAAGATGGAGCTTGATAAATTTATGACTAGGATTATCTGCTGGGTCTGCGTGCGATAGCAGGGGCTGGACTCAGTAACCCCAGAAGTTCCTTCCAGTCCTGTCCTATGTTCCTATGCAATGTAACAATAACAACAAAATGTTTCAATCCAGTTGTTTTTCAGGGGGAAAAAATCATTGTTTCCCAACCAGTCCTAGTGCTTTTGCCAAATCCACTCGAGAATATCATGCCTGGAGATCCCAGTTATTCAACTAGCCTTGCACTAAAATATTGGCAGCATGAATACAGAGACTAAACTAAGCCTGGGACAAGTATGCAGCTTGGGTTCAGGCAGCTGCTAGCCAGAGAGGTGATCATCTGGGCCAGTGGAGCCAGTGTTATTGCTAGGGACTGAGAACAGCTGTTTCCATGACAGGCTTGCTGGGGAGCGGAGCAGCAAAGCCGTCATGGGAGTGGCTAATACCTTGTGTACTGAATGATCAAAGCAGACAAGCACGGCTGAGCTCAGGTGTCGTCGGAGGGGCCTAAGGCCACGCCATGCCATGAGATGTGCAGCGCTTCCTATGGCCGGAGCGGGATTATTCATGGGAGTCTCCCCAGAGCAGGAGTGAGCAGAAGCCAGTAACCCTTTCATGCTCAGGCCATCTCTAGAGGTCAGGGAGTGGCTGCAGGTCTTGGGCTGTGGCTGACGGGCGGACGGAGCGGGGGAGGACGGGGGCCCCCTTTCCTGTAGCGCCTGGCTTTGAAGAACTGGGAGTTAATGCTCTTTTTTTTTTCCCTTTCCCCCTTTCTGTCTCAGCAGCTGTCAGCGAAAGACCCTTTCCAGTTGTCACGGCAACAGCGTGTCACAAAGACGGCTCGCTGTGAAGTGCCAGCAGCCAAGGGCTCTGCTCTCAATCTCTGCCACCTTCCCGCAGGAGGCAGCGACTGCCGCTGCCAGCCAGGCTGCTCAGCACAGGCGAGTGCCACCGGGCATGGGAGTGCACGTGTGCCTGTGCACACGTGTGTGCATGCACCTATGAATGTGTGTGCAGGAGTGGGGGGAGGGGACACATCCACTCCCACTGCGTTCATAGTGTTGGCAACCGCACCCAAATCCCATAGGACCCTACGTGCATCTTGGAGCAAGAAACAGCATCTCCTTGGGTCGGGTAGGTGTGGCGCTCTGGCCGGCCAGCCTGTTCTTGCTGGGGCCAGGACCTGCTCCTGACACTCAGGCTGGGCAAACACTCCCGCCCCTGCTGCCCAAACCTTGCCTCCAGGAAGAGGCTAGAAGAGATCGATGGTCTAGCCAGCCCCAGCCCGGTCCCCAGTATTGGCCAAAGAATATACGATTGTCCAGAGTGGGTCAGAGCAAAGGTCCATCTAGCCCAGTATCCTGTCTTCAAACAGTGCCAATACTAGGTGAGAATGAACAGAATAGGGGATCATCAAGTGATTCATCCCCTGTCACCCATTCCCAGCTTCTGGCAAACAGGCTAGGGACACCATCCCTGCCCATCCTGGCTAATAGCCATTGATGGACCTATTCTGTGAAGTTATCTAGTTCTTTTTTTAACCTTGTTATAGTCTTGACCTTCACAAAATCCTCTGGCAAGGAGTTCCACAGGTTGACTGTGCGCTGTGTGACGAAATATTTCCTTTTGTTTATTTCAAACCTGCTGCCTATTAATTTCATTTGGTGACCGTTAGTTCTTGTGTTATGAGGAGTAAATAACATTTCCTTATTTACTTTCTCCACACCAGTCATGATTTTATAGACCTCTAACATACCCTTCCCCTTAGTCATCTCTTTTCCAAGCTGAAAAGTCCCAGTCTTATTAATCTCTCCTTATTAATCTGCAGAAAAGGACCTAGGGGTTACAGTGGATGAGAAGCTGGATACGAGTCAACAGTGTGCCCTTGTTGCCTGAGACTGTATGATTCTAATCTTGGTTCTGCCTCAGTGCGGGATACAGAGCTCCCTGCTCACACCGCTCCATGACTGGCCGGCCTGGAGAGCCCATCGGACTCTCTGTGACCCATGTTTAGTGCCCATCACATGAACTCATGAGATGTGGCATTTCCATGAAGGCCTCTCAGACTCCCTGGTGGGACCCCCCTGTCTGGAGAAGGCCATCACCAAGAGCCCAGCAACGCCCCCAGAAGGGAGACAGCTTCGTCTCTCCCTGGTCCCAGGAGGCCTCCATGCTCCGAATGAGCCCCCAGGTCACAGCAAGGGGTAGGAGGGACTGTATGCTGCTCTCTGATCAGCCCAGCCAGTTGTAGCTCTCCCCGACCCTGGGACTGCGGAGCCGACAGCAGCCCGGCTGCTTCCCCACTCCCGCCTGAGGAATGGCCTGGGCCCATGGACCACAATCCTCCAGGGGGAAATGAACAGCTCTCTGCCTCCCCTGCTTGGGATGGAGCAATTCCTGGCAGAGCCTCGTGGGCCCTGCGGGAAGCAGCCATCAGAGGAACTAGCAGCTGGGCTGCAGGGCCCTGAGCTAGGGAGCAGTGCTCCCCAGAAGGCAGTACCGGGCCCGGAGTTCAACACCGCTGGTAGGAGCCCTGGGGAGTGGGTGCCAGAGCCACTGGGCCCTGTGTGAGGTTGCCAGGTGGGGAAGGGCCCCAATGCAGAGCAGGGCCCAGGCGGGCTGTGCCCTGCCCCTCGCTCCATTGGGAAGGAGGCGGGAGGAATGGAAAGTTGCAGATCAACTTGCTGACCTCAGAGAGGGGCTGCGCCCAGTTTAGGGCTCCAAGGGTCTGCGCCCAGTTTAAGGCTGCGCCCTGCATCTGAATTGTTATCAGGTCTGGGGGACAGGGTCTGAGCCAGGCCTTTTCTCCGGGCCAATCCCCTACCTTGTTTGTAGCCACAGGCCTTCCGGCCACAGGGTTCCCTGGCTCAGCACCAGGAGCGGCTTTGACCCTCCCTCCCTGCTCCAGGGCATTCTCAGGCCCAGCTGCGCCCTCTCCCAAGGACAGCTGGCCCGCCCGGCTGCCACAGCAGAGCCCGCCGGCCCTGCCAGCCCCGGGAGCGCCAGACGCATGGGCGAGCAGAGGAGGGCTCCTTCCCGCTGCGGGTTGTGGGGCTGACAGCGATGACGCACGGATGCCGTCTGCAGCGTGTAAACAGCCAGAAGGGAGAAGGCCTGTGCTGCTGTCCCACTGCCAGAGCGGGAGGCTGTTCGCCAGCAGCTCCGTGGGGGGAGCCGCGCACCCCCCGAGCAGCTTCCTCGCTCCCTCTTTTGTGCAGCTTCTCCCACGACTGCCCCTGTTCCCATGGCAGGCCCTGGCCCACCCTCGTCTCTGCCCGGGATGCCTACGCTCACCATGTGCTGCCCTCTGCCGCGGGGCCCAAATCACGGAGCCCGGGGTTAGCTGAGTTCTCAGACACATCCTGGGTGCAGGCCCCATGCTGCATTCACCCACCTGCAAGCCCCAATTTTCAGCCACTGGATTTGGGGTGCGTCCTCGTCTCCTGAGGCTGCCAGGATCTTCCAGGATCTGGGATGTTCTGGAGCACAAGGAAAGCTGGATAAGCACCAGATCCTTTTCCTAACTCCCTAGAAAGCCACCCCCGCTTCCTTTCTGCCCCCTCCAGCTGGCCCCCAGCTCTCTCCTTACAGCCAGCCCTGCCCTCTGATAGTGAGTGGGGGACCTGCTAACTGCACCTCCCTGCTTTACAGATCAATCTTTGGTCACCAGCTCTGCCTGTGCCCCATCTCCTGGGAGGAATAAGCCACAGATCTTCCCGAGGTGACCCCTCATGCCACAGGCACCGATCCGGGGGTGCTCCAGGACTCAAGCACCCATGGGGAAAAAATAGTGGGAGCTCTGCACCCACCAGCCACAGCTGTTTGACAGCTGACGGGAGGCGCTTGGGGGAGCGTGGAGTAGTGGTTATGGGCAGAGCAGTAGTTATGACTCCAGCAAGTTCAGCCCATGATCATGCCAGGGAGCTGGTGGTATTACCTCTTCCCCTCACACCCAACCTTTTCTCCATTTACCCCCAAAGTGGGCCTTGTCTCCCTCTGTTGGCTGCACTGTGTATTGCTGCCTCTGCATGAATGGGCCAGGTCTTTGAGCTCGACCTGAACAGACATTTTTACAGCCAGGTGACCTGATCAGCACATCATTGCAACTGCTAGGGCTTGGGCTTGGCCCAGGGCTTTCAGCGGGTCTGAAATGAGCTTCTGTGACAAGCAGGGAGAAGGGTGGACATGATCTTAAAAGTTTCCTGTTAGGGGAAAGGCTTTTCTGAAGGGAGATACCTGGAGCTGTAACCTGAGATGAGAAGCAAGAGGGGAGTTGACACCTACGGCCCGGGAAGTGAACAAAGGAAGACAGACGGGTGGAGGGATTGAAGACAAGTAGAAGCTGGCTGGGAAAGAGGCGGGGAGCCCGGATTCGGGGTCTCATCTCCCTGCCCCCCAGAAGGGCCTGACTATGGGGGCCTGTTTGTACTGACAAGCTCGGAGTTGGATTTTGTTCCTGGCATCTCCAATAAACCTTCTGATCTGCTGGCTGGCTAAGAATCACTGGGAATCCCAGCAAGTGGGGGGTGTGGGAATGGGACTCCCCCACCCCTTGTGACAGCTTCTTCCTCCGACTTCCCGTTACCAGGCTAGCTTTGCAGGCCTCAGAGGCTAAGGTAGTATGGCTAAGAAATGTTGGACTTGTCTGAGCCATACCTATGTGCTGCGGCGTAAGTACATAAGAATGACCAGACTGGGTCAAACCAAATGTCCATCCAGCCCAGTGTCCTGTCTACCGACAGTGGCCAATGCCAGGTGCTCCGGAGTGAGTGAACCTAACAGGTAAAGATCAAGTGATCTCTCTCCTGCCATCCATCACCCCCCTCTGACAAACAGAGGCTAGAGACACCATTCCGTACCCAGCCTGGCTAATAGCCATTAATGGACTTAGCCTCCATGAATTTATCCAGTTCTCTTTTAAACCCTGTTATAGTCCTAGCCTTCACAGCCTCCTCAGGCAAGGAGTTCCACAGGTTGATTGTGCGCTGTGTGAAGAAGAACTTCCTTTTATTTGTTTTATTCCTGTTATTCACACTTGCTTAGAGGTAAGGGCTGCGCTCCCCCTAAATCTGGTGGTTTCAGACCCAGCATGCAGGCATAGCTCCCCTGGGCTGTGAAGTTCACAGCAACATTCACACTCAGCTCCTCCTGTGTTCACCATTTTGGGAGCCCTTTCCTGACTGGCTACCCGCTGTCTCCTTGGAGAATTTCAGAATATAATGGGGGCCGTGTTCCGCAATGGCACCCCAGGGAAATGCGCCCCTGAGCTGAATCGAGCTCATTTATACTGGTGTAAATCCAGGGAAGGTCCATGGAATCCAGCGGGGTTACTTGGGAGTGACACCCCGCGAGTGAACGCAGCAGCCCAGGCTCCTCAGCACAGATGGCAGGACAGAGACGCCAGGAGGCTGACGGAATAGGATCTCCGCATGGGCGGGCTCCTTTACCGTGTCTCCCGCTGTGTCACTCCTGGGTGACGCGCTTCCTCCGAAAGCAGGAGAGAGGACAACCTCCCCGCCCTGCCCGTTTGGAAGAACCTCCGCTACGCAATGCCAGGATGTGTTGCATCTTGTTGCCATGGCAACTTGCATCTTACGATGCCCAAGCAGGCGTATGCGGAGTCATGCCACATGAATCATCTGAACTCGGTGTGACAGGAGGAGACAAAGAGCAGGGACGTGCTAGCCGGGCCCAACTGCCCGTATTGGACCCGTTTGCATTTGGAGAGGTGTGTATGGGAGGGGGGAAGCCTCTGTGTTTAGGTCAATAACACTAAGCCCTTCGTTCAGAACGAGTTGAGATCCAAAGACAGGCGTGGAGCGGGAGGGATGCTGTGGTCAGCGCTTGCTGGCTTCAGGCCGGTGGGACGGTAGAGGGACAGGAGCAGTGATGATTGACGCAGGATTATGACATATCAAACCATGCAGTTACTGGGTGTGATATTGCGAAGGACCCATTTTTCAGAAGCAGCCACTGCGGGGAGCCCACCTTGAGCAACCTGGGCCTGATTCTGAGTGGTGCTGAGCCCCTGCCATTCAGCCGAAACCAGCGAGACGCTGCGTCTAAGAAAATCAGACTCATAGGCTCCCAAGACTTTTCAAAAGTGGCTACGATTTTCAGTGCCCCTGCAGCAGGTGCACAGCTCAGGATACCCTGACCCCCACACTCTGACAACTCCTCTGTCATGGGGTCTGCCCACCGCTGGTGGCACCTCCTCCTGGTCACTCTGGGGATAGCCCCGGCCAGGCGTTGTGCCCTTCTCTGACGGTGACTTTCCCGTCGTCCTCTAACACCCTCTGTAGCTCAGGGTGTTCCCTCTTCGTGCCTTGGCCCTTTGGCCAGCTCATTCAGTCTGTTTCCCCTCCTGGGGTCTATTAAAATCCTGCTCTAGGAAAAGGCTGTCTTCCCTCACTGCTCTGACCAGGCCCGGCCTCTGCTGCGGGTTCAGTCCAGGGCCCTTCCTCTAGCAACTGTGGCCTGCTCACTCCCAGACCATGTAGCTCTTCCCCTGGATGGCTTCCTACTTCTCTACTCTACCTCCTGGCTCCCTCCCCTCTGGGTTTGCCGGCCCAAGCGCCCTCCTCTCCAGGAGCAACCGCAGACTACTTCTCTGCAGCCCCTTTCTGTTGCCCGCTCCCTGGCTTTATACTTCCCCTGCTCATTCCTTCTCAGCTGGGTGCCGTCAGAAATTAGGTCTCTGCCCACCCTGGCTTTCCTCTCGGTGCAGCTTATAGGTTAACTGGGCCTAATTTACCTCCTCCATGTGGGGAGTATGCCCCAGGCTGGACCAGCAGTGAGTGAGGAATTGTTGCACTCAGCTACTGATGCAGGTGTTTCTCCGTCCTGGGGTGAGTTCCTACTCAGGCAAAGATCCCATTGGTTACAACCTGAGAGGAACTGGCCATTTCCTATTGGCTGCAATGGGCTTATCAACATTTCCCAAAATTTGGTCCAGAACTTGGGAGTAAACTGCCCATTTTTTTAATGAAGAATGGCTTTTCAACCAACATGAAATATTTTACCAGAAATATTCAGTATTCAGTTTTTCATTGAAAAAAGATTTTTTTTTTTTGACAAGAAGAAATGGGGGGGAGGGGTTAAGTGTTTTATCCCTTTTCTCTTCTCTCTTCCCCCACCCCGTCCTCCCTATTTTTCAGCAGGGAAATAAAAGGAGAAGGAAGATTTAAAATGTTAATTGAAAAACAGAAAAATTCTGTGAATATGTGGAACAAAATGAAAACGCTTGTTTCGGAAAATACGAACCACTTGGGAGTCAGGAGCAAGAGTGAGAAGGGATCTGTGAGCAGCCATTTAACTAAAAACCCCACGCTCTCATCACGACGATTGTGACACTTTGCATTTACCCTCAGCAAAGGTGCATACAAGTGAATTATTTTTCTTTGCTAAATACCCTTGTGAGGGTGATAACATGAGTATTCATAAAGGGAGCATTGGGCCAACATCTCAGACCTCCCTCCTGTTTATAAATGATTCTGTCAACCAGTCAGGAAGTAAATACTATACCACTGAGAATTCATCCCTAATTTTCGCTGTCACTGCACAGACGAGGTGCAGGCAGCCAGAATGCAGCCGGCCTTCGGTCATGTATAGCTCCTCATGTCTTGGAAGGACCCAACACAGAGATTCTCTCTGCCTCTCCCCTGACTTGAGGCTACGGGGATCTTTGACAAGATTCCTGCGTCTTTCACAGGGAGAATTGTTTAGCAGTGAAGGCTCAGCCCGGGGCTTCAGGACTCCTGGGTTCTACTTTTCCACTGACTCCCTGGGTAACCATGGGCCAGTCCTATGTGCCTCAGTTTCCCCATCTGAAAAGCAGGACTTACAATGCTGATCTCCCAGGTTAGCAGAGTGTGCAAAACACTTTGAGATGTGACAGCGAAAGCTGCCAATGGTTGCTGCTGTATTTCATTGGTGAGCAATAACAATTCCCAGCCCTCACGTGGCACTGTGCACCTGATGTCCAAGTGCCTTTCCAGAGTGATACAGTCACATTCTCCCACAGACAGCTGAGAAACTGAGGCGCAACAGAGGCTGCTGGCATGTAAGTGACCTGGGGTCGGGGCTGAGGCTGCGCTGCTCTCCTAAGGCCCTTGCAGACTCCAGGCGAAGGGAATCTGGGAGCTCCGGAGATGGCATGGCTCTATCCTGGGACTGCTTTTCCAAACACGTCATCCTGCACCTGCCCAGTTTCATCTTTCCTCCCAACTCCAACCCCTGCCTCCTTCCCCGCGGACTCTGCTCCGTGCGGTGACTGCAGTGGGTCTGCGATGAGGGCAGCCCGTGGGCACCAGAAGCCAGGATTCATGTGCCCGGCCCCTCGCGCCTTCCCGAGCCTCGGAAAAGTGGCTTCGCTCTGAGTAGCCTGGAGACCTGATGGTAATAAATGAGTCAGGAGCACATCTGCACTCAGCGGAGATGCTCCCTGCCAAGTGGCTGCACTGCAGGATCACTCTCATCTGTCTCCCTTTAACAGGAACAAATGGAAATGAGCGAATCAATTAACACAGCACATTAGCAAAATGTCAGAGCCTCGGAATCGCACTTAACCCTTCCCTCTGCTGGCCTGCTCCAGCAGCCCCAGTGCGGGCGGCTCCACCGCTCTGCTGCCAGGCCGGCCTGGACCTAAGAGCAGCTCAGCAGCTCCCACAAGCTGCCCCAGCTGGAAGGATCCACTCAGTGGGTAACCTGGAGGTGGTGTGTGGGGAGGCTTGGGGGTCGGAGGGCTGCCTATTGCTAGTTTATCTCTGGCTGGACAAAGCACAGTGTAACACAGCTGGGCTTCTGCTCACTAGACATTCCCCTTCCACCCCACCACATCCCCGGGCTTCCGTCAGGAGCCAAACTCCAAGGCCTGGCCCTTGGAGCTGTAATTTGGGCTGAGGGGGAAGTTGGAGTTTGAGGGGGAACTTTGCAGCTCAGCCCCCCTGTAAGCCTTGTTCACTGTCTTCGCCTGAGCCCCCGTCTCTTCAAATCATCTGAGACCTGGACCAAAGAGGGGATTGGTCTGATTCCAGCAGGCCCTGCGCTGAGCGAAACCAGATCAGATTGCCCTGGCGTCAGACAGATCCAGAAGAAGCCATCCCTGCCTGGCTCAGTCCCCATGCCCAAGAAAGCCAAACCAGGCTGGACCTGGGCCAGGCTGCCCCAGAACTGGGTGCACTTTTCCTGAAACCTACTAGGTTGGCCTCATGACAATCGGAGCCATGTGGAACAGAGCCAGTATATCCAAAGAGCTGACACAGAACCAGACTGGGCCTGCCCCAGGCCACGCTGCCTCTGCTGCAAATCCAGTGGAGTGAACCCGCCAGGGGTGAGCGGAGCCAGTTTCACTGGCCCTGCTCCAAACAGACTCTCTTAGCACAAGTGAGGGTCCCAGTCCCTTAAGACAGAGCAACTCCTGGGAAAGGAAAGGAGAGATTCCCCCAGCAGTGGGGGGCGATCTCTCCGCGGTGCACACCTGTTCCCCATTCCCCAGCCCCACACCCCTTCCACTCTGCAAGGCTGGAAATTGCTATGGGGAAAGCCCAGGGGTGTACTGTGGATCTGGGGCTGGAGACTGGGGAGAAAGGAGGAGAGAGGAGGATGAATGTGGTGTATTGAAAACTGTGTTAAAATGGTCAGCTACACCTTCACATTTCTTGGGGTTTTCCTTGTCCTACATGCAGGCTGGGGTGCGGGGTGGGGTCTGTAGGGAAAGTGCTAGTTGGGCCTGGAAGCAGAAAGGCTGCAAAGGGAGCATAGGGTATTGTGGGGTGAGTTCAGCCTCTTGGGTTTAGGGAGCAGCCTGCTTTGTCTTTCTCTGTTTTTGGGGTCTTCGGTGGCATTCTTCTGATTTCTAAGAAATAAAGTTGGGTTCCAGTCACTCCTCTGGCCAGAGTCATGATATTTGTCATCTAACTTCTCGGGGTGCTGTGCCCATAGCAGTGGGACACACTAGCAGTACTATCATTTAGCAGGCAGTTGCCCCAGTCATCGCGGGAGAACCATGCCCTTATTGATATAAGTTAGCGGTTTGATTAGCAGTGTCAGACCCTTGGGACATTAGGGTTGCCAATTTTGGTTGGCCATATTTCTGGAAGTTTCATCATATGGCATAATCTTTCATTAAAGATTGATCGTTAATTCCTGGGGATTCTGGGACAATCCTGGAGAGCTGGTCACCCCCAGGAGAGACAATAGGGCTAATTGTTCTTTCATTTGCATTCTGTAACTCAGGAGTGCCTCTGAGAGACCAATGGCTTCACACCTTGGAAAGAGTCAGGGCCCTTTTCTTTTTCTCACCCTGTAAAATGTCACATGCCCCAAGAGGGCTCTATTCATACTAATCAATAATCAGTTAATTAATCATTCCAAATTAGAGGTGGAAGGATGTGGATAAATTGGAAAGAGTCCAGAGGAGGGCAACAAAAATGACTAGGGGGCTGGAGCACATGACTTATGAAGAGAGGCTGAGGGAACCGTGATTGTTTAGTCTGCAGAAGAGAAGACTGAGATGGGATTTTATAGCTGCTTTCAACTGTTTGAAAGGGGGTTCCAAAGAGGATGGATCTAGACTGTTCTCAGTGGTACCAGATAACAGAACAAGGAGGAATGATTTCAAGCTGCAGTGGGGGAGGTTTAGGTTGGATATTAGGAAACACTGTTTCACTAGGAGGGTGGTGAAGCACTGGAATGGGTTCTCTAGGGAGGTGGTGGAATCTCCTTCCTTAGAGGTTTTTAAGGTCAGGGTTGACAAAGCCCTGGCTGGGATGATTTAGTTGGGATTGGTCCTGCTTTGAGCAGGGGGTTGGACTAGATACCTCCTGAGGTCCCTTCCAACCCTGATCTTCTATGATTCTATGACACACAAAAATGTCTGGATCCGTCCTGTGACCCTGCAGGTCATTACTTTACATTAGCAATGAGCCTCTGAGGGTCTCCATGCACTCCACACATCATCTGAAGTAGATCAGGTTTATCACCGAGGCAGCAGAAAGTCCTAGATTCCAAGGCACCATTGTGCTCATCCAGTCTGATCTCCAGTATCGCACAGGTGGAGAACTGCTCCAAAGCACCCCTGGAACTGAACCTTTAGACAAACATCCCATCTGGATCAGGGATGGAGACTCCACCACGAGCCTGGTAAGTTGTCCCAGGGCTTAACTACCTTTCAAAATTGTTCACCTTATTTCCAGGCTAAATTTGTCTTGCACCAACTTCCAGCCTTTGGGTTGGGTTGGAGCTTTCTCTGCTAGACTGAAGAGCCCACTAGTTAGTATTTATTCCCCATGTAGGTATTTACAGACTGTGATTCAAGTCACCCCTTAATCTTCTCTTTGTTAATCTAAATAGATTGAGCTCCTTCAGTCTATCATTATAAGGAATATTTTCTACTCATTTCATCATTCTCGTGGCTCTTCTCTGAACCCTCTCCAGTTTATCAACAACCTTCTTGAATTGTGGGCCCCAGAACTGGGCACAGGATTCCAACAGCGGTCACACCAGTGCCAAATACAGAGGTCAAATAACGTGCCTTCTCAGACTAAAGATTCTCCTATTTATGCATCTCAGGATCACATTCGCGTGTTTGGCCACAGAAGCTCATGTTAGCTGATTATCCACCACATGGTCTCAACGATCTCTGTTGGAAGTGAGGACACCAGGGGTCTATCCTTGGCTCTGACACTGATCTGCTGAGAGACCTTGGGACAGGCACTTCACCTCCGCATCCCCTCCCACAATTTGTCAATTTGGGTTTGTCTATTCTTTGGAGCAGGGCTCTCTCTTACCCAGCATTTTTGCAGCACCTAGTGCAATGGGACCCTGATCTCAGGACTACAGGAACACAATTTATACTAATAATTCTCATGTTACAAATGGAGAAACTGAGGCAGGAGTGGAGACGTGACGTGGCCAAGGTCAACCAGCAGGGCAGTATCAGAGCTGAGAACAGAGCTCAGTCATCTGCTCTAACTGCCCCTGCCCTTGTACCCAAAGTCTTAATTGGTGGCAAATGGTAATTCCATACTATGGGCCAAAGTGAGCCTTGGAATAAGTGACCCAGTTACAGCCAGGCTGAGCTTGGTCCCACATGGGCATTCTTCAGTGTGTCATCTACATTTGTTACTCTGCTTGTGTGACAAGCAGGGAGAAGGGTGGACATGATCTCAAAAGTTTCACTGGAGGAGGGAGGCTTTTCTGAAGGGAGATACCTGGAGCTGTAACCTGAGATGAGAAGCAAGAGGGGAGTTGACACCTACGGCCCGGGAAGTGAACAAAGGAATGAGACGGGTGGAGGGATTTGAGACAAGTAGAAGCTGTCTGGGGAAGAGAGGTGGGGAGCCCGGATTCGGGGTCTCATCTCCCTGCCCCCCAGAAGGGCCTGACTAAGGGGGCCTGTTTGTACTGACAAGCTCGGAGTTGGATTGTGTTCCTGGTATCTCCAATAAACCTTCTGATCTACTGGCTGGCTAAGAATCACTGTGAATCCCAGGAAGTGGGGGGTGTGAGAACAGGACTCCCCCAGCCCCTGTGACAGCTTGTGTGCCTGAAATTTAAGAAACCCCCCCAAAAACAGTGTGTCAGTGAAAACCGCAGGTATGGACTAATGTTTGTTCTGTTAGCCAAGACCCTTGAGTCCTCACCACACACACACACACGCACGCACACACACACACTCTTCCTTGGGGTAAGAGGCGCAAGGCAGGATGTCACCCAGATGGCTCACAGGAACTTGCTGTAACACTCAGAAGAAAGAGCCAGGGGACAAGCTCTTCTAAACAGACCCCCTCAAAGAAATTCTTAGAGCAGAATTCCTGTATTGTGGTGCATGGTGATTACCCACTAACGGCTCGTTGTTCTCTAATCCACTCCCATTGATTCCAGCCGGAGCAGTTACACGGGACTGTACTTGCTGCATACAAATATTCCATGCATAATAAAGAAGAATTTTGAAGGCTTTGATCGCTCCGTGCACTAGTTTGTGCAAGGAAGAGCCCTGGGTAGCAGAACTGGCAAGCCAAGCCAAAGCATGGACAGTAATAATTGTCATTCATTGATATGGCTTTGCATTTCTATAGGCTCCTCCAGCCATGGATTTCAAAGCACTTTACAAGTATTAATGATGAAGAGCTGAGGGAAGCCAGCTTGCAAGGGAACTGGAGACTTCTCAGCCACACTTTGGGGAGGCACAACCCATGGGGAGGGGGCAGCACAGCTGCCTTTGCACGCTCCTTGTTTTGGGCTGTTCCAGGGCCTGAAGTGGCTATTGGCCGAACTAAGGCAGTCCTGGGGGTGCTCTAAGTTACAGCAGGCCCATCCATGGCTTAGTAGGGCAGTCGCGACTGTCCCCCGACTGTCCAGGAGTGAGGCCACAGCCCCCTGCTATGATGCCTCTGGAGGTGAGCACAGTTCAGGGGGGGAATTAGCCCCGGGGCCTCTGCCACTTGGCAGGGAGAACAGTCAGTAACCCCAGAGCTCAGGCCCTGAGGCAGGGCGGGGCCCTACATGGTTGGGGACTCTGGCCAGTAGTCAGGACGGAGCAGTAACGTAGATGAGCTCCTCAGGCAGGGGCAGCCCGCAGGCGGGGGTTCTGGCTCTGGTGGACCACTGACAAATGCAGACTCCTGGCCAAGGGCGGAGATCAGAGGGTAGCAGGGGGTAGGGGCACACGTGCTCACCTGACTCCACCAGGTCCCTGCCCAAGGCCCGAACAGTGGCAGAGTGGTCCACCACCGAGTCAGCCGGGAATCCGGCTGCAACATGCTGGCCGGCTGTTAGCCAGCAACACACACAGCCAAAATATCTTTGGCTTCCCTGGGCTCCTTCCTACGCTCCCGTTCACAGGGTCCCTGGGTCATCATTCCTCTTGCTGGGGTAAGTAGCTAGGGGCAGCGCCAGCAGCTCTTTAGTGTCTCCAGAAACCGGCAGCTCCAGCAGCCCCTCCAGTTCCCTGGCACCGTTGCGGCCGCTGTCCGGTCCGACCTCCAGCAGTGGGTGGGAGACGTCCTTCTCCAGCTGAGCTGGAGGGCCTGCCTTTTATACTGTTGTCCCACTGCTCTGCTTCCGGCAGGGTGGGAGTGGGCGTCCAGGGGGAGATCGCAGCCGTCCGTCTGGGAGGGAGGCCACCCTCCCTTGCTACAGCCTTGCAGAGTAAACCAGGCAGGTTACAGCAGTGTGTGCTAAAGCCACACTTCACCACGCACCCCCCGCTGCACCCTCCCCAACACTGGGGTTCTCGGGGGCCCAGCAGAGCGCTACCCACCATGGCTCAACACAGGGCTTGTGCCAGAAGCCGCCTGTGGATTTTGCACGGCCCCAGTGCACCGCAGCTGCTGCAAAGAGAGGCAGAGCTGAGGAGACATGTGGGGGAACCCCTCCCCTAGAATTTAGAAATGGAAAAGACTTCACAGAGATTGGTCCCAACCACCCTACCGGGTCCAGCGCAGTTTTGCTTTGAGTGTTACATTTGCCACAGTCTCACAGTATAGTTACAAAGCTCACGACGTTTGGTGTTTGTCTTAAAGCACCAGCTCCAGGAATGAAGAGATTGCACGAGAATCTTTGCTTCCCTTGGGGGAACAGGATGTTTCTAGCCTCCGTGGTTCATAGAACAATGGGATCTTAGAATATCAGGGTTGGAAGGGACCTCAGGAGATCATCTAGTCCAGCCCCCTGCTCAAAGCAGGACCAATCCCCATTAAATCATCCAACAGATTTTTGCCCCAGATCCCTAAATGGCCCCCTCAAAGAATGAACTCACAACCCTGGGTTTAGCTGGCCAATGCTCAAACCACTGAGCTATCCCTCCCCCAGAGCTTTTGCAAAGAAAAGCAAAGAAAAGCTTTAAACATGAAGCAAGTGAGTTTGAAAGCTCAGAAACCAGGCAGCAAATACCAAGAACACAGCCCAGGTTTGGGTTCGTTTTTTTTAAGCTCCCATGATTTTTAAGCTGATCTCATGATTTTTGACCATTTGGAGTTGGCGATCCTGTTGCTGGCTCCGTGTCCAGACAAAATAAAAAACTTCTCATTATATTTTCAGTGTTTCCCTGTGTAGCTGTTTGCTCTCCCTGGTTTGCTACGTCGATTGTGAGCTCTTTGGAACAGAGCCCAGCCTTGTGTTCTTTGTACATTACCTAGCACAGTGGGGGTGTGATGTCTGACCTGAGCCTCTAAGGCACCACTGTGACCCAGATAACAAATCACACCCTCTATGTAAATGGCTTTTATTCCAGATTAAGCCTCCAGGAGAGAGCATGGTGTGAGAGTCCCCTGTGTAACAAGCTGCAGCAGTTCTGAGACCAACATGGCTGCTGCCACTGCCCACAGCATTCAGAAAACAAAGGCTAGGGGGTGGGTCACTCGCACGTTGCAAGCTGAGCTGATAATCACATCCTAGACCCAAAGTGGGTCTTAGTTCCTCTCCTGGGTCTACATCTGCTGTTTTTAAACACCCTTGTGGGCTCACCAGCCAGGCAGACTAGCCAGTAAGATGTGGAAGGGGTTGGGGGGGCAGCCTCACAGAGCAATACTGGGCCCAGCTCCTATGGCGGGAGTGAGTGTAACAGCTGCCCAGATGGACAGGACAGTAAATACCGGCAGAGCCCACACTCAGGCGAAGGATGCCCCAGTGGCTAGGGGCCTGGCCTGGCCTGGCCTAGGAAGGGTACCTCACTCAGGAGACCTCTCAGAGCAGCTCCCCAAACAATCGCTGCTGCGGGCCTGCTATGTCCGTTGTTGCAGGTCCAAGGGCAGGGTGAGATTTCAGAGTTTATTATCTCAAGAAGCAAAAATTTCTCCGGGGCCGAGCCCCTGCGTGCAACATTTTAGCTGATGTACAAACTCACAGAAACAGGGGCAGCTGCTGGTGACAAACCCCTCTGCCCTGGGCAGACACCACGCCAAGTCTGGAACGAGCCCTGGCCCCGTCTCCCTTTGCAGATCAGTAACCCAGCCACTGCGTCCACCCAGCCAGGAGACCCCTTTCCTATCCGTTTTCCCATCTCTAGCCCTGGAATGCAGCCTCCTTCCATACAGGGAGGTAAATCAAGCCCCACTGGGGCGTGTGCTCTGTGGAAGTGATTATGCGCACGTCTATTTTTTTAAAAAAATGGGGAAGAGATTCTTATTTCCAAGCATGTGCACAACCCTTGACTAATCTGTCTCTCCACTGACATTTTCTCTCCGTCTGCCTATTGTCTATTCCTCCCCTCTATCTAGCCTCTCTGCAGAGAGAGATTTCTCCCTGCATCCAGCATGTCTCTATATAACCATCTGTTTGTCTGTCTCTCTAACCATCTGTGTGTCTGTCTACACTGTTCACTGTGACTCTAAAGCATATACAGGCTGCATGTATAGATCTATCAGTTCTAGGTCTAGTTGCCAGTCTCTCTAAGCTGCATATTGTGGGCTTCATTAACATGCAAATTAGCAAGATCTGACTGGCTCGCTTAGCTGTTACTTCTCGTAGACAGCCATGCAACAATGCAAATGCTAATGAGGCTCTGGAAATGGCACCTGCTCTATCGCTAAAGAGGCATGTACGAGTCTGAAGCGCACTCTGCATTCTCACAGGCCAGGACAGAAGGGGAACTGAGTCAGAAAAAGTCCCTGCCTCTGCCTATGTCAAAACCAGGCTCTACACAGATCTTCTCTCCAGAGGAGATGCTGCAAAGTTCCAGTTCTGATCTGGATCCTGTTGTCCCCATCTCATTTGGGATCATTTGGACCCGGATGCTGCTGTTCCCAACACCAAAGGTCCCTCTGATTCGGATCCTGCTCTCTGCCCCAAGCCAAGGTCACTGAGATCTGGATCCTGTCCACTCCTCTCATTTAGGTGCTGGGTTTTGCTTTGAGCCTGTCTACGGTTTTAAGGCCCTGAACTACTTGGAATGGTTTCTCTCTTTCAGACTGCAGTCACGGTGACCACGATAGCTGCCCCTTTAGTAGCATTCTCCTCCAGGACTGGGAGAGCTGGAAATCTGGGGAGAAGGCTGCTCCCGCAAGATTCCCAGTCCTGATTCCCAGGCTTGGAGAATCCGGAGAAGCTCCCGCTCCTTTGGATGTACTCAAACTCCGCTGGAGAGCTCCGGGGAGGCCCCGGTGCCCATCCTCACTCCTGACAGCAGCTCCGCTCCGATGCCTTTGCACGCTTCTCTTTTTACCTTTCTCTGGCTGCAAACTTTGAACATGAATTCAGGCCACCATGAGGGAAGTCTGCCGGTCTCCAGCTCCAGCGCCTCCTCTAAGGAGAATTCAAGCGTATACCTCCTTGTAAAACATCTGATGTGATCAAACGCTGCGCAGTGAGATGAAGGCACCTCATCTTAAGAACCTGCTTTCAGTATTCCTTTTCATCCAGCAGATTAAATAAAGCACCATTTGCTCTGGCGGCTGCTTCAGCTGTAGACTCTCTGTCTTCCCCACCCACGCCACTCCCCAGCCCCTACTGCTGCTGCTTCTCTACGGAGTTTTGCCCTTTCCCTGTCTCTATCCTACTCTGACTAGAACTGACCCCTGTGCTACTGAACAGGCAGATCGCTGAATACCTACATGATCAGAACCAGGGCATGTCTATCTACTTGTCTATCTATTTACCTACCTACCACCGTAGTACACAGGGCTGCCTGCATTACAGTATTCGCAGCGAATGACTGATATGTGCATGGAACTGTCGTTCTCGGGACACACTTCCCCCCTCGCCCCCCGTGGAAAAATCAGCCACCTCTAGTGCGAACAGCTGTTTGACACAGCATGGAAATGCCACATGGCGGTTTAGGACAGGAAGAGAGGAGGGTTGCTGTGTTCAGGTTAAATGACGGGGAGTATTCTAGGGAAGCAGAGCTGAATTCTATGAGCCGGCTGGCACAGATGCTTGGTGTGTTAGAAAATGAAGTATGCAAGAGACAAATCGGGGTGCTGGTAAATAACGGGGTATGTTAGAGGCTAAAGCTGTGAGAAAGGGAGGGGTGACTGTCAGAGAAGGTTCGAGTCTGACCCTTTCTTCTCCTGAATAGCGCATTGCTGCTTAGGACGTGCCACTGGTTTGCTGAAACTTCTTACGGGCAAGGCACTGTTCCCCATGGGCCTCAAGTGGCTGGAGCAGAGCTGGGCAAACTGGTCTCGGCAGGAGCCTGAGGACACCCGATGGTGTCAGTGTCAGGGTTGCCTGGGCTTTTTTCCTGCCTCCACTTACAGGGCTGAAATAACAGAGGGTCTGGTACCTTCACCACCAGCCACCCTGGCCACGTCTCCAGCCACAGAAAGAGCCCCCAGGCTCTCCAGAGCCCCTGGCAAACACAAAGAGGGATGAAAGGCGAGACCAGACGTGGCCCAACAGGTAGAAGGTGATGGGGGCTTCAGGACTGGCCAACAGCTGGTAAAGATAGTTCGTGCTGGGCACGCTGAACCCCCCGCTGCCCACATTCAAAGGTATGTCTACAACCAGGAGACAGCATCCTGGACAGCATCACTTCAGGAAGAGTGCACCTGGCGATGGCATCTGCTAAGGCAGAGATTCCTCCAGCCCCCAGCGGCCAAACTTCCTAGGAAGGCGGTGTTCAGAAACCAGTCCGGAAAGCAGAGGCCATTCCGCTTCCCCACTGGCCCCGGAATCGCACTGGGCCTGGAGGGATCCAAATGCTGTAACTTTTGAACGGGAGGCAGGGCCCTGGGGGAAGCAGTGGGGCTATGCACGGCCTAGATGACGTAGCGATAGGTACATACGCAAGGCCTAGGCTAGAGCAACATTGACAAGCTCCTTGGAGCCCAACACCAAAGAGGAGGGGGGAGCCCCAAATGAGATCCTGTCTCCATGGGAACTCTGCCAAGTAGATGAGATGAAACATTTCTACTTCTCCCTTTCAGGGCCTGCCCCAGTAATTCCTGCCCTGTCTCTTTGTCCAGAAGCTAACAGAGGGCCCTGTCCTGCCCTGTTCTCTGATAGGGATGTGGCTTTTATCTCATAGTGCGGTAAATCCCACTCTGGGGTGGGCTCACGAGAACCTGACCTCCTGCAGATGCTCGATGAAACTGTTCAATCCATTTCATTGTGCAGCCTTTATTCCAGCAGAGACCGTAACGGGAGTTGTCCATGAGTTCCAGCTGTGCACATGCCAATGGCAATGCCAAGCCAATCACAAAACACCTGACTCCCCCTTCACAAATGGGGACAACTGGGCTGGTTGCCTGGGGCTGGTCACATTCTGGAGGGTTTGCCCTTGTTTGAAACACTAAGCACTCAGTGCAATCTGGCCACCATATCACCGAGGCTCATCCCAGTACAGCACCTCTAGAGAGGTGACCAGGGTTCCATTTCCCAGCCTCCAAGCTCTTCTGCTATTCAAAATCTTTCCACCCCAAGAAGTGGCATTATTCCATCTATGCAGGGGAGGTGCCCAGTGGAACTAGAGCAATATAATTATAGCTGGGCCGGCGTCACTCCCTTGGTGCACACTCTAGTCCGGAATAACAGTGACTTTAATCTGGTACAATTATTCCATTTCCCAGCACACTTGTGTCTTTCATATTCACCATTTAAGCTGTCCCCATTATCCTGCCTGTCCCCAGTGATATGACATGAAGTAAGGATGCTGGGAGTATGGGGAATAAACAGGAAGAACAGGAAGTCTTCATATACATGCTAAATTCTGGATTAATTGGCATCACAGGGATGTGGTAGGCTAAATCTCATGACTGGAATATTGGGAGAGAGGGGCATAGCTGTTCAGGAACGACAGGGAGGGCACAAAGGGAGGAGGAGTTGTATTGTACATCAAGAATATATACACTCGTTTGGAGGGCCAGAAGGAGATGAGAGATAGACCAGCTGAAATCGTCTGGGTGAAGATAAAAGGGGAAAAAAACAGGGCTGACATCATGGTAGGGGTCAAATCAGGAAGAGGATGTGAATGAGTCAGTTCTAGAACAAGTAACAGAACTAGTCAAAACACAAGACTGGACACTAATAGGATCCTTAACTACCTGACATCTGTGGGAAAAGTAACATGGAAAACACGAAATGTCCAGTAAGTTCTTGGAATGTACTGGGGACAATATCTTCTTTCAGAAAGTAGAGGAAGTAACCAGGCACAGCCATTTCAGACTCGATTCTGACTAACAGGGAGGAATTGGTTGCAAATCTGAACGTTTAAGACAATTGAGGTGAAAGTGGCCGAGATAGATTTTATGATTCTAAGGAAAAGAAGGCGTGAGAGCAGCACAATAAGGATAATGGACTTCAAAAAAGCCGACTTTAACAAACTCTGAGACTTGGGAGGGAAGGCCCCATGAGAAGAAAATCTAAGGGAAAAAGGAGTTCAGGAGAGCTGGTAGTTTCTCAACGAGATAATATTAAAGGCGCAACAGCAAATCATTCACCTGCAAAGGAAAAACAGGAAGAATAGTAAGGCCAATACAGAGCTCTTTAAAGACACAAAAATCAAAAAAGAATCCTACAAAAAGGAGAAACATGGACAATTTGCTAAGGAGGTGTACAAAAGAATAGCACAAGCATGTAAGGACAAAATCAGAAAGGTAAGGCACAAAATGAGTTACAACTAGCCAGGGACAAAAAGCCAATAAGAAGAGGTTCTATAAATACGTTAGGAGCAAGAGAAGGATGAAGGGAAGTACAGACCCTCTGCTGAGTGGGACAGGAAAGCTAAGAATGGATACCTGAGGTGTTTCATGCCTATTTTGCTTCAGTCTTCTCTAAAAAGGTTAATGGTGGCCGGATGCTTAAACACAATTAAGCCAGAATCGGAAAAGACACATTTAAAGAATATTTAAATCAGTTAGATATAATCAAGTTAGCAGGGCCTTGACAAAATGCCCCCTCAGGTATTTTAGGAACTAACTGAAGAAATCTCAAAACCATTAGCAATCATCTTTGGTAACTCATGCAGGCCTGGCCAAGTCCCAGGAAACGAGAAGGGCAAGCATAGCACCTGTCTTTAAAAAGGGGAACAAAGAGGACATGAGGAATTATAGATCAGTCACCCTAAGTTCGATATCTGGAAAGATACCAGAACAAATTATTAAACAATCAGTTTATAAGAACTTAGAGGTGATACCAGGGTGATGAGTAACAGTCAACATTCATCTGTTTAGAACAAATCGTACCAAACTAACCTAATTTCCTTCTTTGACAGGGTCACTGGCCTAGAGGCTAGGGGGAAGCAGTAAATGTGATAGATCCAAATTTTAGTAAGGCTTTTGACATAGTCCACATTACATCCTCATAAGCAAACTAGGGATATGTTTCTCCAAATGAAATTACTATAAGGTGGGTGCACATCTGGTTGAAAGCTCACATTCGAAGAGTAGTTATCAGTGTTTGCTTTCAACTGGGAGGACATATCCTGCGTCTGGTACTATTCAACAGTTTCATTAATGGATAATGGAGTGGAGAGTATGACTATAACATTTGCACATGACTTCAACCTGAGAGGGGTTGCAATGACTTTGAAGGACAGAATTAGAACTCAAAATGACTGTGACAAACTGGAGAACTGGTCTGAAATCAGCAAAATGAAATAAGGGCAAAGTAGTGCACTTAGGAAGGAAAAAGTCAAATGAACAACTTATAACATGGGGGCTAATTGGCTAGGCTGTAGTGCTGCAAGAGAGGATCTGGGGGTTCAAGTGGATCCCAAATTGAATATAAGCCAACTATGTGATGCAGTTGCAAAACAGGCTAATATTATTCTGGGGTGTATTAACAGGAGTTAATGTGTATAACATGGGAGGTAACTATCCTGCTCTGCTCAACACTGGGGAGGCCTCCACTGGAGTATTGTGTCCAATTTGGGGCACTATGCTTAGAGAAGGATGTAGACAAATTGGAGAGAATCCAGAGGAGAGCAACAAAACTGATCAAAGGTTTAGAAAACCCGACCTGTGAGGAAAGGTTAAATAAATGGAGCACATTTCGTCTTGAGCAAAGAAGACTTGGTGGGGAGGGGGGCTAACAGTCTTCAGATAGATTAAGCTCAGCTCTAAAGAGAATGGTGATCAGTTGATCTCCTGCCCCTGCTGGTGCTACACTGAGGCACAGCAGAGTGAATGGCTTAAACCATTTCCCGGGAAGAGTCACCTGAATTAACGTCTCATTCTATTTGACCTGGGCCTGCAGGACTTCCATGGTGGCTGCCCACAAAAGTTCCACCCACGCAGTTTACATCTGAGGAAACAGTGAAATTTAAGAGATTAAGGTCCCAGTCCTGCTCCCATTGAGGCTAATAGTAAAACTCCCATAAACATTCCCGGTGCTGTCTCAGGCCACGTTAGAGCAAATTCCCCACACACCATCTCGCTTCCAGGAACTTGATCCTCAGAGCTCCATGCTTCCAATCAAGGAACAGAAACAATGCCATGTGGCCAATCCATCCAGTCAAAGCTAACACAGCTGGAATTCAACTGCTGGTGAAGAATTGTTTGTGAAAAAGCTACCGGCCAAGGAACACAGGTATGAAATAGTCAGTGAATCATACAATCCTAGACTGTCAGGGTTGGAAGAGACCTCAGGAGGTATCTAGTCCAACCCCCTGCTCAAAGCAGGACCAATCCCCAACTAAATCATCCCAGCCAGGGCTTGTCAAGCCAGGCCCTAAAAACCTCCAAGGAAGGAGATTCCACCACCTCCCTGGGTAACCCATTCCAGTGCTTCACCACCCTCCTAGTGAAATAGTGTTTCTAATATCCAACCTAAACCTCCCCCACTGCAACTTGAGGCCATTGCTCCTCATTCTGTCATCTGCCATCACTGACTGAGAACAGTCTAGATCCATCCTCTTTGGAACCCCCTTTCAGGTAGTGAAGGCAGCTATCAAATCCCCCCTCAGTCTTCTCTTCTGCAGACTAAACAATCCCAGTTCTCTCAGCCTCTCCTCATAAGTCATGTGCTCCAGCCCCCTAATCATTTTTGTTGCCCTCCTCTGGACTCTTTCCAATTTTTCCACATCCTTCTTGTCGTGTGGGGCCCAAAACTGGACACAGTACTCCAGATGAAGCCTCACCAATGCCAAATAGAGGGGAATGATCACATCCCTCAATCTGCTGGCAATGCCCCTACTTATACAGCCCAAAATGCTGTTAGTCTTCTTGGCAACAAGGACACACTGTTGACTCATGTCCAGCTTCTCATCCACTCTAACCCCTAGGTCCTTTTCTGCAGAACTGCTGCCTAGCCATTCGGTCCCCAGTCTGTAGCAGTGCCTGGGATTCTTCTATGCTAAGTGCAGGACTGTGCGCTTGTCCTTGTTGAACCTCATCAGATTTCTTTTGGGCCAATCCTCTAATTTGTCTGTATCCTATCCCTACCCTCCAGCGTATCTACCACTCCTTCCAGTTTAGTGTCATCTGCAAACTTGCTGAGGGTGCAGTTCACGCCATCCTCCAGAGCATTAATGAATGAATCTGAGTGACAGTAATGTCAAGAAAATCATCACTGGAGCTGAGAGAAGAGGGGGTGAAAGCTGTAGACTTGGTTATTGTGCCCAGCTCTGCTCTGAAGTTGGCACTGCTGCCCTGGGCCTTTCCTCATTCCATGGAGAAAAAGGACATGGAGCTTCTGACTCTGACTGCCACCCACCGTGGCTCTTCCCGTGCGTGAGGGAATAGAAATGTTCTCAATGGCTCCTCTGAGTATTGTGTGAAGGTGTCCATACTCTGCTCTGATTCTTGACATACCTGAAGCTGTAACTTGACTCCAGGTGGGGGGAAGAGGTCACCTGACCTCGTGCCCGGGAAGCAGACAAAGGAGCTGGGGAGTGATTTTCGGTCTGGGTCTGGTTGGGAAGAGGCAGAGAGCTACAGGCAGACAGGCCTGGCTCTCTGGCCCCCAAAATGGATCCAGCTGAGGGGTCGCGTTCACTGTATGGTCTGTGCTAGACCATGTACCTGTCATCTAATAAACCTCTGTTTTACTGGCTGGCTGAGAGTCACGTCTGACTGTGGAGTTAGGGTGCAGGACCCACGGGCTTCCCCCGGGACCCTGCCTGGCGGGCTCGCTGGGGGAAGTGCACGGAGGGGCAGAAGGTGCTGAATGCTCCGAGGTCAGACCAGGAAGGTGGAAGCTGTAAAGCTTCTAGCCTTGGAGACGGGCTGTTTACGGAGAAGAAGCTTCCCCCCAGAGTCCTGACTGGCTTCTAAAGGAGCAGGTCCAGACCATTGCCCCGGGGACTCCGTGGCACCGTGGCAGCCACGTTAGATGTTATGGGCCCTGATGTTCTGATTTCCAGCTCTGAAAGCAAGCTGATCTGATGCCATCTGGGAGCCCAAGGACTTGCCCATACTTTGGAATCTCCCCAGGAATTGCTTCTGGTACATTTTTGAGTGTAGATGAGCCCTAAGTTTGTGCTCACATGTTAACAGGAGCTTTCAACCAGTGAACTCCCTGTCCACTGCCGATCACAACTTGACTCCCTCCAGAAAGAGTCCCCTGCTTACCAGACCAGGCAAGGATCTGTCCTAGATGCCCTCTGGAGTCACCCAAGGGCCAAACTTCATCCCACCAGGTCTTCTTGCTCTGACTTACTAGCATTACTGGGATTGTTGTAGTGCCTCAGAGCTCCAGTCACGGGCCAGGACCCCACTGTGCTAGGCATGGGACAAACCCAGAGGTGCCATATGCTGTGCACCGTAGCAATTCCTGAGATCCCCACAGCTTATGGGACCATCGTATGATACAGCTTGCACTTGGTATTTCTCTCTCCGCCTCATGAAACTGGGTATGAGGTTCTGGAGATTTGCCATTAGATCCTGTGTTGATCTTGTTCCCCATGGAACATCTGCGGAAGGGTCAGCACAAGTCCATGAGCCTGTTTTTCTTGCTCACAGTTCCAATGCAGCCAGCTTTGCCATTCCCCATCAACAGGACCAAGCATATGACACTCTCTGCTATTACCCACATTTCCCCAGGGTTTCAGCTTGGCAGGATGTGGCCAGTAGTCAGAGCAAAGGACGGCGAGCCCAGACTCCTGGGTCCTTTTCTCAGCTGTCCCACTGGTTAGACATGTGACCTTCGGAAAGTGGCTAGATGATCCTGATTATCCTTCAGTGGGAGCTCTCAGTGTTCAGCAGGACCATGCTTTCAGTGCCTCAGTTTCCCCATCCGTCCCAATGTCTGGAATGGCTCACGATTGTGAGTGCAAGCGGCAGGGCTGGCTGTCAAAAAGCAGGGCAGACAACCTGGTGGTATGTTGCAATCTGTCAGCACTGACTGTCTTTCAGGGCCAACCCAGGCTGACCCTGGTGATCTCAGCTTCTGTTTCCTAGCTCCAGCCCTGGGAGAGTCCAAATAGCAAAGAGACTAAGGCTTTGTCTGCACTGGCACTTTTGTTGGTAAAACTTTTGTCAGCCCGGGTGTGAATAAACCACCCCCCGACTGACATAAGTTACATGGACAGAAGAGCCAGTGTGGACAACGCTATGTCGGCGGGAGAGGGCCATATGTGCAGACAAGCTCTTTATTTCCTTCTTCCATAACTGAAGCTGATGGGAACAGCTTACTTGCATGTAGCGCCGTCATGGCGGTGAGAGGGCCATTAACCCAGCCTCCTTGTCCTGACGGCTCACAATGGCCCACTTGGCTGGGACAGGCCTTGATGTGTGGGAGTACCCGCCTGGGCTCACACGTCCAGAGCAGGCATTTACAGTTATAAACCAAAACTTACCTCTTGCCTTATAGCCTGGCACACAGACATTGCAAGTAAAATTAATGTCGGCAGCAACGTATAGAGTCTACACGCTCAACATGTCCTTACGTGTCTAACACCTGACTGGACATTATTACCATACAGGTGAGCTGGTCTGGTTTCCAGCTATGAATCCGTCAGCGCTCAGCTGACCCCTACAGACTTGGCAGAGCTGGCACCTGGTCTACAAGGGTCATACCATACCCCTAGCTCACAGGGGAGTTGCATGAGGCTTCTCCATTATCTGCAGTGCTCCAAGACGGTTGCTATCCCTGGCCAGGAGGGAGGTGACAAATAAGATTGCCCGGTTCTGGGAATTCAGCCGGTTGACCCCAGATGCAGAGCTCTGTGCCAGAGGGCAGTTAGAGTGATCCCAGGCCTGACATGCAGAGTGAGGAGTAAAACACAACGGGGCAAAAGAAACTTCCCCAGCAACAACTGTGACTCAGATAATGAATAAGACCTCACGCTCCTAGGAATCTGGGGAAAAGAAATAGAGAGACACGGTTATGGACTATTTATATCTCTTCCTAGCTACTCAAGAGGACACAAGATTATAAGCTTTTTAGGAGTATTATGATAGAGAGACAGACAGAGGGACACAGGTGGGGGGAAGACAGAGAAAATATATAGATGTTTGTATATAAAATATATAGAGGGTTGTATATATAGACAGGAAGGAAGTAATATATGTAAATTATTTCGAGATCCTGAAATGAATGGTGGTTGTTAACAGCCATCATGCCCAGCCTGCTCCTGGCATGCAACACACACCTGCCCTTAGGTACCTGTATCCCAGAGTGACACTATAACCTTTTAAGTCTCCTGGTTTGAAGCTAATAGAGCCCACCTGTTCCAGCCTCCAGGGTGAGTCAGCAGAAGAGCTCTGCACCTCCATGCAGGGTTCTAGCACCTGATACCAATTTACTTGCTGTAAAATCTACCGTTAAAATGCTTCACACACGAAGAAAGACCCTTCGTTTCAACTTTCCTGTGACTCAGACTCAGCATCTCACGCAGCCAGAATAAAACAGCTGCTTAATTTGACCTGTCAACTCTTCAGGGAGACGTGAGCGTGTTCTCCGTTGCTAAGGTCAGCTCATTAAGAGGAGCAGGATCAGTCACCCGCCTCGGGGACGCTTGGTGACTCCATCCCCTGAAAGGTGACCTTTTCTCTCCGCCGGTGAGGAGTAGCCGGAGCTGAGCCGTGGCACACGTCAGTGCCCGCACCCCACAGGGCAGTTTGTTTGCCAGACACTTACACGTCGTGAGCAGTGGTTCTGAACTTTTCATCCTCCCGGGGCTGTCAGATGCTGAAGGCTGTTAGCCGGCACCACGTCCCTTGCCCCCTGCCAGAGCTGAACCTGCTCTTCAGGCTGTTTTGCCTTTCTCCCGTAGTCCTTGCACGGCTGGGGACATTCTGACTCGGCAGGGGGAGAAATGGTCCCCAGATTTTCTTCCTAAAATGATGTTGCTGCACAAGGTGCTCACAAACCCACCCCTCTCTCTGGCCGTTACCCTGCGCAGCCGACCTTGGCTTTACAGAACAACATCAGGGTTTGCAGACCCTAGTCCAGGGTTTTGGCTCCAGTTCCCAGCTGCTCCGGGATGGGCTGGCTGGGCAGAATGGCTCTTGTCCTGGCTAAGTGCTTAGCAGTGTCCATAGATGGGGCGGGACCCCACTGGAGCAGGGTGTCACGGGGGGTGGGGGAGTCCCGTTCACAGACACACACACACACACACACACACCCCACTTCCTGGGATTCACAGTGATTCTTAGCCAGCCAGTAGATCAGAAGGTTTATTGGAGATGCCAGGAACACAATCCAACTCCGAGCTTATCAGTACAAACAGGCTCCCTTAGTCAGGCCCTTCTGGGGGGCAGGGAGATGAGACCCCAAATCCAGGATCCCCACCTGCCTTTCCCAGACAGCTGCTACCTGACTTCAAACCCTCCACCCATCTGCCTTCCTTTGTTCACTTCCCGGGTAGGTGTCAACTCCCCTTCCCCTTCTCATCTCAGGTTACAGCTCCAGGTATCTCCCTTCAGAAAAGCCTCCCTCCTCCAGTGAAACTTTTAAGATCATGTCCACCCTTCTCCCTGCTTGTCACACAGGGCTGGCCTGGAAGGAAGACATAGGCCCCCCAAGCCTCCACACTTTCTACACACCGCACAGTTTGGGGTGGGGTGTGATTCCTTCTGAGCCCACTGGGGCTGGCAGGGAGGGAGGAGGGGGAGACAGAGAGGTTTTGGGGTTCGAGGCAGAAGTGAATGGCAAACCCCAGGCTACCTGCGGGAGACTCCTCAGATCCTAACTCCAGCCCTCTGTCTGAGGAGGGATTAACCCTTTCTGCTCCGTGGGCAGGGAGCGCTCTCCCTCGCCTGCCCCCACCTCCCTTTCAGCTTGGTGAGGGCAGCGGGCAGTGCCTCCAGCCACTGCAAAGCAGCGCTGCGTGGTGCTGGGGCGGGCAGAGCTGGCATCTCCTGTGGGCTCTCGCTGGGCATTTTATGCCTTGTGCATTAACCCCAAGATGTGACAGCAGGTCATTGATTTCTGCAGCGTCTGGCTTGCACCAGTGCCCAGCTGCTTCTGCCCAGCCCCTGCCAGACTGTCAGCCTCTTCCAGGAGCTGGCCCCGCTACCCTTCCCCGAGCACAAGGGGAGAGCACCAGGCCAGCTCCGCCAGCGCGTTGCCCTCCGCAGACCTTTCGTTCCCTCTCCTCCGATGTTCACCTACTAGGGGGTGCGCGGCCAGGCTCAATCCGCTGTCCTGGGGGAGTTTCATTTCGAGCTGGGCGAGAGAGACAGGAGTCAATGAGAGATTCCCGTGCACCCCGAGAGCATCAGCGGCTTCACAAGCAGGCGGGTTTGCGGAGCCCCGGCTCCACTACAGGCGGCTTCTCGCAGGCCTGGCCTCTGCCAGCGGCTCTGCCACGTGCACCCTGCAGCTCATCCCCGGGCATCACCCTCTATCGCAGCCAAACACACGTGCACACACACTCCCCGTCCCTTCCCCGTGCGTCACCCTCTATCGCAGCCACACGCACGTGCACACACACTCCCCATCTCCTCTCAGTGCATCACCCTCTATCGCAGCCACACGCACGTGCACACA
>ML677388.1:13275770-13370558 GCA_007922305.1 Dermatemys mawii
ACACTCCCCATCCCCTCTCTGTGCGTAACCCTCTATCCCAGCCACACACACACACACAGACACACACACACACAATTTAAATTACCAGTTACTTTGGTATTAAACGAGTGTCAATCACAGAAAAATGTCCTATTTCTCTCTTTCATACACCCGTGTGATGGGGGGAGCCAGGCGCTGTTATTCCTCTGCGCTGGAGCCATCGCTCTGCGTGTGTGTGTGTGTGCAGAGGCACGCCCAGACCTCTGCACGTGCACACACCCAGGGCTGTTATATTTTGCACTCTCGTGGGCAGTGTTTGAAGGGACAGTCCAGGCTCCGCAGCGACCCTTTGGGAACCACCGACCGAGCTTCCACTCCCCTCCTGCAGAGCCTAGTGGCAGGGGCAGAGTGCTGTGGGTCCCCTAATGCAGTTCCTAACCCTGGCCAACATGGGTCAGTAAGGAGCCCTATGTGGGGGGGAACTCCGCCCTGGGGTGCCTGGATCTGCACTTGAAGCCTCTCCCCTCTGGAGGAAGGAGGCACAATTTCCCCCTCAGCTAGATGAGAAGCACATGGCAGCTGTAGGAGCTTGTCAGGCACCCGGGCTCTGTTCCCTGCCCTGTCGCTGGCTCCCACTGTGACCCTGGGCAAGTCACACAGACCCACATTCCCCAAGGCTGCCTGTGATTTGGGGCGTCTCTGAATCAGGGAGCTGATCTGTGGGCAGAAGGTTCAAACAGGGGGCCCAAAAGTTTTCCCCTGGGTCCAGTGTTAGACAGTTCAATGAAAACTGGCACGAGTCTGGGCACCCGAAACAAGAGGCCTCTTTTGAAAAGCTGGACTTTCACCTCTCTGTGCCTCAGTTTCCCCATCTGTAAAGTGGGGTGGGAGGGGGTGGGAGGCCAGTTATCTGACTACTCCACAGAGAGCCGGTGAGATTGATGCACGGTAGTGTCCTCGTGCCCCTGGCGTCGTCCACGAGCATTAGGATTCCTCCTGCCCAGGCGTTATATACACAAGAGAACAGTGAAGAGGTTAATCTGTTCCCCAGCAGGGGTGGCCGGCTAGTGGATGCACACGTCAGCCCCTCCTCTGTGCCCACCGAGCGGCCTGGAGAAACACGGGCAGCGGCATCAGCTCTGGCCGTCATGTGGAAGGACGAGCAGTAATACAATGTGATGTCGATCGTAAATATCTATTAAACCCCTTTCTAATCTATCAGCATTAATAACGGTGACATTGCCAAGTGAGCGGTGGGTGTCTGGGAGCAGGGAGCTGAGCTAATCACCAATGGCAGGTGGCATGGGAAGGGCAGCATGGCTACGCTTCCCTGCTCCTTCCAAGACTAAGCTTCCCACCATAGGCTGGGCAGGCCCTGAGGACCTGCCCCAACCGCTGCCCCGATCTGCTACCTACCTGCTGGCCCCTGCTCCTATCTGCTACCTGCTATTCTCTGCCCTCTGTCTGCTACCCTCTGTCCCCTGTACCACTCCCAGGGTAGCTATGCCCTCAGTGTGAGTGAGCCATTGCTCTGCTGTCTGGAGAGAGCTCTGTCTATTGCCCCGTATCAGCTGCAAATATCTCGCCCCCTCCCCGATGTGCCCCCTTCACTTCTCTCCCTGCCTCTGCTGGTATTTATTATTTAGTGCTCTGCAGCGAGTGGGGTAAAGAGGCACCAAATCCTTCCCTGGATATGCAGGCACTGAGGAGCTGTGATGCTCCTTTGACTTCAGTGGCATCGCGGCAGGGATGGAATTACCCCAGTGGTTCAATACACTGAAATTATCCCACCGCTGCCCCCCAGCTGCGGTGAGAGCTGGCCAGGAAGTGGAATCTCCACCCCACTGGAAATTCTGACAATTCTCAACTGGAATGAAAGTCAAAATTCACCATCGAATGGTAATTCCTCAAAATTTCTCTTTGGAAACATTGAATTGTTTTGCTGTGGAGAAGTGAAAATCCTTTGTTTGGTAATGTGTAAACATTCTTGTACGGCAGTCGGAGCCGTCCGTCTCTGAGGGAGGCCACGCCCCCTCGCCACATGTCCACTGGAAGAGCCCAATTCGGGGGGTGGGGGGAATTAGCACCAGGGACTCTGCCACTCGGCTCTAGCCTAGTCAGAGTAGCGCAGCAGTGCGCGAGGGCGCGGCAGGACGCTCTTAGGTGGCTCTGGCCAATATTCGGGGTAGAGCAATAATGAGTCCAGTATCCCAAGCCCTCAGGCAGGGCAGGGCAGCAAAGTCAGAGGCTTGGAGCTGCACTCCAGACAGTGCAGTAACCCATCTATTAGCCCAGCTCTCAGACACGGTGGGGCATGTACTCAGGACAGAACAATAATGAGTCTCTAAACCCAGGCCCTCGAACAGGGCGGGGCAGCAAACAGTCGGGGTGCTCGCTCTGGTGGACCGCCGACAAAGGCAGGCCTCTTGGCCTGTGGTGGGGAGGCTGCCACCCCAGTGGTGGGATGGTGGGGTAGGGAGACGCAGGCCCATCCAGCTTCACTGCATCCCAGCCCAGGGCCCTAACCGGGGGCAGAGTGGTCTGGGGGAAATTCGGCTGCAACACCGCAGTTGGCAGACAGGCAACAACAGAGCCGAACAATATTCAGCTTCCCTGGACCACTTCCTGCACTCCCGCTTGAGGGGATTCCTGGGTCATCATCTGGCTGGCTGGAGTAACCAGCTAATGGCAGCCTCAGCAACGTCCCGGTGCCTCTGATCACCTGCAGTTCTGGCAGCTGTCGGGTCCGAGCTCCAGAAGCGGAGGAGACACGTCCTTCTCTGGCGACTCCTCTCCAGCGGCCTTTTATACCTCTGGTTCCTGTCCTGCCCCTCTGCGTCCGGCAGGACGGGCGTAGGTGTCCTGGCTCTGCCCACGAGGGGAGACTCCAGCTGTCCCTCCACCCATCTCTGAGGGAGACCGCTCCCACTTCCTACAATTCTACCCTATAAGGGAAATATAACAGATAATATTGAAATGAATATTCGACTAGAAAAATTAACACAAAATGAAACAAACTGATACAGCTGAAATGACCCATTTTTACCCTATTGAAACGAAATGTTCTGACGTTATCGAGACAAAACGAGAAAGGTGACGGGATTCATCTCGACACTTCCCCAGTGACAGCAGAGCTGAAATTTATGTCTGCCTCCTGATTTTGACCAAGCTGCATTTTCTGATGGAAAACCGTTCCCTGGGAAATGTTTTGGCCACTAACCACGGCTGAGTTACTCCTGATCTACTCCCAGTGGGCTCGATTCTCCTCACACAACCGGGAGTAACCCCTGTGAAGTCAGTAATGTTACACTGGTGTATTATCGGTGTTCGGGGTGTTCCGGCAGGGCCGTCTGGATTCTGCTGTCGGTTACACCAGTGGAGTTTGGCTGGGGTCCATTGTCTTCAGGGAAATGACTTCAGATACATTCTCATTAAGCGGCATCTGGAAGCGTACCTGGAAGAGAGTCCAGGCAGATAGTCAGTGCCACCGGATGGCTCTGGGCAGAGGGGACGGCTCTGCCCTCACCAGCCATTTGGAGCGTAGACACGAGCAAGGAAGGGAAGCCCCGAGAGGGGCAGGGCCCAGCTGGGAGTTCGGCCTGTCCAGCCTTGCTCTGGGCAGCACGAGAGCGTCCCTGGCAGGGTGGCTGTGAGAAGCTCCCACAAAGGGTGTGTTTCAGGCCAGGCACCTTCCCTTAGTGAGTTATAGCTACCCAGGTCTGGAGCAGCTGGTCCTCGCTGCCCCAGTGGCTGGCACAGTCAGTGGGAAGGACTCAAAGCTGTACAGCCTGGAGCCACATCTCAAACACGCTGAATTTCGGGTGTTAAGATCGGGGCGGGGGGCTGGTTGGGCTCTTTTAAAGATGGGGGCTTATAAAAAACTGATGCCTTTACCTGGCTCTCAGCAGAGCACATCTGCCTCGAGGTTTTCTCTTTTCTCTACTGAACAGACACAGCCACTAGCCTGAGTCTGAGCCCGAGCCGTTCTCAGGGTCCCATCCTGCAGGGTCTCCCCGCCCCGCAACTCTTCCTTGCCTTAGATTCTGTGTGCACTGCGGCTGGCAGCTGGGCTAGCCAAACACACACGAGCCTGCTAAAAATAGCCACGTAGCCAGGGACTGTGTAGGGGGCAGCTCAGGTGACCGCTGGAGTACCCCCCCCCCCTTGCCCAGACCCCAGGGTACATTCTTGAGCAGCTAGCGCGTGTCAGTCTACCTGAGCTGGATAGTACTCTCAGAGACGGAGATCATGGGACCCATCCAGGTGGCCACAGTCTCTTTAACCACTGATGGGAGACCAAAGAGGCCAAGGGAGAGGATCGGTGGGTACCGAGCCCCTTCTCCTTTCTCTCTCCTCGGCTGTTGAACCCAGTCTGTCTGGCCCCTGTGCTAATGAAGATTTCCTGTAGCGCTTGCTTAGCAGAAAATGATTGGTAACACCCGGGCTCATAATTAAAAGAAGAGAGTGAGAGCACTAATGGGTATTTATTTGACTGTTACCTTGTCATGTATTTATTGATGCAGATAAATTCCAAATCATTAAATGCTTTACGGGGCCTGACAATTTACAGCCCCTGTCGAGGCTCCATCCCCGGACACTGCAGCCCCAGTGTGCGGCGGGGTCACCCGACAGCCGGGGGCCAGGCCCCAGGGCGCTGCCCGAGAATAGGGCAGGAATCAGAGGCAGGCGTGTGGGAAGCAGGGTGCCCTGCACCCCAACTCTCCGCATGCCGAGTGGCTCTGCGGCGGACAGGAGCGCGCCGAGATGGATCGTAAGATTCAGTCACTAGCCCTTGTCAGGCTGATTAGCCGTTTACCACCCAACAGGCATAAAGCTGGTCCCTGAGTACTGGGGAGACGCTGCAGTCAGCTGCAGTGCTGCTAAATGCCTTGTCTACCCAGACCCAGGGACATGACTGTGATCATCCTGGGGGAGCCTGGCCTGGGAACACGCAGAACCCGAGACGGACCTTTCAGCCCGGGCTGGAGCAGTCGGCAGTGCCTGTGGGGTGAGCAGTGGGGGATGTACCCAGCCAGGCTAGCGGACACCAGCACCTATGCAGGCCCCTCCTTCCCCAAGGGGCTAATTCACCCTCGGCTCCAGTCCCCCAAGAGGAAGGAGATACAGGGGGAGGGAAGGTGTCTGGCTCTCTCCAGCCTAGGCTTGCTCTCTGCCCTAACAAACCAACCTCACAGGTGCTGGCACCTTGTGCCCCTTGTGCTCAGTATGGCTCCAGAATGCCAGGGGGCTGCAGGGCAAGAGGGAAGCGTGTTGACGGGGCTGTGGGGGCGGGAGGCCACGCAGTGCCCGGCCTCTCCAGCTCCGGAGAATGGAACCGGCTCTGGGACTGACCACATGGGGATCTGGGAGGTTGGGCCCAGGCCAAGCTCTGCACAGGGAGAAGTCACGGAGTCATTCCCCGGGCCCACTGACCATGGGGGCTCAGCTGACCCTGTCAGCTCAGCGGTTCCCATCCCTGACCCCTCGCAAGGGCTAACGGGCTGGCTGCAGGCCCATCCTCTGTGCCCCGCCTGTCCTAGAGGGAGACCGGTCAGTGCAGCGAAGCACCCTGCTGCTCCAGAGCAGGGCTCCTTGCACACCGCTCTGCCTGTTCACCGCACGCCTGGCCTGCTGTCTTCCCTATGCCACAGCCCAGCCGACAGACCTGAATCCCGTACCCTCCCCTGCGCCATGTCCTACCCGCTGCCACGCCTTAGGAATGCCAAATGCCAACACAGGCCACAGCGATTCTGCTCTGGCCTGGGGCCGTGCAGCCCAAAGAGATGCTGGCCGGTCTCTGATCTGAGTTCGTTTGGGGATTTAAATTTATTTTTACTGTTCTTGGTGCAAATACAAATTCAAGCCAGACAAGCTAAGCACCTGCCAGGCGTTTGCAGTAACTTGCCCCCCGCTTCGGCCTGGTCACAGCTCTGGGTTCCCGGACACACTCACCATCTATCTCCTTCCTGGGAACAGAAACTGCCCTCCAGCAGCCCTGCCCTGTGGCCTGGCCGGGGAGAAAGCTGCCTCTTCTGCCCCTTCCCAGGATGGAGGTGACGAAGACGAGCAGGAGTTAAAAATAAGGGCTATTTTACCATCAAAACAAAATAAATCCCCACCCTGGGCCCATGGGAGTTGGCGTCACTGCCCGGGCACTGGCTGCGTGTCAGAGACAGGGCGCAGAGTGCCAGAGGAGGCAGAGTTTTGGTCTCCGAACGAGGACGCTGCTTGTGGCTGGCTGTGCTGTCTGGGCCCAGCCGAGCGGAACCCCGACCGCCTGCGATTTGCATCCTCCTGCTCCCCGTGGAGGGTGCTAATAAATCTCCAGACGGTATTTCACTGGAGACTTGTTGGCAGTACGGATGGGGCGGGGGGAGCGCCTGCCAGCTCATCACTTGCATAGCAACAAGATGTGCCTTGATGCTAACTACACAGCCCGTAATTACCTTCCTATTCCCCTTAGCCAAGGGAGCCGAGCCCCCTCCTCCCAGCGCGCTCCAGCAGCCAGCGCCGCCCTGCCTGGGCCTGTGTGTGTGTGTGTGTGTGTGCCCGTGCCCTGGAGCGGGCTGCCCTCCCTCTCCCTCCCCACTGCGGGTGTCACTCCGGAGTGCTTCTCTGGGCACGCTGGGCAGCCGACGGGGCACAGGGCAGCAGGAACACAGAACCTGAGTGACAGCCTCCTCTCCCGCTGCATAGCAACGGCCCTCGCGCCGGCGCTAGCGTCAGCTTCCCGAGTAGCGCCCGCTCAGACGTCACTCTAGTGAACTGGGGAGGTGAGGAGCAGAGCAGCCACGGGCCATTAAACCCAGACAGCCCCGCGCTGCAGCGCGCCAGTCTCCTGTCAGCATTACTGGAGCTACAGCAGGGCTCACGCACTGTGGCACCAGCCCCAGAACCTGGGCTCCAGCAGCCGCCTGGTAGCCCGGGCTGGCAGAGTCCCGGCCAGGGCCGGTGCAACCACTAGTCCAACTAGGCGGCCGCCTGGGCCCCAAGTGGTTGGGGGCGCCAAAAAGCGATGCTCCAATTTTTTTTACACAGCAGAGAACAAGGGGCTGCCGCTGCTCCAGAGGGGCCACCCGCGGCACGGCCAGTCCCTCCCCGTGTGGGAGCAGCCGGTGGCGGGAGTGGGGGGGAGGAAGGGGAGGGTCTAGCGCTCGGCGCACCAAGCATAGGCGCCCCCCTTCCCCCAGCCCCATCCCAACCCCATGCCAACCCCTTCCCCAAATCCTGGCCCCACCTCCTCCCCCGGGCGCGCCGCGTTTTTCCCTCCACCCCCCTGCAGAGAATGGTGGCGCTCGGGGAGGAGGTGGAGCGGAGGTGAACTGGGGCGGGGAGGGGGGCGCGGGGAGGGCCGCCTGCAGCAAGTAACAGGGCGGGGGGAACCGCTCCCCACCCCAGCTCACCTCCGCGCCGCCTCTTCCCCTGAGTATGAAGCCACCAGGTTCTCCGGGCGGAGGGGTGGGGAGCGGGGAGTTGCCGTAGGGCTCCCCGGGCGGAGTAGGGGCAGGGAGCTGCTGCGGGGTTCCCCGGGCCGAGGGTGGGGGGAGCTGCCGCTACTGATTTAACAAGGCGATGGGAGAGGGATTTTGTCGCTGCAGGGACCAGCGAAGGGACTTGGGACCCCAGTCACTGGCGTGGAGAATGGAGACCCTGGTGACCTGGTGACCCAGAGGCCCAGCTCAGGAGTCACAGCCGGTGGGAGAACAATGGGCTGCGAGGAAAGGGCCATGGTGACCCGAACAACCGGTTCCAGCCAAGGGGATAAGAGGGGAGAGGAGGCCCTGATGACCTGGGTTACGACCCTGTTTGCCTGAAGACAGGACAATGGACAGGCGGGACTTGGGGCTGAGGATCTCAGCTGCCCAGCTGGGAAGCAGGGGGGCTCTGGGGTGGAGAGAGGAAGCAGACAGGGCACTTGGAGGCAGGGAAGACTCAGTGGTGCTGGGCTGAAGGAGGCCAGGCCAGAGGGCCCTGAGAGTTCCTGTGCTGTGTTCAACGCTCACTAAACCCTCCTGTTTTACGCTGGCTGAGAGTCACTCCAGTCTCAAGAATGGGGGCTGTGGGGAGCATCGTCCCCTTCGGGGGTGGAAGCTCCGCGGGTCCCAGGTGAAGGGACTCCCTGAGGGGGCCCACGGCAGAGGCAAGTGTGCTAAGACTCAAAGAAGTGTGGATCCAGGAGGTGGAGAGCTGACCCCAAGAGGGAGTGGACCCCCGAGAAGGGCTGTCGCACTGAAAGGGGCACCGCCCACAGACCGCACGGGGCCGTGAGTGGGCACGACCTGTGAGTCCGTGACATGCATAACACGCAGGGACACACTCTGCCCTCCCGCAGGCTAGAGCTGGCTCCCAAGCTCCACGGGGCTTGTCCTGAGAGCAGAATCCAGCTCGTAGAGCGGACTGCCACGGGGCACCCAGCTTTTCATTCTGCTGCTTCCAGGCTAGCCCAGCTCAGCCTTAGATGAAAGTCACTGCGGCTGCTCTGCGTTCTCAGCCCAGTCCCTGGGGCCTGAGTGGTTAACTGGGGAAGGCTCAGAGAAGAGCCAGGAGAATGAGTAAACAATCGCTAACACTGGGAGTCTCCAGGAGCCCAACCTGCTTAACTCACCGAAGAGAAGGGGAAGGGGTGATGGGATCACACTCGGGGAACAACACTTTGAGAAGGATCAGAGGGGTAGCCGTGTTAGTCTGGGTTTGCAGAAGCGACAAAGAGTCCTGTGGCACCTTAAAGACTAACAAAACTACTGCAGCATAAGCGTTCGTGGGCTATAGTATCTGACGAAGTGGGTACTAGCCCACGAAAGTGTATGCTGCAATACTTTTGTTAGTCTTTAAGGTGCCATAGAACTCTTTGTCACTTTGAGAAGGGACTTTTGTCGAACAGGTAAAGCTCTAACGCAGGCGAAGCCAGGCAAATTCATTGGAACGATGTACCAAGGGCTGTGGTGGATTCTGCATTACCAGCAATTTGTAAATAGAGTCTGGACGGTGTTTCCTGATGCTGTTTTTCCTTTCAGAGCCCGTGATCACAGAGATCTCTCCTGGCCTCAGAAGCTAGGAAGCTGTGATCCAAAGTCCACTGAAGTAAATGGAGTTTTACCCTGTCGTCGAAGTCAGCCCCTTGGTGCTCACTGTAAACCCCTCCACCCAGCCACCCTCCCCTATTGGCAGTCTCAGCCCAACGGCCGAGGAGCGCAGAGGCAATGAAGATTTGCTCCCCTTTGACTCCAGAGCTCTGTCCCACTGGGGAAAGAGGGGGAGGCAGAGGAGGCAGGAATCTCACCCTTGTCACTCTGACTCCCCAGAGCAGCCAGGCCGTCTCCCCACCACCACCACCCAGCCTGATCTTCACAACAGAAACCAACAAATTAACCCACTCAGCTCCCATCGGCACATCAGATTGGATTGCACAGGAGAGAAGGAAGCAAAAAATGCGTCAGGCCATGGGGACAGGCCTTATATGCTAACCAGGGAGACAGGGAGGAAGATAGATAGATAGATAGATAGATAGATAGATAGATAGATAGATAGATAGATAGATAGATAGATAGATAGATAGAGGGGGGATGGGGATAGATAGATAGATAGATAGATAGATAGATAGATAGATAGATAGATAGATAGATAGATAGATAGAGGGGGGATGGGGATAGATAGATAGATAGATAGATAGATAGATAGATAGATAGATAGATAGATAGATAGATAGATAGAGGGGGGATGGGGATAGATAGATAGATAGATAGATAGATAGATAGATAGATAGATAGATAGATAGATAGATAGATAGATAGATTGGAGCATATCTATGCCAGCTCTGTGCAGGAGCAGGGGTCTCTGTGCAGGACATCTTGGCTGGGGAAGTGGGAGCACGAGTGTCTTGGAGCCCCCTAACTAGGCTCTGCTGCTGTTACTCTGCCCGTGGGAGGCGGGAGGCCCGACCTGTCCTACCACTGACAGCTGTGAAGCACAGAGCGCGAGCTGTTGCTGCCTGCTGGGGTTCGGGGCTGTTCAGTGCATCGGGCCTGGCGCCGTGACAGCTCCTACCCCGGGGCACATGATGTCCTGACAAATCGTGGAATTCTGCTGCCGGTCAGGCCAGGGCTGGACATGGAGGAGCTACTCGGCCCTCAGTAGACATGTCCCTTTTCCTCATGGCGATGCGCAGCGCCAGTAGGGGAGAGAGATCCCGAAAGGCCCCAGCCCCATTTCAGGTTGATCTCCAGTCTCCGGTCCCAAGCCAGACCTGGGTGGGCCCAGGTGAGCACTGTGCTGGGCCCAGGTGAGCACTGTGCTGGAGACCCAGTTGTCACTGAGCAGCAGTCTGGTCCCAGGACTCCAGGCACATCAACCGAATGGGACGGACATGCACTAGGCTGGGAAGTTGCGATGGAGGGGGCCCCTCTGCCCCCACCAGCGAGTCACGTAACCACCTGCTCACTCGGTAATTAAACAGAAAAGAGCGAACCCACAGCAGAGATGCTGCAACAGAGCAGAGCTGAGATTAACTCTCCATGCAACGGGAGGTTTGTGCGTGTGCTCGATCAAAGCCATGATCCATCCACGCCGGTCTCCTGCCTCCCCCCACAGCCAGTGTCTGATGCTCCAGAGCACGGCAAAAACTCCGCATCATGCACCTCGTTGGTTGTGAAATGCTGAAGGCAGGCGGAAAATTCCTTCTTGACCCCTGCAGTGATCAGCTGGTGCCCCCAGGCATGAGACGCAATTAACCTTCTCTTGACAAGAATAACTACCAATGTTATTATGGATTGTAAAATTATCTAGCCCTTTGCAGCAGGGGCTAACTCGAGGCTGGTATGACCCGGGAACACAAGGCCCTGAGGCAGGGGTACACACAGCGAGAGCGCTCCAGAATAAAGATGCTCCAAACTCTCAAGGCCCCGATGCTGTTCAGAGCCCATTGGAGAGGCAGGGGCCAGTTGCGAAATCTGGATCCGAACCTGGGTTCAGAGTTTAGACTCCCTCAAGGTGGGGCTATTCAGACTCATGATCACACACCAGGAGAGGAACTTCAGTAGAAAGCAGCGTGGCTCACCAGTCACAATTAATACTAGAGAGAGCAGCGGTTCTCAAATTGGGGGTCAGGCCTCCTCAGGGGATGCTGAGGATATTACATGAGGGGTCGCGAACAGTCAGTCCCACCCTAAGCCCTGCTTTGCCTCCAGCATTTATAATGGTGTTAAATCTATAAAACAGTGTTTTAATTTATTAAGGGGGTCGTGCTCAGAGGCTTGCTATGAAAGGGGTCACCGGTACAAAAGTTTGAGACCCACTGAGCTCAATAGATAAGTAGATCGAAGTGTATGGGGAGAGATCAGCATCACCCCTGCCTCTTATTTAGCACTTCTCATCAGTAGATCTCAAAGCTCATTATGAAGCAGGTCCGTGTCATTACCCTCATTTTACAAGTTGGGAAACTGAGGCACGGAGCAGCAAAGTGACTTGCCCCAGGTCACCCAGCAGCCTAGTAGCAGAGCCAGGAATAGAACTGAGGTTGATTGGGTCCAGAGCTTTCATCTCTAGGCCACGTTGATTAGACACCACAGCTGCAGAAAGAAAGGGACAGACCTCAGACTGTTTAAAATTAAACATAATGGTTTGCTTTGATTAAAAAGCACATTGGAAGTTTGCTAAAAGCCATCCTTGCTATGGACACATCACAGAGCCATACATGGACCAGCGTTAATCCCAGGTCTGGCTCATAGTGTCTGTGCTCTGGTCCCCTCGTCTCAGCTATGCCCGGGGTAGAGGCAAACTGTGCTGCAGCATGGCTAGGAGGTGCGTGGCCGTGTCTGGCTGCAAAGGACAGTATGAACTGCCTCCACTGCAGCCAGGCCTGGTCCGGAGTCACACCCCGAGCACTGGCAGGGCAGCGCAGCACGTGGTTAGGGAGGAGCAGACTCTCACTAGGAAACCGTCCCATTTGTGGGGTTCTCGCACGGAGCGGGTTGAAATATTTTCATCCAAAAGTAAGTGTGACCAAAAACGGCTTTTCAGCCGAAATCGAAAATACCGTATTATGGAGAAGTCTTTTTTTTTTCCCCAGCAAAAACCAGGAAACTAGGAATTTGGAAGGGTAAAATGTTCAGGTTTGGGTAAAAATGTTCAGGTTTTGGCTTTCAGAAAACCATCCTCAAACCCTTTTCAGTTTCTGATTTTGGTTTGGTTGAAAAAACAAAGAGCTCAGGGTGGAGAATGTTGACGATATGAAAGAAAACAAGGATTTTTTTTCCAAAACGTCCCCTAGACAAGGAACAAGAATGCTCTGAGCAGCGCCAGTCCTGAGCTGGCAGGTGGGGAGTGGGGCTTGGCCCCACACTGACAGTCTTCACTCCTGTCCTCGGGCCTGGGCCGCATGGGCCGATGTGTAAAAGTGGGGGCCAAACCCGTCAAGTTTAACTCCCATGCAACGAGCCCTGGGAGAGGCCTGTTGTTCTGCAGGCAGCCGAAGGGGTAACAGGCTCCTCCTGCTGCTGCTAAATTAGCAGCGTGTCAGAGGGATGTCACCTGGATGACAGGGTGTCTCTGTCTGGAAGAGTGTTTGACTACACCCTGCCTGTGTGCTAAATACTCCCATCATTCTGACTGAACCAGAGCGACTGGTGGGGGAGTTCTCCGAGCTCTAGTGCTTGGTGAACGAAGTGGAGGAAGAGAGATTTAAGGAGCAAGGGAGATGCTTTTAAGCTTTAGCGATGTTATGACAGTCCCATAATATTATCCCCCTTGTTCATGTTCCTGATCGCAGTGACTTGGGCCTTGCTTTCCTCTCTCTGAGCCCTCCTGGCTCTCTGCTGTTCAAAGGCTTTTTAAAGTGCAGAATGGACGCAAATGCATCTTTATCGTTGTGCGGGAGATTGGGTGGCTCCAGGCAGCATCTCTTTGATCTACGGGCCCCTTTGAAGCTGGTGGGCATCATAGCCGCCTTCTATTCAGGCTCCTTGATGGAACAGTTACATGACCCTTGTGCTATTGATATCTGAAACAATGGAAACAGCCACCCAAATCACAGACCAGTATGGCCAGGCTAGCGTACGGGCGGATTGAGCCACATGGTCTAAGGGGTTTTCCCTGGGGCCTGAATGCAAATACAAGGGTAAGGTATTGCTTGGAGCTGTGTGGGGGTCTGTGAGCAGAAAGCAGCAAGAAATTCCAGGAGACAGTCAGAGAAGCACCGATGAGGTTGTCCTGAGAGAAAGCCAAGAGGGAAGGTATTTTGGGTGGAGTACTGGCTTGGAACAGCGAGCAAGAAACTGCTTCTTGCAGTTTGATCTGTGCTGTGTTCAGGGAGGTAGGACCTGGGGTACATAAGGCTGCACCAAAGAAATACCTGACTTATATCATCAATTTTTCCCCAAAGAAATAACTTGCAAGACCCCGAATTTTGGCTAACCGCTCAGGCTAGAAATGGGCTTATCCTGTGCCTAGCTCATGGGGGCTAGGCCAGGGAAACTCTCCTGAGCCTGCTACAGCATTCCCCAATGCACTGCAGCAGCGTTTCATAATCAAAATACTTTGAATTTTTGGGTGTTCTGTTTCTGACCAAAAAACCCCCATAAAACCGTGCGGAAAGTGGCACCTTTTACGAAAAACATTATTTAGATGAACCCCTACAATGTTCTGTTGAAAAATCCAGTTTCAGTGGAAACTTTTCAAGCGTCCCTACCCTGGAGTGTGAGCTCCCGCCATGCTGAGGGGCATGGGAAGGGGCAGTGTCATGTTAGGGGGTGCGTAGAGCCTGCTTACTGCCCTCGTCCCAGCACAGTGATATCAGAACAGGCTGTGAAGTTGCGTGTGTGTGTTGGGGAGAGAGAGAGAGAGATGATGAGGGATTATGTTCAGTGTCATCGCTCACAAATATTAATGGCCCAGAGTTATTAATATTGCCACTGCAGTCATATCTGGGTAATTGCTCCCATTAGCCACCAGCAGTACTATTGAGTTCCCATAATCAGTGCATTATAATAATTGGTACCAAGTGTTTTATAGATCTGGATGCTAATTCCCTGTAAGCACCTCCAAGTTCTGGTGAGCGGCTCCTGGCCTCACTGTCACCACCTGGCTCCCTCAGCCAGGCCTGGCTGCTTCGGTGGATGTGAATGTGAGGCTGCAGTTACAGTGGTCAACCATCTAATGTCTGAAAATTGGACTCCCCCCTCCGTCCCCCAGCCTCACCTCTTTCCCTTCTCCCAAGGCCCCGTCCCTGCTCCACTTCTTCCCTCAAGGCCCTGCCTGATCCCCGCCTTTCCCCTCCACCTCCCCCATGGCTCTCTGCTGTCCCCCCTCAACTCCCATGTGAGCAGCCCCAAGGGACTCGCAAGCCCCAGCTCCAGCGGGCTGCCTGGCAGGGCAGCCAGGCAGCCCCGCTGGTGAGCTGGGACACAGCCCTCCTGTCCAGTAGCCCCCTGTCTCCCTCTGCACTGGCAGGGCAGCTTGTGTTCCTTCCTTCCTGGGGCATGTTCTGTATCCTTGGGGAGCCCCTTACCCCACTCGCCAGGGGTCCCCGCACTCTGTTCTCTGCTGCAGCCCTGCAAACCGGGCTCCTCCAAGGGGCCTACGCTGGTGCATTCGTGCTGCTGCAGGAACCACTACTTCAGGCCCACTTCTCCCCTCCCCCTGCCCGCGGTAACCAGCCTTTTAGTGCCTGGTCAGTAGATCTGACCAGACACTGGCAGATTCCTTGTTCGAAAACTGGACACCCGGCAACCCTAGCTGCAGTGTGCACTGGTCCTGGCCTTTGGGGATTTGCTGGCCACGCTGCGCCCCATGGGCAGCGGGTGCGGTTGTTTATCAAACAAAGAGAAGCCCGAGCACTTGCAGAGACGCTGGCTGCCGGGAATGTTTGCCCTTAAGAGCTGAACTGCTTGGGACCTCATGCTCAGGATATGCATCCCCTCGCTTTGGGGCCTGTCCTGCTCCCAGTGCCATATAGAAGATAAGAGCTTACTACTGCTAGTAGCAGCAGCTTTTGCCTTTGGTGCTAAAGGTCTTCCTCAGATTCAGTCCTTGCAGGGTGCGGGTTGGGTTGTAACCCAAATGTCAGGCCTGAAGTGACTGCAGCTCTTGTCTTGCACTGGGAAATCCCACTCTGGCCCATGATTGCTTTGAATCCTTGGCGTGCTTCTCTCTATAAGACCTGAAGAATGACATCTTTATCCCCTGCTTGGTTTTTAAAGTCGAGCTGGCTCCAAACCATGCTTCAGAGCGGTTGATGAAGCACTTATCCCCAGAACAGAGCATACCAGGAGCAGGAGATAAGGGACAGCTTTCCATTTGGAGAATCCAGCGGATAAATCAAAGTCCTGGTAGTTACAGCTCGCAGGACTGGAGAGAGCGCTCTGGTTACAACTGCTGAGTTTCTGTATGGATAGAAATCTGGTGTGGGTGAAATTAATTGCACAATCTGCTATTTACACCAATTTCCTATTGCTCTGGAACGCTCTTCGCTACTGGAGCCATCTGGACCTTGGAGCCAAAACCTTCCTTAGACCAGAATATTTAACTTTCCAGGTAGTGATTCAATGTATTGCATAAGAAAAGCTTCTTCCAGGGGAAAATTCTCCTCCGCACTCCCGGGTCCAGAGCAGAGAGGGGAGGAGGGGCGGATGCTGCCCCCGCTGAGACAAACGTGAACAGTGGATGTTTTAATTTCCTGGCAGTTCTGAAAAATATATTTGAAAATAAATTAATTCATGAATTTTGGGGCAAACAGAATCCAAAAAGGGCAAACTAGTTTGGTGACTTCAAAAAAAATCCGTTTGGGGTCAAACAGAAGGTGACATAATGAACTTTTGCAGGGCTGGGTCCCAGCAGCCTGTGATCCTGTGACTAGAGCACCCCAAGGGGATGTCAGAGACCCAGGTTCAATCCCCCGCTCCTCCTGGTGGGCAAAACCAGCAGCGCTTGGATCTCCCCTGTCGCAGGAGGGGATTGAACCTGGGGAAAGGCTGCCCCAGTCTCTCCCGGTGAAGCTGTTCTGGTGGGTTAATATTTAGCCATTGTAGCAGGAACTTGAGTCTCCCCTGGGTGCCCCAACCACCAGGCCACAGAGCCACTTCCTCTCTGTCCCTGGCCCAATGACTAGCCATTGTCATGCAGAGTGGCAAGTCAGTGCCCATGATGTTTGTTTTCCTTTGTCCCATTGAACTTTGACCCCAGACCATTGTGGCCCCTCCCCTCTCCTGAGGGGATGCTTTAGCTGGTTTTGGTGGGGGGGTCTTTTGTGACCCCACCTTCCCCTGCTGTCGGGCTCCTCCCCCAGCACTGCTGTCCGTAAGTAGAGCTCACAGTCCCTCCTGTTATCCCCAGTGAAGCAGGAGGCTGGTCTGGGGTCGACAAGCACTTAATGAGCCAGTGACACTAACTCTCAGGAACAGCCTGGGTTCTTGGTGAGCAGCAGAACTGTCTTGTCCTGATGCATCTGCCTGTGGGCAGTGGAGGGAGAGCTGGAGGTCTGATAGCCAAGCAGACTCCTCTGCGGCTGTGCTTTAGGGTCTGCAGAACGACCCCTTGCAGGTTGCCTGTCTGCATTTCTCCCCCGTGCTGACGGCATTCAGGGACTTTCTCGGGAGCAGCTCGGTGTGGCTCGGTACATGACCACAAATGCTGAGCGGGTGATGAGTCCTTTGATAGACCAGTGGAGGCAGGACCAAACTCATGAGCGGCGTTACATGGCAGACAGCCTTCCATGGAGTGCGTCTTGCCTGGTCGGGGACCCTGCCAGGGCACACAGCAATGTCAAGGGCACAACCTCGTTAGCGTGGGAGGAAGTGAACCAGGTGAGAGCAGCACCTTTGATACCGCCCACCCCCCCGAGAGCCAGCAGGTGAGAGAACAGAAAGATGCAATCAATGGTGCTAATTGCAGAGGCAATGTCTAGCAGAAATAAAATGGTTATTCTGCATCACTGGACACCGTTACAATCAAATTGTCCACAGACAATTAGCTGAGCAGGAGAAATAAGGATTAGATAGCTAATTATTCTCCCCAGTAAAAGCCATTTCTGGGCAGAGTTTGATTTGATCTGATTTTTTGGTGGGTTCCAGGAGTTAGAGCTCCCCACCCTTCTGCTGCCGTTCCCGTGGCTTTCAGCTGGGATGCACGCTCTCGGCTGGACAGTGCTGGCTGTGCACAGATGGGTTAGTTCGTTATTGGATTCCACCCCCTGTATTTCCATGCAAGAAGCAATAGTCCTTGGCTCTTTGCAAGGCCCCGGTCAGCAGCGAGATGGCTGCAGGACCCTTTGCTCTTGCCACTGTCGCGTTGCTAGCCCAACCCTCCCCCGTTCTCTGCCACACTGTGGTTATCAGTGAAGCCCCAACACCGAATGCAGGTATCCCCTCCCTCAAAGAGCTTCCAGTCCCTGCCACAGAGCAAGAATCAGACACAGCTCCCAGGGTGCTTCACACAGGAGGGCGAGTAACGCTGCCCCTGTTTTAAAGATGGGGAAACTGAGGCCCAAGTTCACCCAGAAGGCCAGAGGGGACCAGAATTGGAGCCCAGGTCTCCTAATGCCTCCTGTGGCTTCTCACCACGCTGCCTCCCAGACATGGCGACTTGCGGCAGGCAGAGGAGGAAGTGACTCGATTGTGCTGTTTGTGATTAATGTTCTCGTTGACTCACCCCTGGTGGGTGTCGCACGGCACCAGGGAGTCTCCTGATGTTACTAGAGCTTGGGCTGCATCGTGAGGGGAAGGGGAAGTTCTCGCGCCCCCATTCTCAGCTGCTGTAAATGGGCCCAGTCCCACTGAAGCCCATGGGACTCACCCGCGGACGCCAGCAGAGAGTCTGGCTGGGAAGCTGTTTCCTTTCGGGGAGTCGGGATGAGCATTCGGTCCAGCAGCACATCTTCCCTTTCTTCGCTCCCATGGGGCTGACGAAGCGAGCGGGGAGGCTGAGGGGCTCCCCTGGGGGCAGGTGGGGTCTGGCATGTGTAAAGGGAGGTGGCGGACTGTGGCTCTGCCCTTAGGGCGACACCAGAAGCACGGTGTATTCTACACCCCAAGGTGCTGGTTCTGGCGTCAGCGTGGCTCAGTACTGCACAGCCTGTATGGACCCATGGGGTAAGGGGCACATCCCAGTACTTCCCACTCTGCACACATTTGGCCATACCCAGCTGCCAAATACCAGTCCCCACTGTGAGGAATGTGTCTCATGGCCTCGGCCAGTGGCTGCCAGGGATCAGGGCTGACTGCTCATGGGTCTTCTGTTATGGGTTTGTCCAGCCTTTAGCACCAGATTCTTACCGGGGCTCCTGGACTCTGCTGTAAACATTCGAATCCTTTATTAGTAGTATTATGGTAGCACCTAGCATTGCCATCCAGGGACCAGGAGCCCTGGAGCTAGGCGCTGTACGTTATATATTAGCTGTATTATGGGAGCATCTAGCAGGCCCAGCAAGGGACCAGGACCAAATGGCATTAGGCTCTGTGCATTATATATTAGGTGTATTATGGTATCACCTAGCAGCCCCAGCCAGGGACAGGACTGTATGGTGCATGGCACTGTAGATTATATATTAGGTGTATTACGGTAGCATCTAGCAGGCTAAGCCAGGGACCAGGACCCTATGGTGCTAGGCGCTGTACATTATATATTAGGTGTATTATGGGAGCATCTAGCAGGCCCAACCAGGGCCCAGGAGCTCTGGAGCTAGGCCCTGTTCAGACACAGACCCAAAAAACAGCCCCTGCCCCCAAGAGTTTACAATCTCAGCAGAGACAAGAGAGGATAGAGGGAGGCCGTCGGACGGGGGAGGGCGAGGAAGTAGTGAGACAGAGTAGGGTCAGCAGGGTAGAGACAATTGTCAGCAGGGTGAGACAACGTGGGGTTAGCAGGGTAAAGACAATCGTCAGCAGGGTAGAGACAATTGTCTGCAGGGTGAGACAATGTGGGGGTCAGCAGGGTGGGCTGCGGTCTTAGCTGGACCCTGGAGCCCAGTGATCTGGCACCTTGAGAGTAAGGCTCGGTTGAATCTGGTTCTAAAGCCTGGGATGGAGGTTTCCTGCTCCTGGCTGGGCTCCGCTGACCAACAGTTCTCACCTGGGGAAACCAGCCACTTGATTCAGCTCGTCCGTGACTCTGAGGGGCCACAGGGCCTGTGTGTGAGGCCAAAGATCTCCGAGACCCTGCCAATGAGTGGGGCGTGCCGCACAACGCTCCAGGCGTCTCACGGGTCTGGGCACTGCAGGGACCCGGAGCAGTGGGGGGGAGCGCGTATGCCCAGACTCGTTTGGTTTTAATTTTGAACCAATTATGGAGCTATTGTGATTCCAGCACAGATGAGAATGAGACCTGAATGCTAAGGAGGGAATAGGGAGGGGGTGGGTCATATTCTCCCCCTCACACACCCAGCTCCCTCTGGCCAGTAAGACCCACAGTTTAGATACCTTCTCTGCCAGGAGTTCTCTGAGAAATATCCTTTCTCTCTCTCTCTTTCTCTCTCTCTCTCTCTCTCTCTTGCATATGGACTAATTTTATCATGTCTTTCATCTGCCTGTGTCTCTACCGCTCCTGACAAAAGAGGGATTTTCACAGAATTTGCTGGTGCTCACCAGCTCTAAAAGCTTTCATCTTCCTTCCGACGATGAGAACCTGTCATCTGCCAAATTAGAGCAGAGGCCGTGCCATTCAATCGGAGCATTTTATGCCTAATTTCCAGATGGCAAAATTAGCTGTTGGCTCCAGGCCCCCAGGAATGATCCCCAGGCCAGGCTCCCAGGGTTTCAGTACTCCCCTCCCCGCCGCCCTCCTGCTCGGGTAGGGGGGCTATCGCTGCGGGTAGGGCTGAGGGCACATTTCAGACAAGTCCTAGGTATGCAGGCGGAAGTTCTAAAAACAAGCCCTGGTGCAGTCATGGATTCATAGACTACCAGGGTTGGAAGGGACCTCAGGAGGTATCTAGTCCAACCCCCTGCTCAAAGCAGGACCAACCCCCAACCTAATCATCCTTAAAAACCTCTACAGAAGGAGATTCCACCACCTCCCTAGGGAACCCAGTCCAGTGTTCTGTACGACCCGATGTAAAATCACCAGCTCCAAAGGGTGGCGAGTATTTTCTGACAGTGTGCCACCAGCCTGGCCCTGCCACCCCTGGATTTCTCTGGGGTATGGTCATAGCTAGGGCCCTCTGCCGCCTTAGTGTCTGGGAGCCTCACAGTCACAACTGGATTGTACCCACGCCCCTCGCAAGGCAGGGAAGTATCATCCTTGGGTTTCAGAGGGGAAACTGAGGCAGAGGGTAGATCAGTGACCTGCCCAAAGTCACACAGGACAGTTGAATCCAGATTTCAGTCTCATCCCCTCCACACTAGACCATCCTTCCAGCTGACCCAGAGGAGGCAACGGCTGCTTTGCTGCCCGGCACTCCTGAGAGCCAGGTGAAGAGCAGCAAGAAGGGGCCTGGAGCAGCAGCGCCATTGGGTTCACTCACGCACTTGCAGATCTCAGGGTTTCCCACTGCAACCTCGTGGAGCCCAGGTCTCTGGTCTGCCCAGGGTGTTTGCGAGGTACCACAGGGAACCATTCCTCCTCCTGATGGTTTGTATCTAGTAACACCCCTTTGAGGAGAGCTCTCCTGCTGACATCGTTCAACCAACCCCAACAGGCGGCATAGCTACGTCGGCGGGAGACGCTCGCTGTGCACACTACCGCTTATGGGGGCAAAATGTATGTCAGTTGGGGGTGTTTTTTCACACTCTTGAGTGACGTCAGTTTTGCCAACATAAGTGCTAGTGTCGCCGTGGCCTTAGTCTCAGCCGTGACAAGGCGAAGACTCTGACTACACTGCCGCGTTTGTTTGTAAAAGTTTTGTCAGTCGGGGATGTGAAAAAACACCCCCCTCCCCCGACTGACTTAAGTTTCACCAGCAAAAGCGCTGGTGTGGACAGCTCTGCGTTGGCTCTCGCTGGGGGTGGTTTAATGGTGCTGGCAGGAGAGGTCTCCCCACTGGCATAGAGCATCTAAATGGGGCACCTTGCAGTGGCGCATTGACCATCAACACCCCCGTGCTGCCCCACTGTAAACTTCTAGTGGAGACAGGGCTTTGAGTTGTACTGCAAGGGGAACTAGGCAAGGGCACCTGTGGGCAGGGGGGCTATCACGTTTATTATGGCAGTGCCTAAGGGCCAGCCAGGACTGGGGCCCCAATGTGCTAGGTGCTGGACAAAGAGAGTAACTGCCAGTCCCTGCCCTGAGCAGCGTACAGTCTAAGCAGAGCAGCCAGGCACAGGGTGGGGACAGGGTAGAGCACACTAGCAGGGTGAACAGATGGGGTAGAGCACACCAGCTGGGTGAACAGAGCAACGGTGGCAAATGGCCGCCATGCTAGCGCCATGACTTGGAGGAGGGGTTACTTAGGAGAGGATATTGTTGGCCTCCCCTAGGTACCTCGTGGTAAACGCTACAGCGGCCCGTCTCTGTGCAGTACTTTCCCCGAGACTCTGCTGCCTCCCTCTTCATAGCTCCCTCTCTGCTCCATTTCCAAAGCTGGGGAGAATTGGAAGAGGGACAAGAAACATGGGCAGTGACCAGCCTAGTCTGAGTACAAACCTACCACCTTCCTTTGAAAGGCACGGGGGCTGCTTCTGGTCCCCCAGCCCCAGGGTCAACCAGGAGCAACCTCTCAGAGGTCACGGGAGTCTTGCTGGGGTGCGAACAGTGCAAGGGGGATCAGACTGGGGCCCGGAGCTGAGTCAGAGGATCCAGAGATGGGTGCTGATGAGAGAGGTGGCTTGGCCTCAGTTTCCCCTCTAAGTCTTGTGTGAAGCAAGAGTCGCTCCAGATGGTATCGATCCAGGGGGAGCAGGGAACCAGGCCTTTGTATGTAGTGTGAAAGTCTGCGGGGGCTGGAGTTAGCTTTGAGGGTCATAGGCCCCAGCCTCGAATGAATGGGCTGCCCAGGGCTGGCACTGCCTGAGGGACAGGGGCCCAGAACTGGCAGCCAGGTACAAAGAGAGTCCAGGGGGTATGTGCCAAGGTGAGGCCATAGTGACAAGCTACAGGGCTGCAGCTGGTCCCTGGCAGGGTCAGGAAGGAATTCCACCCCTGCCCTTCACACAGCAGTGCACACTTGGCCAGCAATCTGAGGCAGCAGGGCCCAGCCCCTGCCAGAGGTAGGATCCTGCTCTGGGCGGCTCTGAGAACCCCTGCTGTGTTTCAGCTCCCAGGGGAGCTCACTGCACTCCCCAGGCTGGCGGCTGCACCTAACTCTGCTACTGGACAGCATGGCGAGAGATCACTGAGAGGAGGTGCCATCACCCGGCCGCCAGGAGAGAGCCGAACACCAGCACTGACAGGTGAGACTAACACCATTAGCTCTGCCTGCAGCTGTGTCAGCCTGTGCACTGATCCTCAACCGCGCGGAGGCTTCAGCCTTGTTCTCCTTGGAGGGGAGACTCCCAGGTTTATCCCCAGGCTGCCAGAAGGGGTGATGGTGAGTCGGTAACTGACCCTGAGCTAGGACCTGATGTCAGCAAGTAGTCGACAGCAGGCCCTGCTCCGGGCGTTTGATGGTCTTGGGAGCCAGAAGGAACCACAGCAGCTCTCTGGCTCCAGCTGCCAGGTGAGACGTCCCCACTGCAGCAGGCTGGAAAAGGGGCTTTTCTTCTCAGGAACCTCTGACGTTTGCATCACAAATCTGAAAAGGGATTTTTTTTTTTCAGGTTTTGACTAAAAGGTTTTGGACAAAAACTCGACATTTTCCGCTGGAAGCCGACACTTTTCCTGGAAAATGTTAGCTGAAAACCCAGTTTTGTATCCAAAGCAGTCTTAAGGGAGAGTTTTCAGCTATCTCCAGCCCCTTTTCTACTCATTCCAGCCATGCCCTGTCTCTCCTTGCTGCAAGGGACGTAGCAGGACCCTGGTCTGGGGGAGGTAGAAAACAAGGGCCTGACTGACATCATTCAAGATTATCCGGCATGAGCTGGAGTGTCGACTGGTGCCCTAAACAAAGTCCTCCCAGGGGTATTTAAACAACCCGTCAATAGTGTCTGTGTTTCCTCCCAGAAGTGGCTCCCTGTGTACCCATCAGGATCAGGCAGTACCCAAGGGCAGATATGGTCATTAGCCCAGATCCTGAAGCCTGACAAAAAAACTCAACTCATCTCTAACTGCATTTCAGCCTGGGGTGCTTGGAAATGTCTCAGACCCTGTTCTGGGTGGGTGCTGGAACTCACTGATGCCCTGTGATGCCATGCCAGGAATTCAGGGCATCCTCCTTACTGCCCCAGCACTGAGCGTCCCTGTCCCTGTGTTATCTCCCCCAGCTCCAGTTCTCAGTGGCCAGCAGGTACCGGAGGAAGAGCCCATGCAGCGGCCTCTTGAGCAGAGAGGAGGCAGTCTGTGGGAAACAGCTGGGGAGTCAGGCAGTAAAGCAGCTAGAGGAACTTTCACTCCCATCCCCCATGCTTGTCAGCTGGAAAGAGCTCAAATAAATGCTCTAAATGTGGCTTGTGGAATTTAGCAAAGCCTCAGCAGAGAGGGAGGCTGGAGCGGCTTAATAAGGTTCCTTCTCTCTGACTAAATTACATCCTTTAAAAAAAAACAACCCCTGAATAAATCTACAGCTGCACAAACCAACTTCAAACGCTCCTCTGCTCTGCAGTGTGCGTGAACTCCTGGGTAGCTCACTCCTGAACAGAGCAGGATCAGCAGGGATCAGAGGCTTTCTCTGACTGCTGGTGCGGGGCCTTCCTTGGAATCCCAAAAGCATATGGACTGGTCTGCCAAAGCGACTCCTCCCTAAGCTCCTGGACCATAAAAATCACATCCTTCCGCTTACCATTTGGATTAACCCCCAGCCCTCTGACAGACAACAGACGGCAGGATTTAGCATCCTATAGTTCACAAACCTCTCCAGTGCTTTGCTGCTCGCTGAGGTTTTAACACATTTCTACAGGCTTTAGCTGCTCTCACGATAGCAGCCCTTGAAGGAAGGAATAAACAAGACTGCAGGAAGAATGGTGTGTCCTGCCAGGGCTACACAGACATCCCTTGTGTCACGGAGTCCCCGGGGCGATGGTCTGGACCTGCTCCTTAAGAAGCCAGTCAGGACTCTGGGGGGAAGCTTCGTCTCCGTAAACAGCCTGTCTCCAAGGCTAGGAGCTTCACAGCTTCCAGCTTCCACCTTCCTGGGTCTGACCTCAGAGCATTCAGCACCTTCTGCCCCTCCGTGCGCTTCCCCCAGCGAGCCCAGCCAGGCATGGTCCTGGGGAAGCCCGTGGGTCCTGCACCCCAACTCCACAGTCAAACGTAACTCTCAGCCAGCCAGTAAAACAGAGGTTTATTAATCGACAGGGACATGATCTAACACAGAGCTTGTGGATAGAGCGAACCGGACCCCTCAGCTGGATCCATTTCAGGGGTCCAGGGAGGCCAGACCCTATCTGGGCCTCCCTGCCCTTCCTTAGCCAGCTGCAGACTGAAACTCACTCCCCAGCTCCTCCCCTGCTTCCTTTGTCTCCTTCCCAGGCAGGAGGTCAGGTAACCTCTTCCCCCCACCTGGAGTCAAGTTACAGCTTCAGGTATATCAAGAATCAGAGGGGAGTATGGACACCTTCACACAATAGTCAGAGGAGCCATTGAGAGCATTTCTATTCCCTCACGCCTTGCACCATGGAAAACTCGGCCTCCCCGACTGCCAGTGGCAGAGAGCCCAAGTTCCCAGACGGGCTTGTGGAACACTCTCAGGTGGTGAACGGGGGCTGGCCAGCAGAGAGAAAGCTGGGAGGGGCCAAAGCAGCTGGTGCGACTCGCTCTGTTCCCAAAGGTCAGACACTTATCGCGCGAAGGCCGCTAAAAATACACTCAGCACCTCCCTGGTGTTCCGGGGAAGCAGCTGCCGGGGCTGCCAATGGGAGGCCCCGTGATTGTGAGCAGGACACTGGGGACGGAAGCAATCGCTAATGGGAGGGGATCCAGTTCCAGAGGGAACATGGGACACCCCATGGGCCGGCCTGAGCCCTCCACCGCTCCCCCCCGGGCAGGGTCGACCCAAGACCCTCCAGGCGTGAAGCCACCTGAGGCCCCTTCTCCCTCCCAGGTGCAGGGCTGGCCCAAGACCCCCTGCCCACGCATGGGGCCATCCAGCCTGAGCCGTTCTCCCTAGCCCTCCCCGCAAGCAGGGCTGGCGTTGACATTTCCTGCCCCCCACTAGGGGTCCCAGCCCCCTTTTTTGGCAAACTCCAATGGCCCTGCCTCTCTGTCTCTGTATGGCCTTGCGAACCTTCGCCTCCGCCCCAGGAACCAGTGAGGGTTGCATCGCCTAACCTGGGAGGAGAGAGCGAAGGGACTTGTCATCGACACCCTGGAGACCTCATAAATCTGTACCTAGAGGAGTGCGCAGCCCATCCCCCGGCCTAAGGCACCGCCTAGGGACACGCCTCTCCCCGGGAGGTGGAGGTAGAGCAAAGGGAGGCTCCAGGGCACTGCGCGGGGACCGGAGCTGGGCACATGGCACAATGTCTGCAGGAACATAGCTGTGGATTGGTGTCCCAGGAGGCTTCACTAGAGCTCACGCCCCGTTGTGTTTTCTTCCAGCCAACAAGCATCCTGGGGGGGAAGGCGCAGGAGCAGGTGTAGCGAATGCTGCAAGATATTCACCAGGAGTGGATTTCACCATCATAATCACCAGTATGTGCACCGGGGATCCGAGCCCAAGGGCCACAGGGAGCCAAGCGGGGAGGAAATATGCCAAGTGACAGATGTGTCCAATCTGAACAGCTCAACATTTCAACACGGCGGGCTCCCAAACAAGCTGCAGGCCAGGAATCCCAGGATGAAATGAGTCAGCCAGTGACTCTGGATAGCGAACAAATGCAAGAAAGTCGTGATCTGCATGGGGGCAAATTGCCAGCAGGGAAAGCCGTAACTTTGACTGTTAAAAACTCTTCACGCCCCTCTGCTGGGGACTGTCCCACACTCGTGCCCAGGGCGGTGGGTTGGACACTCCGATTCTAGCAGCCCGTTCCGTGCACACGGACTCCTCTGGACTCACCCCATCTCTCTGGCCCTCCGAGCTGCATGAGACCAGCAACTCTCAGGGACTCTTCGTGCCTCAGTCATTCGTTTTGCCTGAGACGTAAAAGTTTCCATTAATGTCCCCATTCCGTAACAGCTTCTCTCTGAGCACAGACGGGGCGCTCACCCCAGCTCCTCGCCCTGGGGGAGATGGAATGACAGGGAGGGACTAAGAAACTGATCCGCCCCTTGACATGTGCATGGGTCCAGCCCCAGAGGTGGGGAGAACAGACATCTCCCTGCACATGGACACGCAGACTTCAGGCTGCCTGGGGCAAACAGCCAGTTACGTTAGCGGGTGGCAGGAACTGGGAGGAGCTGAGAACGAGGCCAGGAAAATAATGCAGTGGAACTTCCCCCCCAAAGTGCTTCAGCTGGAAAAATGCAGCTAGTCGCCCTGGAGAAGGACAGATCTTCGGGGAAGCAGAGAATCTTCTTAGCGTGTGTGGAACATGCCTCAGGTAGTACCGAATTTGGTTCACTAGTTGGATCATTAGCTTCCCCAGCCCGGGCCAGGCACTGATGGGGAGCGCGACATGAATGCTGATCCATGTCTCCTGGGGCAGAGAGAGACCTGACCTGGAGGAATAGAAATCTACATGTGCCTAAATACCTCTGAGACCAACCAAGAGGTGTGATTCTGGGCTGTGTATCACAGAGACAGCACTAATTTCCAACATAGCTCCCCAAAACGGGGACAATAGCTCCCATCACTGTGGTGTTGCCAGAGTAAAGATTTAGCTCACGTTTTACCCATTATCATTATTAACAATGATAATTATTGTTATGCTAATAATTGTGAATTTAATAATTATTGATGCTTTGCAGGCAAGCACCTTCCTCTAAAGCATCTGGCGAGGGGCCCCGCTAGTGGTTTTTCTGGTCTGGGGATTTCTAATTCCCAAGCACAGGAGGGAAAGGGTGGAACGTGGCCTCATCTCAAAATGTCGTGCATAGTGCAGGCCACTGCAGATAGACAGATCAACAGCTCCTTTTTATGACTTCACCTTCGATGGACCCCAGAGACTCCTGCCAATCAGGGGTGAGGCTCAAAAGGCCTCGGTGCTGGGAATCCATCCAGGCCGGCTTGCAAGAGAGGAACGGGAGAAGTGAGAGCAGACAGTGCCCCTCCTTGGCCCAGAGCAGACCCTGCCACTTGAACCAGGAACGGTTCCACAGAAGCCTGGTCGTTGGGAGGGGGAGACTTTCCTGACCGTCCCTGGCTTGTATTGTGGGATACGTGGCCTGGCTGTTCAATGGGAGACGGCCCTTGGCTGGAAGCTGGGGTGGAGAGAGGAGAGGAATTTCTCCTCAAGCAAACGCTGGCTGGCTGCGTTCTCACATTCCACCTTTGCATTTCTTTGGCACTTTCCATCAAGTGATCTCACAGGACTCGACAAGTGCCCGGAGAGGAATATCCTGGCAAAGCTCTTCGAATCAGGGAGCGGTTCAGATACAGGCACCCTGACTCCCGCTCCTTGTGCTAATCTGGGCTGTACTGGCTCCATTGCTCCTGGGGAGATTCTGAGCCCCCCGTCCTTCCTTCCCCTTCAGTGGGGGTGCCATCCAAATACCCTCTCCCTCCTGGCTGCTGGGAAGGGAGGGCTCTCCATCTCTCGCCACCCTCCCCTCTTTGGGGTGGGGGGTTTCAGTTTCTGCCCCTGAGTAGCAAATACTAATATCTGCTGTACAGCCGTGCCACGTGCCCCACAATGTGAGCCCAGGCCTGCCCCGGAGCACCAGGATGTGAGTGACAGGGCTGTCCCTGCAGGTCCGAGGCCTCCCCATTGCAACGGCCAGGCCCAAAGGAAACTCCAGGTAGAGACGAGGAGAAGCAGCACCCGGGAGCCGCTCACCCTGCTGGTGCCCTGTCGGCACTCTCCACCCACCTCTCAGTGCCTAGCAACAAGAGCAAGTGACAGGCCTCCCCTAGTGAGCCTCAAACCTCGCTGGCCAGGCTGGAACCTGTTATCTTCACAGGACATGGGCATCCCGGGCACAGAGATGGAAAGGACCTGCCCAAGCGCCTCAATGGCAGAGCAAGGACTCAAACCCAGGAGCCCTGACACCCCATCCCCTGAGCACTCCTCGAGAGTCAGCCGGGCTGCCTCTCGCTTCCACGCACACAGGGAACGGCAGCTTCCGGCCAAGAAACGATTGTCTTGTGGGCAACCAGGGACATCTGTGTATCCATCCATCCATCCATTCATCTGTCTATCCATCCATCTGTCTATCCATCCATCTATCCATCCATCCATCCATCTGACTATCCTGCACTCATGACCATAGTATCTATCTGTGACCTTCCACCCCCTTTCTTCTTGTCTGTCTGTCTGTCTGTCTAGCTATCTGTCCCCATCTAAGTTTCCTCTAGGCTGTCACACATCACCTCCATATTGGTAGGCATAACACAGTTCATTCCACACATGGACGTAAAAAATCAGAGGGATCCCTGATCCCCATACTATCTAAGCTATCTATTTATCGATCTATCTATCACCGTACACCCTATCTAGCTATCCCCATACACCCCTTCTATCTATCTATCACCATACACCTTATCTATCTATCTATCCTGCACTAATTACCATGGTATCTGTGAGCTCCCATTCCCTTCCTCTGCTCACGCTCATTCCCCGCTGCACGGAACGCACGGTAAGAACTTGATTATGGCTGCAAACGCCTGTCATTATTCTGAAGTAATCATCTGTTCAGTTCACTGTCTGATCAGGCCCCTCGCCGAGGAGCCACCAGGGCCGAGATGCCATTTGCTGACAGGCGAGGACTCCTTTGGTGGGCTCCTGTATCTTTAAATGAAAAAAAAATCCCCTCGCCTAGAGGGCAGTGGAACAATTTTGACTTTAAAAAGCGAACGAGGCAGAGAGAGGGAAGTGAGCTTTAACAACTCCTGATCCAGTCCCTGGGCATTCATTAATGTTTCATGGTGCTTTCAATTATTGCCTCCTCTGCCACTGCCGTCATCTGTCTCTTCAAATCGACGGTATAATAACCACTCAAGCAGAAATCCACTCTGCTGCCTGCCCGGCGCTCCCCCGCCCGGCCTCCTTCATCTCCCTCTCGCTCAGACTGGCCCTGGGAATGCCTTTGCACGCCTGGGCCAGCCAGGGCCAAAGCAGCTGGTGAGGCAGAGGGGCTGCCCCAGACCTTCCCATTTCAAGTCAAGCATCGGCTTCTGCCTCCCTCCCTCGCTCCCCGTGTAAATAGCTTCAGTGGCTCTAGGCAGTGTCACGTCAGAGGCCTTGTCATTACATACAGGCAGACAGATGTAGGTCCACCCTTGTCATGTTCCTTGCACACACATGCACACACAGATCCACACCATAAATACACCCATTCTACAGGCATGCGTGCCCTTGCCCACACACACACACCCCCCATGCGCACACACACGCATGCTGATAAATGTGGGCGCACACAAACCTGCACACTGAGACACACACATTATGCATATGCACAAACATAGCCACGCAGCCCGATACACTCCAAACACAGGGCACACGCACAAACACACAGACACTGGCTCTTACACACACAGAGCCTCGCTAACACATTCACACAACGCACTCGCAGACCTGCACACATGCATCGTCCCCGTTTCTAGGCCCCCACTACACACATACACAACTGCCTGCCGGAGGCTGTGTCTCTCCCTTGACACACATATTGTAGCAAGCTGTTGTTGACCTGAAGAGGAAGAGCTCTGTGGGTAGCTTGTCTGTCTCACAGCAGACAAGCTATTCCCTCCCCATCTTGTCGCTAACATCAGATTGTGCCGTTTTCAGGTGCCCTTAGTGGTCTGTTTCTTCAGCAGACTCCCCCAGCTCTAGCGGGCAGGGGCCGTCTCTTGGGTAGGTCAGGAGGCTCCACAGTTCAGTGCTCTACCCTGGCAGGCTTTGCGCTTACCTGGCCATGCTGGATCTTTGCCCAAACCCCAAGAAGAGCTGGCAGGTCCTGCTGGAGAGGGGGCGGAGTCCCAGAACATCTCACCCTGAGCCGGGTCTGTCTCACTTCATGGACAGGGCGGTGAATCTGGGATCAGATATTTATTAGCACTAGGAACGGCAGGTCCCCAGAGATGGGTCCTACCAGTGCAGCACAAGGTCTAAGGGCCAAATCTGGATCATCTTCAGGCCCCAGGGAAGCTGTGGGTGCAAAGCAGTGCCCTGGGCTTCAGCCTGAATTGGGGCCACTGGAAGGAAGTTTTAAATCCACGTACACTACAAAGAAAGCTAGCGTCTACATGATGCTAATGCAGCATGTCCATCCTGCTGGCTTCTGGCTGCTGGGCACCCCTGCGTATACAGGAACAATCCTGCACTGGGTGGGCCAGATGAGACCCCGCGGGGCTTTACCCCCTTAGGCTTCTGCGATGTTGGGAACATTCACCCACGTTCTGGGAGTCTGCAGCCCAGATTCTAAGACCAGATGGGCCCATTGTTCTGATCTAATCTGGCCTGCTGAACAGCACAAGAGAGCGAACCTCCCATCGATTCTGAAGAAACGTTTGCTGGATGAGTGTCCGAGGGAACCGTTTGACAATCCCGTGTCATTGCCGCGCTCACGGGTTTATATAATTAACAAAGCTTTCGAAGTCTTTCCGAACAAAGACCCATGTCCAGTTTCCTGGGGAAGGGAACCAGCTCTGCCTCAGTCCCGTTTTACTCCCTTCCTATGGCCGTTTTTGAGCACCGCCCCGCCACGCGTCGCCAGCTGCGCAGGGTTAACTCTCACAGCCCTTCTCCTCCCTCAGTCTCAAAGCACTTTGCAAAGAAGACAAGCAGCATTAGCCTTTGCACCGATGGGGAAACCGAGGCACTGAACAGTGGTCCCATGGAGGCGGGGGGCAATGTAGAATTCAGTTTCCTGAGTTCCACTCTGGTGCCCTATTTGCTGGCCCAGGCTGCCTGCAGATGCAGTGTTACTTGGGAGTAAATGAGGGAAGAATTGGGAGTAAATGGGGGAAGTAAGTAAGTAAAAGGAGGAGTAAATGAGGGAAGAATTGAGCCCAGTGACTGCTCAGTGTCAGCTGTGAATAGACTCCCCCTAAGACTAGTATGTGCAGGCGCACACACACACACACGCAAACACACACACACACACACTGCAATCGCTTGAGCAAAGAGCTGTCTTGCACTGTGTCCTGGAGCTACCCGCCCTGGGGCTTTGTCAGAGCAGAACTGGACGTGAAATCCAGAGCCCAGCTGGGGCCTCTGCTGAGTGCGTTCCTTCAAGGCTAAGCTGTGTGTCCTTTCCCCTGCCCTACCCGATCCCAAGCACAGGGGGCAGGGGAAGAGAGCCAGGACACTGACGTAGTTAAACAGTGGTTTAAGATTAGCAGCCATGTTAGTCTGTATCTGTAAAGAAAACAAGGAAGACTTGCGGCACCTTAGAGACTAACCAGTTTATTTCAGCATAAGCTTTCATGGACTATAGCTGGTTAGTCTCTATGGTGTCACAAGTATTCCTCGTTTTCTTTACTCACCTCACAAAGCCAACTTTGCCTGGTACCCGGGTGTAAAGCGGGTGCAGATGCAGGCTGGGGATATCCACAAAGGATTGGAGCCGAAGTCCCATGCCTGAAGGCACTCGAGTGTCTGGCTGACACAGCCGGTTCCCTCTACTGTCCCTGCGAGAGTCAGTTCCAAGCCCATTTCACAGAATCCCGTCTCCAGCGCTGGGCGCGCCTTGGGGTTGCTGCTTTGCTGCCACTGAAGCACGATCGATGGAGCCTCTCGAAGCCTGATCCCCCGCATCACTCCACCACTTTTACTTTCCCTCTGAATCTCACATCACCCTTCCTGGAACACATCTGGCGGCTGGGGTTGGCTCTGGATAGCGCCTGGTCTCCAGTCCCAGCGGAGGCTGAGCTCAGGGAGCTGGAATGCGGAGGAATGGCTCAGCAGGAATTTCTCTTTCTCTTTCTTTACGCTGTTTGTGTCACTGGGATTAGACAGATGTTTGGCAGATGTGGAACTCTGGCCGGCTGCCTGGGCACCTTTCAAGTGTGTGTGCGTATTCCAGTGACATCATCGCACGGCTCACTCCTGCGGACAGAGCTGTTCACGTGCCACCCGAGCGAGCCCGGGCGGAGCAGGACAGGGAGCGTGGCACCCCCCAGCTTGCATTGCTGGGGCCTCTGCCAGGCTGTTCCCGCGGGATGGGGGCAACCAGCTAAGGGCCGTAGTAGCACAATGAAGCCCTGGGGCTCCTCTGATGGACCGACCTCACCCCTTCCTCCCTTGGCCCCCCACAGGAAGGAAAGCCTGCAGGGGACTGACTTGCTCCTCCTCAGCCAACAACACTTACCCTCACCAGCACCGCAAGAAGTCTTGTCTCTTGGGTGTGCTGGAGGGCAGCCGCCCTGTCCTCTCTGCCATGCCCTGCATTAGGGCCTGCAGAGACCAGGAGGCCATACCTGGAATATCTAGTTAGCCTCGTGCCTCTAGCACAGGGGTGGGCAAACTACGGTTCGCGGGCCACGTCCGGCTCGCGAGACCGTCCCGTCTAGCCCCCCCAGCCGGGGATGCTGCCCCTGGCCTCTCCCCCGGAGCCACGAGCTGCGCGCTTCCTTCCTGCCCTGGAGCCAAAAAGTTTGGCCACCCTTGCTCTAGCATCTGCGAAACCACGCAGAATTCAAACAGGCCAAAACATGGTTGCCAGTGACATTCCTCGTGAAGGCTGGCATGCTCCGTTGAGTAATTAGTTGCAAATACTAGCTCCAATTATTCACCTGGCTCTGCTTAGAATCCCACCCTCTTCTCTTTCACACACACACACACACACACACTGCACTGGACCCTTCTTTCTGTTCACACACCATCATTTTGTAGCCCACTAGCTGCCTACTTTGAAGGGAGATGTCTAGTGCTCAGAGCAGCAGGCTGGACACCAGGAGTCCTGAGGTCTGTTTCCAGCATTACCACTGTCTCACTGTGGCTTGGTCATTGCACTGCTCTGGGCCTCAGTTTCCCCTGTTTGCTCTGGAGACACCTCAAAGAAATGTGGCGAGCGTGTTTGTAAAGTGCTGGGAGAGCCTTGAATGACAGGTGCTCTAGACCATATGGGGATCGGCTCTATATAACTGCAGCAGATAGGCTGATGTGTTAAGTATACTATTATTAGATGTATTATTCATTATTATTATTATTTTCCAGACCCAGGCCCCTGCTGGGCTGTGGTTCTCTTTCCCATTTATGGCCTGAGATTGCTGTTAGTAGTTTACTGTGTAGCGTAAAGATAACTGATGCTGGGTGACATTTACGGGCTTGTCTCTTGTGGGCAGGGGCCTGGTGGTGGCAGCGCAGGAGTGAGAGGTTGGGACGTACATTCAGAAAACCTTGGATGAGCGTCTGCGACGGACGTCTTCAGAGCCCCACCTGACCTGAGTGCATCCCAGCGTCCCGGGAACGTGTCACCGCACAGGGCTGATACCCGGAGGCAAGGCTGGGGGCACAGGCCCAGGAGACCCTTGCCTGGGGATTTGGAGAGGCTGTGTCTGCCTCTTCCCCCCTCCCTCTCCATCCCCCCATCTCTCTCTCTCTCTGCTAATCCCCACAAATGCTAAGATATTTAAATGTGGTATTTTCAAATCTAATCAACGTTCCAAAGCTGTTGCACCGCCACTCACATTTCATTTGATCCCTTTGCTGGCTTTGTGGTGCATCTCATCAAAGAGAGGAGACAATTAGGTGAATGTCAGGGGTCGCCGGCTCCATTCAGCAACAGGCGACGTGGCCCAGGGCAACAAAGGTAGTTCCAAGACACTCTGCAGAGAGGGATGGAGACCTGAGAGGCTGGCGTGCAGGTTATCACCCTTTGCACTGCTCACAAGAGCCACCGGGGAGCCCTTAGTGCACGAGGGTTATGCCAAGGGATGTAGGGCCTAGCAGGGCCTGCTCATTGCCAGGACACAGGCATTGCATGTTGCTCCCAACAGTCTCTGTCTCTGGGAGGACGCATGGGGGGCCAGGGGGAGGGGTTCGTTGGTCTGGGGAGGAGCGGGCTGAGTGGAAAGCAGGGAACTTGTGGCTCCCAGCATGGAAAGAGCTTCACAGGGCAACTTCTAGCTGCGACCCGGCTCAGTAAGGGGCTGTTCCGCCTTGACTCATCGGCAGGAGCTGGTGTGAGTCGGTCGGAGCTGCAGCAACACCTCCCCAGCGCATCCGAGCGCTGGCTGGGGGACTGGCAGACTGGCTCCGTCAGGACGGATGCTGGGTGCACATGCCAGATAAGCAGCGAGGGGCTACCCTTCAGGTCTGCCTAGGGTAGCGGCTGGGCCAGGACTGCCCACCCTGGGTTACCAGATGTATTTTTAAACCATGGTGAGCTAACATTTCAACTCACGCAGGCAGGTGGCGTCGTACACACCTGTCAGCTAGTCAAGGTGAGCCTTATTGGGGTGTTGAGGCTTTCCCTCCGCCAGTTCAGCACAAGTTACAGTTTACAGAGCACACGCTTTATCTGCACTAGGAGAAGTGTGCGCTGAGTTAACATGAGCTAGCCAAGACCTGTCTGAAGGGGAAAGTTTTATGGGTTCAACTGATATCGTTGTACAGCCCCAGTTATACTTTACGTAATGCCCTGTGTGGACACACTTATTCTGTAGAAAAATGCCAGTTTTTGGTTTAACTTAACACACATATTCCTGAGCAACATCCCCTAAACCAGAAAAGGGCATTCTTACGCTGGCATAAGACCATCCTCACTGGGCATCATAAACATATACCTTTATAATGTTTAAATTCATACCTTAGCTTTCTAGTGTAGACAAAATCCTCACTAACACATTCTAACTAACATGATCTAAAGTTTGTCTAGACTAGGAAGAGTGGTCACGTTTAAGTCAGGCTAAGTTAACTCCAAGTCATGAGGTAGGTTTCTACCTGGGCTATAACTTAATCGGCTAAAATTAAGATAAAGGTGTTAGTCTTTGTCGGCACTCAGAAAAGTGATTGAGTTTAGATCACATTCAGCTAATTACTGTTAACAAAGCCCAAACTAAACCTGATCTTTAGCCTTGTTTAGACAAAACCTGTGGTAAGTGTTAGACTTGGGTATAAAGTGAGGGTTAGAGTTGGATTATGGTTAGAGTTAAGGTTACAGTTGGAATTTAGATTTGGGTAACAGTTAGCATTAGAATCAGGTTTAAGGTTAAGGTTAGAGTTGGTTTAAGGTCAGAGTTGAGGTTATGACTGGTTTAAGGTTTGAGTTAAGGTTAGAGGTGGGGTTAGGATTCAGTTAAGGTTAGAGTTAAGGACAGAACTGGAGTTAGGGTTGGGTTAAGTGTCGAGTTAAAGTTAGAGGTGGGTTTAGGGTTTGATCAAGGGTAGAGTTGTGGTTAGGGTTGGGTTAAGATCGAGTTAAGGTTAGAGCTGGGGTTAGGGTTGGGTTAAAGGTAGAATTAAGGTTAGAGTTGGGGTTAGGGTTGGGATAAAATAAAGTTAAGGTTAGAGCTGGGGTTTTTAAATCCTTGTAAAGTTTAGTTAAGTTCTCTTGTTTATGAGGTTTCATGCTCCCCTGTTCTTCATTCTCTGGGTCAGCGCAGGACACAGATATACCAGGAAGGCTACTCTTGAGGAATTTTCCATCCAACCCAAACTCAGGAGTATAACCCCCTCACAAGACTCTCAGCCCCTCCCTGATTCAAAGGAGATCTAGTCTTTGGCTCTGTTTGCGATTACAGCCTGAACTTTTAGATCCTGAACTCAACTGAACCTCTGAGCCTGTTGATACCCGCTCAGCTCCAGCTAGAGGTAATGATTCCATCGCTGTTACATAACAGGTGCTTCGTAATGGCTGACTCTGCTTCCTCCCTCCCCTGGCAACTCCAGAAAGCACATGCAGGACTCAGTTGGACTGGGCGTCCAAAGAACCTTGGAGAGAGTCTTCAGACAGCTAGAGCCAGTTGAAAAAACCTGATTCCCAAACCGTGTCATTTTTGAGGGTATCACGTTGGTCCATGGAGTCATATTATTTTTCTGTGATGTGACCAGTAGCTAGGGCTGGCTAAAAAACAGGAATTCTGATTTGCAAAATAATTTATTTTTGAAATTTGTTTTTGTGGCACAACCCCACGCTGAGATACCCTGGTGAGTCGGGCACTGAGCTGGCATGTAGGAGACCCACATTCAAGTCCTTCGTTGGCCTTTTGCCAAAAAAGACACTTGACTTCGGGTCTCCGTGTCCCAGGTTGGAGCCCTAAACACCAATTTCTTGGCTATCCTGGGGTGGGCTGTGATCTCTGCCTCTTGTTTTGACCAGTAATTCCATCTGGAACTGAGAAAGTTTACTTGAAATTGACGTGTTTCTATGAAACATGCTCTGTTGGTGGCACATTTGTCTGCGATTCCTCGACGTTTCATGGGTTTTCGCATGAACAGTTTATTTGTCCAAGCTTTTTGGGGAGTGGACTGTGCTACGCTGTGCTGGGGCCACATCCTTGGCTGAGTCCCTTCTGCGTAAGACTGGAATATAAATAATAGTAAATCAGTTAGCACCTTTCATCCAAGTATTTCAAAGCACTTTACAAAGACCCCTTGCCCCTTGCAGTACCCTGACTGGTAAGGAAGTATGGTACTTGCATGACGCTTCTGCCATTCCAACGATCACAGGGTTGAGCAACCCAGAAAATCAAAGTTCTTAAAATGAGAGGTTTTTCCTTTCAAATTTGAAAAAAAGGCAATTTTGCAAAAAATCTTGCCACATTTCGTGTTTTTGATTCAGACCCATTTGAGTGAACGTGGGCCATTTTTACTCAGAAATGGTCAAGTCTGCAAGACAAATGGTCAGTAACAAAATTTTGAAATTCAAAATCTGAACTTTTATGGAGACTAAGATCAATGTTTACAATGAAATTCAAATTCCTATCTTCTCAGGTGACAGACGTGTTATTTCCTGTTTGTTGTGTGTTCGGCGGAAGATGCTTGGCGGCCACAGGCTGCCCAGGGCTTGCGATGAGTGCTGATCACACACAGGGAGATATGGTCAGCACTTCACAATCTAAAGAACACCCAGTCATGTGTGTAACATTACTCATGGGAGGAGCCCCACTAAATTCCATGGGACCACAGACCTGAACAGAGTGATAAACATGCAGAACTTGTAGTCGGATTGGGATCCTAGCTGTTTCCAGCCTTGGCTCCATCCTTATCTGTTAAGTGCCCTGTTGCAGGATGCTGTGCACAGGACAAACCTGGATGATTTGGACAGAGGGACATTTCTGAGCTGTCAAATGGCCTGGAACTAAATATTGAATCCTTTTTGGTGCAAAATCCCCCTCTGCTATTTATTGCCCCATTTTACAGACAGGGAAGCTAAGACTTGCCTAGTGTCACACAGTGATTGGGATAAAGCCAGGAACAGAACCCAGGACTACAAAACCCCAGCTCTTAAAACCTGTCTAACCTGCCTATCTAAAACCCAACAGGGCTCTATACCGAGCATCCCTCCAGGGAGTGAAAACTAGGGGAGGGAATCTCCCATCCTGCTTTGGGTGTCTGTAGTATATTCTAGGTAGGGTCAATGTCGGGAAATGCAGCATTGGCATTTATCCTGACCTCACACTTTGCAGTTCCAGGGTCTCAGTGAGCCAAGCCACCTTTTTTTGAAGTGCCCAGATCCCAGTGCAGACAGGAGGAGCTGAGCAGCTCAGGAGACCAAGGCAAAGGATTTCTGCAGGCACAGTTGAAAGGGCTAGACCAGGTGGAGCTAAGAACCTGTTTTAGAACCAGAGAGTTTCTAGCACCTGCATCCTTCCCCAAGCGTTGGAGTTCCGTGCTGCCTTGGCTTGGGAGATGCTGCTTCTCATCCCATCTCGCAAACAGTTGTACATCACTTGTAAGGAAAAATACTGCAGCTTGGCAGTTAACCCATTCTGTGGTGGAATTAAGTGGGTTTCCAAGCCCCTGCAAGATGACTAGGAGATGGTAATTATTAAATAAGGAAACAGGAGCCAAGCAGCTTTGTGGTAGCGCCCGGCCATCAGGAGAGGCAGCTGCAGCACGTAGGAAGGGAAAGAAAGGCGGAAAAAAAGGGAATAAACAAGTTTTTTTAATAAAAATTAAAAAAATAGGGGAAATAAATTAATGTAGAATTAAAGTGAAAGGCAAAGAGGGGGAGGGGCCCAGTGCAAAAATAAGATGAATATTCAGGGCCGGGGTGAAGGGGAAAGAAGATAAATACCAGAGCGGGAACTCGGCAGCCTGTGGTACACGGCGGGTCAGATTAGATCATGACGGTCCCTTCTGGCCTTGCAAGCTGGGAAAGCCGAGATCTGAACACTCCTGGACCTTCGGAGGATCTGGGTCCAGCTTTCTGCACCAGGGCAAAGACGGGTGCTGGCTGAAGGCAGCTCAGCCTTTGCCTGGCGGAGACGCAGAGGTGGGACAGCCAGTTCCCAGCTGTTCCAGGCCTGCCCGCTCCGCTAGCTGCACTGGCAGGACACACGGACCTTTGCTCACCGGGACGTGGAAAGCTGGAGGTTTAGTCAATCCAGTGCTCAAGAATTTTCACAAATTTTAGCACAAAGCGTTCTCCAGCAAAAATGTCGCCTGAATAACCAGCAATCAAAGTGATGTGTTTCAGGACACGCTCTAGCCTGGAGTCTGTTCACAGGCCCTCTTTGGTGAATGTTTATGAATCCATGTCCAAGGGGATCAGGTAGGGGTTGTGAATGATTCGCACACAGGACACAGGGCCACAACTGCTGCACCGCGAAGTCCCACCAGCTTTCCCCAGGAAACCTTATTGATCAAAAAAAAGGGGGGTTGTCAAAAACAGTTTTTATGAATAAATTAATTTCCAACACCCCCACCTCCCTTCCCAAAAATTGGGGGTGGGGATTGGTTGCCAAAAAGCTGGAAAAATGATTTTTCAAGAAACCCCCAAATTTTCCATTTTCCGAATTTGTTGTGAAAAATCATTGAGGGGGTAGCGGATGGGGGGTCATTTCCTGAGCAGCTGGAATTCCCAGCCAGCAGTGGGAGTGGCTCTAACGTTCAGTAACCTTCGCTCCCAGACGTTCAGTTGCTCCCGGTGTCAGCTGTTCACTTACAAACCTGAGAGCAGGGAGCTGTCGAGCATCTTACCGCCCCACCCGGTGATTCCTCACAGACAGAAGCATCGGAGCCCCAGTCTGGATCCAGACCCACCAGATCCCCTTCAAAAGAACAGTTCAGTTTGGGGGACTGTATGGGAGACAGTCTGAGAACCCAAATTTTGAATGATTCCCTCCCAGCAAGCCCTGCCCTGCAGATCCCAGCTACGCGCATGATCCTCGGGGAAGGTGCACCAACACAGCAATTAAAGGAATTTATTCTATACTGTGAATGTGGAATGATCAACTCAGAGCAGCAGCAAATAAATTAAAGATGTGGCAGAGTTTTATTGCCTTTGATGTACAGATGACGGCTGGAGTGTGTGTGTGTGGGTTGGGTTTTTTCCACTGTCTGGGATGGGGGGAGCAGCTCCGATATCAAAGTCTATTTTCCGTTGCTGCGTATTTAATATCGCTCCCAGTCTGGGGGAGGGGGATCAACACTGCAGGCACTACCGGGGTCTTTGCAGGCCACCCAGCGGGTGCTCAGGGTGTCACGGCTCCTGCCCACAGCGTGCCTGGAGGGAGCTGCTGGTTTGGATTTTCTGCTTTTCTCTCCGTTGGGCTGTGGAACCTCGACAGGCCACGTGTCATGCTGCTTACATAGGCTAGTCTGTCTTGGTAACCCCTGTCCCTTCGCAGAGCTCTGGGGCTAGTCCACAGACTGGAAATGGCCACGTGCCCCTGTCTGCTTTCAGGGCAATGAATTAAAGAGAATTTGGGGTTTGAGGCGAAGGCTTGGGGAATTATCCCAAGTGACTCCCTTGGTCTCTGTTACGGAAATAGCCCTGCCCCGCACTGCTGCTGCTGATGACTACATCTCCCACCTCAGTCTCCACGTCATTGCAGCCTTCGGGGCGGCAGGCCGGTCCCCCTCCCCGCTCAGCAGGGGCCTTGGGTCCACTCCTGTCTCCGTCTCCTCTGCACTACTGCGGAGCACACAGGGCTCCTTCTCCGCCCTCTGCTCCTTCCCATCCCCATTCCCCTCCTCTGTCACCCTCACGCCCACGGGACACTCACCACCAAAGGGCCTCCTGCGTGTGGCGGTGCATCACGCCAGCCCTGGCAGGGTACGGTCGCTTTTCACTGTCAAACCTGGTGTTAAGGATGTTTCTGCACCGTGTGAATTCAATACACATGCTTCACAATCTGTTCCGAAGGTGGGAGGGGTGGGGGGTTGGCAGGACTCCCTGGTCCAGACTGTTCAGGGACGGGTAGGTTTGCAGAGAGCCTGGCTTTATGGATTTAGACCAGGCCTCGCCAAGGGACTCATCCACCCGCAGCTGCCTGGCTGCCAAGCATGGACCCAGAGCTTGCCCCGACTCAGCACGGACACCTGATCTGCATCTACCCAGCCAACTGCACCACGACACCACAGCCTGGGGCTCAGGGGTCCATGCTGCCCCCAAGAACCAGTCCTGGGTGGGGGGCTCCAGCATCAGGCTCTAAAAGGAGGCTTCTGTCTAGTTTCACTGCTGCCACTGAGCCCACTGTAGGGAAAGGCAGTTTCCTGTCCTCCTCCGTGAAATCCCTCGGGGGGAGCAAAGGGAAGGAGGATCCTGGGGACGGGGGAGGAGAGAGAAAGGGGATCTCCAGGGAGGAGGAGCAGAGAGAAGGTGTGATGGAGTGGGAATGGTCTTAATATTCTCTCTGGATAATGTGTGAGTGCCTCAGTTTCCCCTAAGCATTTCTTAAGTCTCTCTAAGTGGTGGGATAAGGGCTGAGATTGTAACAGAGCAAAGGACCAGTGGAGAGGAGAGGCCATTGCCCTGTGTCTGGGCAGATGACAGCCTGGCCCTTCCCCCCTGTGAGGTGTTAGCTGGAAGTGTTGGAGAACAAAGGGATCAGGTGACCTCCTGGCTTGGGAAAGAGACAAAGGAAGAGCACTGGAGCGGCTAGGGGGTTAGTCTGGGGAAAGGCAGGGAGGCACAGACACGGTTTGTCCTTCCTGGCCCCCCAAAATGGATCCGGCTGAGGGGTCTGGGTCTTTGTACCTACAAGCTCTGTTTTAGATCATGTTTCTGTCGTCTAACACAGCGTTCTTCAAAGATTTCCACCGGCAGCCCCTTTCCGCAGTCTGGCCCCCTGGGATATGTCCGTCGAAATGCCGCCAAATTGAAAGCTTCCGCTTTCTGCAGCGGCATTTTGGCGAGACAAAAATAGACCGCGGTCTATTCAGTTGTCTCCCGGGCAGGATCGGCGGCAACACCGGGGTCTTGCACATCCACGAGGGTGCGCGCACCCCACTTTAAAGACCACTGGTCTACTAAACCTCTGTTTTACTGGCGGGTTGAGAGTCACATCTGACTGTGGAGTTGGGGTGCAGACCCACGGGCTCCCCCAGGACCCCGCCTGGGTGGGCTCGCTGGGGGAAGTGCATGGAGGGGCAGAAGGTGCTGAATGCTCCGAGATCAGACCTAGGAAGGTGGAAGCTGTAAGCTGTGAAGCTCCTAGCGCTGGAGAAGGGCTGTTCACAGAGAGGAAGCTTCCCCCCAGAGTCCTGACTGGTTTCATAGGAAGCAGTTCCAGACCATTGCCCCGGGGACCCCAGGACAGAAGAGTGATCCCAGGGAGGGGAGCAGGGAGAAAGAGAATCCTGGGGAGGGGGGAGCAAAGAGAAGGAGAATCCCCAGGGGGAAGCAGAGGGAAGGGGAATTCCCGGGGAGAAGGGGGGAGCAGAGAGAAGGGGAATCCCGGGGGGGGGGGAGCAGAGAGAAGGGGAGAGAATCCCCCCAAGGGAGGAGGTTTCATCACTGATCTTACTCTTTTTAAAAAGCCGGTCAATGCCCCCTCAAACTGCGAGTCTCCTGCCTCCCTCTGCTCTCAGATGATGCCAGGGGCCTGTTTACTCCTAGCCCACGGTCCCCCGGCCAGCTGCGTCCTCGTCCCCCCGGCTCAGAAAAGGGAAGCCCAATGAAATATAATAGTTTATTCTCCTGACTCTGGGGCCCAGACTCATGCTTTGTGAGTGCGAGGGCAGCGCTTTGGAGGACACAGGCTGTTTGAGGAGAAGGCAGCAGTTTCCCTCTCTTCAGAGCTCCCGTTTGCCTCCCCTGTCTGTCACCCTCTTCCCCTGCACCTCCCAGGACATGGCCAGTGCCGGGCATGGGACTCAGGAGAGCTGCGTTCTTGTACCACCTCCGAGCCAGGCCTTGTGCAAATCACGTTGGCTGGGCCTCATTTCCCCGTCTGGGGACGGGAAGGGACCTACCTCAGGACATGGCTCTGGGCAGCGCGAGCGTGGGGGTCACAGTCGTGGAGCAGAGGAGAGTGGGGCTGTTCATTAGTCAGCTGCTCTGACTAGTTTGCCCTGTCCCAGACACAGAAGGCCACTGACAGTTCCACTGGGCCAGGCCCATTGACGTGAACAACTGGCATTAGCTGAGGGGCTTGTTCTGTGTTTGTACAGGGCCTCGCACAATGGCGCTAGCCCAACAGAGGGACAGAATAATACACCCCAGCTCTCTGCCTCTGCACTGGGGGTCTGCTCTGGGCACAGAATTACTGAGTGGGGAGCTTTGGTGGGGGTTGCAATCACCTCAGGGTCACACCAGAAGGTAGAGCGGCCTGGGAGGGGTGTCCAGGAGCTCAGAGAGAGCAGGCTGGGGCTGTGGAGGAAGCTAAGGGCAAAGCCAGCAGCTGAAAGGCCCTTGACTGTGCCAGGAGACTGGGTCGGGTGCAGTGTCAGGCCTGGGATCCTGCGGAAACGGGGTGCAGGGGAAATGTGCTGCTGAGTCTGTCAGGGCTGAACTGGCCTTTCCACAGGAAGAGTCTCCTCAGAGCCAAGCCCAGGGGTGGGAGTGGGGATCACTACTCATGGAAGGGAGGAAATGGCCTGTCTCAGATGGGGGTGGGGGGATGCAAGACACCCCCCTGCCAGCTTCCCCACAAAGCCAGCCCTGTGCCAGAGGAGGACGCGGTCAGACAGGGCAGCAGTAGGACCCTTGGGGGAGCGTCTGCCAGTCTGTCTGGGGGCTGGAGATGGGCCTGTGCTATGAAATTTAGCACAAACAAGAGTGGGGGGCTGGGTCTGCCCACCATGTCGTGCCACCCAGGTCTGGACTGGGGCTCGGGCCTCTGCAGTCCCATGTGGGCGCAGGGACCCCCAGCCTCATCCCACTCACTCCCTCTCAGTCTGTCCCCCACGGCTATCCAGTGAGGGGCTCTGTGCCTGGCCCTGCCAGCAGCTCCCTCCACCCCTACCCCCAGTGCTTGGGTCCCCCCCATGCCCCAGCACTGCAGTGAGCTTTCAGGCTCCATCGTGCCGGGGACCGGGCGACGCAGGGAGGGTACAACGACACAGAGAGCCGGGACCGAGCCCGCAGGGAACCTTCCGGGACTGGCACTCCCGAGAGTGACTCCCTGGCTGATCACTCAGGGGCCCTGTGCCAAGCGTTAGCATGTGGCAGGTGTTTGGGACTCTCATCTCTCTCATGGCTTCCTCACCCCGCAGGTGCTGGGATGCTGCCGAACCCCTGGCTTGACGTGGTTTCCATGATACACAGGGTTTATATGGCTCTCAACCCCCCACTCTCCTCCCCACACTATAAACACTGTCCCAGCACCCCTCCCTCTCCTCCCTCTCTCTCTGCGCCTCTCCCCATCCACACACTTCTCCTTCTCATCCCTTTCTCCCCCATGCCAGCTACCCCACTGCATGTTTCTTAATCAGCCCATCTGCCTCCCTCCCCGCTCACATGGGCAGCGAGCTCCCCACCTGCTCCTCGCACCCGGATGCTGGCGGAGGGAACAGCAGCACGAAGCTGGTGTGTGTGTGTGTGTGTGTTTCTGTGTCTGTGTGTGTGTGTGTGTGTGTAGGCCCCGGTAGCTGCATCAGAGAGACAAAGCCGGAGAAGCGAGGAACACAACAAAGCTTGCCCCTGCATTTGCTTGCAAAGAGTTAACGCTCTGATCTGTTGCGTGAGTTCTGATGAGAAGCCGCTTGACACGCCGTGCTGGAATAATGAAACGTAATACACATTAATAGGGCCTCCCACTGTTTGATCGCTTCTGCTCCAGTGGCCCCATTGAAGATTTCACTTTTCTTTTAACAGTCAGAATAACAGAATGTGACATTAAGCCTTTTACATGCAGCAATTTATTTTAAAATATTGGGGCACTCAAAACAGGCTCCAGAATGTTAAATAAGCAAGGCAGGAGCTGGAAATCAGAGCCGCGCTACAGCGAGCAGACGGGAGTCAGACGGAGCTGCCTGGTGTGGGCAAAGACAGCTCCACTTTGATCCTTAATTGCTGTTTAGGGCACAAAGAACTAGTCGAGCTGGAGAGAAAAAGAAAACCCTCTGTCAGGGCTCTGGGGCACTGGGTGTCCGGGCTGCTCAGAGCGGGAGAAAATCATCCACTTAAAAATATTTCAGGCGGAGAATGTTACCAAGCGGCCTTCACCCACCCCCAGGCAGCAGGATCAGCAGTCGGCCTCCTGTGCCGTCTGTACAACAGCATCCTGTATTTCTGTTCTGCCTGGAATCACAGAGGATCCCCGAATGCTTTGCCAGCTCCATGGGAAAATAGCTGGCTTTGCACTCAAAGGCAGCCACCTCAGGGGGCAGTGGGGGGCAGCAGCAGATTAACCATGCACAGCAAGGCTGCTCAGCAGCTTGGGACAGTGTGATGGGTTGTACTCCCCACACCAGTCCTGAGAGAGCTGAATTAGGCCCAAGCATCCAATGAAGCTGCAAACACAGGAGAGATTTAGGCGGAGGGGAGGCTACTGATTGGAAGAAGCTCACCTGCGAGGGAACGGCGGGGGCGGGCGGGGGAGGCTCACATAAAGCCAAGACCTGGGCAACAGAGAAGGGCTACAGAGTGAGGCATGACGGTCCCTTTCCTTGAGGGAAGATGGGTCGGAATCCCTGAGACCTCGTGGGCCGTGGGGTAGGGCGTAGTCCAGGGGTGAGAGCAGCAAGGCTAGGGAAGCTGCAAACCTGGACTGCTTGGTAAAGGCCCCTGGATTGGCCCCCAGAGTAGGGGGTAGGCCTGGGCTCCCCTGGCAGAGTGGGATTACCAAGGGCAGTGGATACGGAGCCGGCCGGAGTCAGTGCGGGAGTCAGGGTGGCAGGCAGAAGGGCTGCCTGACACTGCTTGTAGAGAGACCACGGGCAACCACCCTGGAAGGGGAAAGCACTGAGGGGCCTGGCCGCCGGGCAGAGTGCAAAGAGGAAGCTGCAGCTCCCGCAGTGAGCAGGGGGCCACAGACAGAGGGAAGGGGCATCGGCCTGGAACAGCGGCCAGAAAGAGGCAGCGCCCCATCCCAGACAGCAGATCCTGGGCTAGGGACAAATGGCGGAGGGCCACTGACTCCAGCGAAGCTACCTGCTGGCCATCAGTGGTGGAGCCAGCCCAGAGGACTAGAGCCATGTCTGGGTGCTGGAGTGGGTTTCCCTCTATCTGCACTTGGCCAGGCTGTGTGTGCTCCACATCCTAGCAGGCTGGGGGTACCCAGACTTCGCGAGCCACTCGATCACGGTCTAGCCTGTTCTGTCTTTTTAAAGAAACCGTCTTCCTGCAGTTATAAAACCAATGTCCATTGTTTACCCAACAGCCCCATGCCCTGGGTCAATCTTCAGGAAGGGCCTTTCCCTCCCTTTATCTCTCCCACCCCATTAGTGGAGTTCTCGGACCCGTCTGCTTTTCTGCTGGCCACGGGTAAACCCCAACTCTCGATCCGCAGAGCTGATGCATTTCAGAGCATTTCTATTCACAACCTGTGTCCGGCGCTATGGGCTGGCGAGTAAATACCTCATTCAAACACGTAACAATCTGGGAAATGTATAATCTCTACCCGACCGAGACAGCCCGATCTCGCACGGAAGGCTGGTGAAACCCACCCTGTCACGAGGCAGGCCTGTGGACTAGGCTCACCCTGTCCAGTCCCACTGTGGTGCAGGGTTTGACACCACGATACCAGAGCGCGATACTCTGCAGGGCCGGGCAGCAGCTGAGCCACAGAAGTGGCTGTCCCAGTCAGAAAGCCCCTATGAAATCAGTCTTGTTTGCAGGTATCACCCCTTCCAGTGCATTGTGCCAACGTTGCCCACTGGCTCTGAGCCACACGTTAGACCACTGCAGGCGGCCAGTTCTCATGTTTCCTTCCCAGAGGGCAGCAGTGTTGGCCCCTGGCTGAGCTGTGTTTGGGGTTCACGTCAGACCCGACCCACTCTCAGTCAGGTCCCCACATCAGAGCGTGCCAGACTGGGACACCCTTCTGCTCCTGTGGAACAGACTCCCCTGGGGTCGCTCCAGAGCCATTGGCAGCGCTCGATAAAACCAGGAGAAGCCACGGCCCCGCACTGGCACCTTGTGTCAGGCCCAGCAGCCTCTCGACGACCTTCTGCCCTTCCCAGCAAACATCCTCTTTGGGAGAAGGCTGCCGCGCTGAAACCCAGCCCCCACCGAGTCCACGCAGAGCACTGCCAGCTTACCCGGGGACCAGTGGCGGATTAATGATTTTGTCATCCCTAGGCCCTGAAATAATTGCCCATATGAACTCATTTTAGTTTTTTTACAAAATTTGTTTGAAGTCAAATGAATCTAAATATCATTAAAATAACTGAACATTTACAAGATTTATTATAAATAAAACTACAAGTACAGCAGACCCTCGCTTGAATGCGCATCTATAGCATTTTTTTTTAAACTCAGAATCGCTTAATTTCTTCCTTCCGGTCATATCATTAACATTTAGGATTCTTGCGAGTATGTTTACTAAATGGCGTCGTGCCATCATTGGTGGTTTCAATACGCGCTATGATTGGTAGAACTGCGGCATCACTGATGCCGCGACTACAAAAATGCTGCTATTATAAATTTGCCGTCCCTGCAAATTTGCCACCCTAGGCTTAGGCCTTCTCAGCCTAGGGGATAATAGGCGGCTGCCATGACACTGTGCCTCTCACCCTGTGGAGCACAGGGAAGGCCTCTCTAGGTACAGCACTGCTTGGCCTCTGGTCTTGTTAGCAATGCCATCCTCAAAGCCTCCTGCTACTCAGCATCTTCCTGTCCTAATGCATGTGGCTAGACCGCTATGAAGGGTTTGATTTGCTATTCCTGGCACTGATTGGAGGGCAGAATTGGGCCCCAAACCACAGGCCTTTCCCAGCGTCAGCAGCCCCACGTGGTCAAACAGCATGAGGCAGGCCCCAGATTGTGGGACTAAAATCAAGGGCCATCTTGGATTCATTTTGTTTTCCTTTAGGTGCCCCTGAGGTTGTGCTTTCCCACTGGGAGGGCTAGACACTCCACACCTGAAACAATCTCACCCATCCATGTATACGGGAGCTGGGGCTTTACAAAAACCACCAGTGTTGTGAGACCCGCATCCCCGCTTTCCCTTCCCTCCCAGAGGCCTTGCCAGGGGCTTTGTCAGCCTCTGCTCACCCGAATTGTTCCACGCCAGGGGCGGGGACGAGGCAGGACGCCCACGACGCCCCCCCACCCATGGAGCATCAGGCTGGAGTCAGGGGCCTCCCGGCCACCAGAGCAGGGAAGTACACAAATGTCAATGGAGCCAGTGGCCTCCCAGCCACAGATTGTTTTATTGACTGGCCTCCGTGAGATCTCACAGGCGGGGGCCGAGGCAAATGCAGCCACCCTGAGCTCAGTGCACCGAGAGGGAGACCTGGGAGCTGTCAGCTGCCACGAGAGGGGTCAGCCGCTCAGGCTGCTCCTCAGACACAAAGCTCCGTGCGCTGCCCAGGGACCGCCAGCACTTGCAGGCGTCGGCTGCTCGTTCTCCCCCGTAGAGAGTCCGGTTCACATTTCACAGTGATGCGCGTTGCCAATGCCGTGTCATGGCAGAACCCCGGGTAGAGGAGGGGGAACACGTGCGTTACCATCTCCTTGTCAGTGGGGCCTGGGCCGAAACCCAAACCCCCTTCGACAGCACAGCCTAGGAGCTGGGACTCGAACTGGATGTTGCTGGGTTCCTGCCCCACGCAGGAACAGCGGGGCAGAGAGAGTCGTGCCAGCCCAACCTGTGTTGCTCTCCCGTGGTAGGCCAAGTCCACTGAGGCAGCCTTCAATCCCCAGCCACCTACCCCGAGGCAGGAGGATCGTTAGGGTTTATGCTGAGGGTCTTGGAGGGTGCAGGGGGAATAAAGGGGCCTGCGTGGGAAGCCCCGGGTCACGGGGCCTGTGAGTGGCACTGTAACAGGGAGCTGCACATGGTGTTGGCCTCTCGTAACCTCCCCTGTGTGTCACTCAGAGCTCAGCACAGCGCAGGCTGAGAGCAGAAACCTGGTCGCTGGGGCAGCCGGTCCCTGGCAGATGCGGCGACGGGCGCCGAGGGGACAGCGTGTGGGAAGGATCTGAGCCAGGACAGAGCAGACGGCATCCTGAGGAGCGAGCGCGGGAGAGGCAGGGCACTTCGGCCTGTATCGCTAGCTTGGCCACCCTGCGGCCCCTGCTCTGGGAAGCCTGGCTGTTAACGGGGGATGGGCTCATGGAAAGAATACGACCCCTTGCAGGGGAAAAGGCCTGGGAGTGAGCAGGGAAGCTGCTGTGGCCACGGTGCCAGAGAAGGATCTGGTCCAGGAAGCAGCGAGGAGGAACATCCCTCCCAGCCGCTTTGAAGCCAAAGGGCAGAGGCCCTCGAGGAGAGGGAAGCTGGTGCAGTGACTGGGGGGCTTGTCTGACACTCGGGACCCTCCTCTGCTCCAGACTTCCTTTGGGCAAGTCACTTTGTGCCTCTGTGCAACGGGGGTACCACACTGCTCTGCCTCCCTGGGGCTGTGAGGAGTGTTGGGGGGCTGCACAAGTACCTCAGACCCTGGGGCAAAGGCTGGATGGGTCTGTAAAGGCTGCCTCGGGGAGCCCTTACTCTGGCCATTGCAGTGGGTGGGATGCTGAGGCTGAGGAGAACTTCAGGGCATGGCCCTCAGAGCTCAGTGGCCCCCCAGCCCCCTTCCTTTGGCCAGCCAGGAGGGCAAGGCTGAGATCTGGGGCTCCAAGGGGTCCCCAGGACTCTCTCTTGCTGCTGGAAGTGCCCTTGGGGGCTCACTGATTCTGCCCTTGGCACCTCGGCAGGGACCCCAGGCACGTCCTCCCTTGCCCACCCTTTGGGGCAGCCATGGTCCAGCTTGTGGTTCTTCATACACAGATGCCCTTTAAACAGAGGACCTAGCGTCCCCGCAAAGACGGGATCTGTGCTGCTGAGGGCACTGGGCAGCCACTGGCCGAGACTGCAAGCTGTTGCTATCACACATATCCCCGCTCCGGTGTGCGGTGCCACCGCTGTCTGCACTTGGTGGATTGGGCCCGTTTTCCATTCGCCATTCCTCAGTCACTGGTCAATTTTTTTCCTGTTTAAAATGTTCCAGCCACCCAATCATGGAGCAGCCACGGCCCCACGTGACCAGTCACACCTCAGGAATGCTGAGCAGAAAAGACTCATGCTGGCCGAAGAGAGGACTAACCTCCCAGTGCAGCGATATTACTCAGAAGGCATGGGGGTGAGTTACAGGGAGAGTGGGAGGGATGGTGGTTGTTTGACCCCAACTCTTACAGTTCTCCTGGATTCTAGGGGTTAGCCCACAAACTGCCAGGAAAATTCCCAGAATGCAGTGCAGTCAGAAGCGCTGCAAGGTCGCCACCCACAGTGCACCGCGGTTAATCTGATGCAGCACAGTGCTGTGAAGACACGAGCCTGGCAATGCAATATTGTCTAAACTGGTTTAGCTGGCTTAGATAAGCGAAACCAACATAAACCGGGGCTAACCACATGTCGGAGTGTCCACACTCAAAGTTGCACTGTTTAGCGACATCAGTTTAACATCACACCTTCAGGGCTTGTCTACACGCAAGGTTGCACCACTTTTAAGTGAGATTTTATTATAGATCAGTTTAGTTAAACCGATGCCAAGGCTGTGGGGACACTCTCATTTCAAGTACTTCTGTCCAGCTTAGGTCAGTGGGGAACTCAGTTAAGCTGAACCAAAATGAATCATTCATACACTAAATCGGAGTGCCCCCACAGAGATTTGTACCTGTTAACTAAGCCAGTGTGATTAAATGCATTCACGTTTGTGTGTGCACAAGGCCTTTGGAGGTATTAATACCATAGATAGGAGGGACTGGAGCGGGCATGGCCAGTGTAGGAGGGGAACGAGGTAAAATGTAATAAGTACAAGGCTCTCTGGTGCACCACAATGTGGAGGGTGGGTCCGAAATGTCTTAATGAATCTAGTTAAATGAACCCTCATCCTGCGGTAGGTGAAATGTGCTGCATTAATTCACCACTTTGCAGATGCTGTCAGTAATGTGCCATGATTGCCAGTAATAAATTGGGATCAGAGATCAGCTGTCTGCACTGGAATTGGTATTCAGTCTCAGGGAACATGCCTTTTCCTTTGGATTTTAGCAGGTCACATCAGGTTGCTTCTCTTACCTTGTGCCACTCTCTTATCTGAAGGCGTGTGGCCTTGCCAAGAGTCCTGGTTCTTACTTAGCTGCTGATCCTGACAGCTAAAGCCCACACTGCAGATGGGGACAGGAGCAATTCAGGGCTTGGCTCTGAAACCTGGCCTGCTGTGTCAGAGAGCCCCTCCGGTTTGTTCACAAAGTCCAGCAGGAGGAATGATGCTTCATGGCAGACCAAAACCTTTTGCAATTCATTTGGTAGCTGGCTGCCAGACCCTAGCAGCAAAGCCTTAGGGAGACATTTATACCATAACATTCTTCAGGCTGAAACCTTATAGCAGTACCAGATCCGGCTACTGCCGCCCATAGGCGTCTGATCCCTAGCTGGGATCCCTCAGGGGAGATCACTGCACAATGGCCCAGGTGCATTGAAATGATTTTCCATCCTCTGAAGACTCCGATGGTGGCCAGAGAAGACAAGAAACAGTAGCTCATTGTGGTCAGCAAAATTTATTCATATTCACAAATGTGATGTCTCTTATGACAGCATCAAGGACTGTGGCTCTAGATTTCACAGCCCATGGAAATGTGTGAAGTGTCTTAAAGTAGTTGTCAGAGATGCAGTGTCATTAACAAGGATAATACTTGTCCTTGTATCGCACTTTTCCTCTGAACATCTCAAAGTGCTCTACAAAGGCAGAGAGAGCGATAAATCTACCATCCCCTGGGAACGTGCGGCTGAAATTTACGAGACTGCATATGATCAAGCTCCCTGTGAGAAGAGCAAACGGAGCTGGTCTGGAGCTGGGAGAAACTGGAATCTGACCAGCCGACTGCGAAGCTAGGGGAGGATGCAAATGTCTGTGTAAAAAGCAAAGCTAGGGAGCTCTGGGTGCATGCTGGCCTCACTCTCCCAGCGTTATGGGCACGCGTGGCATCACCCATCTGGATGCCAAGCCCCTCGGACTCTGCTGTTCCATGGGCAGGTCCAAAAGGAGGCTCATCCTGGTTAAGCTTGTTTTGGCTGGGAGCTGCTGACACCAGAAACCCCTCACTCCTCTCACACTGGGGTGGGATCAGAACCCCTGCATTCAGCCTGGCACATCTTCGCCTCGTGTTTTGATTCTGACTCAGCGCCGAATGTGCTTAGGGGATGGAGATTCACGTCTTTGCCCAAACAACTCCCCATGCTGCCTGCCAATGAATAATCCCAGAAAACTCAGTGCACTGTCAGTTACAAGCCCTGATCCCCCCTTTCCACCCACTGCAGTGGGCTGGTCACAGCACGTTAGTCAAATGGATACAGTCATCCTGTCATGATTTAGAGTGCCTCCTGCCAGCTGTCTGTGCACTTACAGGGCAGCCCTGGGCTCGGGTGGCCAGTGGCTGAGTGTCCTGCTCTGTGCTCGCCTGGACTATTTTAAATGCTCCTACTGTGCGGTCATCAGATGATCTTTGTGCTCCTGATGGCACCCAAGTAAAATCATCTGACGCTGTGATGGGAATTTGAACCCACATAGTGACAAAGGCAGCAAGAGCCAGCTGAGTGCAGAGCTTCAGCCATCGCGGAGGGAATCCACAAGGAGATGGGCACTTGCTTTAAATCCGTAGCAGGAAGCCAGGCGCAAAGAAGGAAGGGTCCTCGCAGAAGCTGTAGCGAAGTGGAGATGGGGAGGGAGCAGCCAGAGGGATAAAGCTGTATTCCTCATTCCAATAAGGTTCCTTGTTCAGCTGGAGAAGAAAGTGACTCTCTGTGGCCCTTTGTCATTGTCCCATGTGGATTGTGTGGTTCAGTGATCACACAAGGACACAGCCCCTCACACCAAAACGGGGTCCCTCCGACACCGCGGGGAGAAGAGCAGTGCCCCTCATGAGCCAATCCCTAAAACCTGAACTGCAGCAGGTCTCTGCATGGTTTATACTAGTAGTAGTCCCTGCTGACCTCAGTGTGGTAGATGCTGTGCACAGCTACTTCCTGCCCCCAAAATCTCACAGTCTAAACAGACACAGGGTGGGAGGGGAAACAAAAGCACTGAGATAAGTGACTTGCCCATGTCCACCCAGCAGGTCGGTGGCAGTGCAGGGTTACCCCTCAGGCCTGCTACCACTTAGTTCAGTGCCCTACCCACTGGGTAACGCTGCCTCAAGCGCTGTCCACCAGGTGGTGGGGTTACTTGTTTCTACTCCGTCCACACTAGTCTCTCAGGAAAGTGGCAACATTTAAAATACAAATAGCAGCAGCCCCCGTCACTTGTGAACGTCCCGAGAACGGATAAGATTCCCGGCCAAACATTTCAATCCACTGACACCAAACGAGTGGAGCCAGCCCGGCAAAGAGAGACAGGAGTGGCAATGGGGCAACCCTAACCCTATTGCCCCCTTCATGGCCTCCTCTGCTGCATGTGGTCAGGCTAGAACTTCCCATTCTGTGTGCTCCGACCCTCGCAGTGACTAGGCAGGAGCTGCCTGGCCTGGCTCAGTGCGCGCCACGTTCCGCTCTCCCGGGGACTTCCCTGCAGGGACTCTCCCCAGGGAGCTGACCCCAGCACCCTGCGTGATGCTGTCCCCGATGCGGGGCTGCAGTCCCCTTGCCTTTGTCTGTCACCTACCAACGCCTGCCACGGCAGAGTGGGGAGCGGAGGCCCCGAGATCTGCTGGAGACCTCCCTTTGCGGTTGTGACTTTGTAGCTCTGGATTTGCAGCCTTTCGGCGTCCTCGCTCAGCATGGAGCACTATCTACAACGGTTAATTTGCCAAGAAAGCCCTCTTTTCAGTTTACAGGGACAGAAGGGGGACTTTTATGTGCAATCTGTACAGCTCTCCAGAAAGCACTTACATTTATGATGTTCATGAAATTTATAGCCAGTTGGCAAGGTTGCTCGCTCCCCTCCTCTCCACCAGCCACCATGGCAGCGTGGTAGCGTATAATAAGCAAGCCACACATTCAAGTGGCATAAAAGGCATTTCTACAAGTTAGTCTCCTGCCCAGTCTTATAAATTCTAACAAGTCTATAACAAGCAGGCAGGATCTCTTTGTGCCCAGGGAGAAAAATCCCTTTCAGAAATGGCCTTTTCACAAAGCCCACACCTTTCCCTCTAATTAAGGTTAAATAGCTCCATGTTTTCTGGCCAATTTCATTCTTTTCCCTTATTCCCCGCTTAACAAGGCAGCCTTTAAAAAGGCCCCACTAATTGGGGTCTGCTTCTCACATACCAGGCATGCTTTGATAGTCAGTTCGAATGCCTCCCCCCATCGATCACACTTGGACTGAGAGCCTGCTAACGTGCTCCATGTGTCTGCCACAGAAGGCAGCTGAGTGGAGGGTCCCCAGCTCCAGGCGCTCCCTGTTCTCACATGCCCCCCATGCACCTCCCAGCAAGCAGGGTCCTGAGGGGCTGCCCCTGCGACCCCTGGGAACAGGCGGCGAGCCGGGCCCCAGCATGGAGAGCGCCGCAGGACAGAAAGCCACGGCGCTGTGGGTGGCCAGCCGGGAATGACTGGGGAATGGTTAAATGTTCTGGGAAGGATCAAACACTGAGCGCGATTGTCACACGGACAAACCTGGATGCAGGCCAGTGACTCCCAGTCACCCCGTCACGTCTTCTGACGTGCTGCGGAGGAGGGGGCAGGGGAAATGTTACCACTAAAGACACAATATTCCCATTCCTCCCCCGTGCACGTAGAGAACCATACAGGAGAGAGACTCTCCTGGCTAGTGTCCTCCTCTGCCTCACCCCCTCCCCCATGCTGGCATTTTACCAGCACAGCCTGCATCTGGAACCGTTGCAATTTGCAGCTGATTAGCTCTTTGCCAGCCAGCAGGCCAGTGCTGCCACGGTGCCCTTGAGGACAGACTGGGGGTGTTATTAGAAAGCAGGGTTAGGCTCCCGCTAGCCAAATGCTCTCCCACGCTCCCTTAAACCCAGGCTCCTCTGCATCTAAGCTGGTCCTGCTTCCCCACTCGCCCGCTCAGCCACCCCCCCCCCCCGCCCCGACAAAAGCTGTGGATGGGAAATCAGGACCCTGAGACTGACAGTCCCCAGGAACAAAGGGGAGAGGCCAGGGTCCCAGATCAGCCTGATTGACAGGTGGGCAAGGTAATGAGGGAGTCAGGATTTCCCACCCACAGAGAATTCTTTCCTGGGTGTCTGGCTGGTGAGTCTTGCCCACATGCTCAGGGTTCAGCTGATCACCATATTTGGGGTCGGGAAGGAATTTTCCTCTAGGGCAGATCAGCAGAGGCCCTGGGGGTTTTTCGCCTTCCTCTGCAGCGTGGGTCCTGGGTCACTTGCTGGAGGATGCTCTGCACCTTGAAGTCTTTAAACCGTGATTTGAAAACTTCAATAGCTCAGACATGGTGAGAGGTTATTGTAGGAGTGGGTGGGTGAGATTCTGTGGCCTGCATTGTGCAGGAGGTCAGACAAGATCAGGGGTCGGCACCTGCGGCACACATGCTAAAGGTGGCACGCGAGCTGCTTTTCAGTGGCACGCCGCTGTCAGCCAGGGTCCTGGTCGCCTGCCCCACTCAGCCCGCTGTCTGCTTGGATGGATGGACCCCCCAGGCCGGCAGTGGGCTGTGCAGAGCCAGGGCCAGGACCCGGCTGGCAGGAGCCAGCGTCCGGAACCCCAGGCCGGCAGCGGGGCACCCTCTTCTGTCCTGGGGAACATCAGCAGGATCCAATCCCCCTCCCACCCGCCAGATCAAGCCCTGGGGCACCTCCGCCTTGGGCCAGGACGGGGAGCAGAGTGATGTGGAGAGCTAGGGCCATGGGAGGACAGAACATCACGGGCACTGTCCACTGCCTCTTGCGCAGGAAGGGGCGCGTGTGCAGCGGGGCGAGCGGCTCTTTGCAGGCTACCGCCGCCACCCAAGCCCCGCCCCCCCACCAAGCCACCTGGGCGGGGAACGATGCGGTGACCAGAGGCCAAGCGCCGCTGAGCGATGCCCCCATGCCATGGGGGGAGCATAGTGGAGGGGTTGCTGCTGGGTTCCCTGCCCACTCACTGCACCCGCCAGCACGGGACAGCACAGGGGGGAGGGGCGTGCGGAGTTACAGCGGTGCAGAGCCGTGTGGGGAGAAAGCGGCAATTCCCACCCCCACCGCCAACATTGCGGGAGAGGACCCGCTGGAACGCCCGTTCTTTGAACCTCGCTTCAGGTCCAGCCAGAGGAAACCTGCTTCCCTCGCTCCTCAGCTGCAGCCCTAGGTCCTCCTGTACATGAGAGGAGCAGTGTCCCGTCCCCGAAAACCCATCACTCCCTCCCTCCCTGAATCCTTGAAACCCCCTCCACCTCTCCCCACTCCCTTCCTCCTTCCCATCTACCCCCCCACTCCCTTACCCCTTCCTGTCTACTCCCCACACCACCGTCCCACTCCCTTCCCGTCTACCCCCTACACTGCCTCCTTCCACCCTCTTCCTGTCTGCCCCACCGCCTCCCTCACTCCCTTCCAACCCCCACTGTCTCCTTTCCCATCTGCCCCACTACCTCCTCCACTCCCTTGCCCCTTCTCATCTGCCCCCACATCCTCTCCCTTTTAGCCCCCCTTTCTGTTGGCTTGTCCCTGCCTCCCCCAATCCCTTATATCTGCGTTATGTTTGCCCCCCGCCCCCAAACCATTCCCATCTTCTCCATCGCCTTCCCCACAAACTTCTACCCTTTCCCATCTACCCCCGCGCGGCCAGTCTGGGGTTCCCTCCGCTGGCCCCTATAACTGTAAAACGTATTACTGGCACGCGGAACCTTAAATTAATGAAGACAAAGGTTGCCGACCCCTGGACTAGATGATCACAATGGTTCCTTCTGACCTTAAAGTCTATGGGTCTATGAGTCTATATGTGGAGACCATGGAGCACTGGCAGGTCAAAACCTCAGGCCACTCAGAGAGCTGAGTGCAGTTTCACGCTGAGCTCTCACTGCTCCATTCACGCCTTCGGTCCAGGGATGTGGGAAGGCACAAGTTAGAGCAGCATCCAGGCTGCTCTCTGGGCCACCCGTCACCTCAGAATAGCTGAGTATTAGGCCTCTTTTGCAGCTCCCTCATACTGGTGTATCCCTGTGACAGTGCTGTTCCTGGCGTGACCCACTGAGAGTGTCAGATCAGGACAAATTGCTTCCAAAAGGGGCAATTACAGCCCAGAGCTGGGGTTTCTCTACCCTAAAGGCAAACCAAACCAGCCAAACAGAAAAGACTTTGGTTTCGCCCCACAAGTCACACGAGCAATTCCCTTAGACACTCCAGCTTCCCAGTATCACCACCAGCAGCCACCTGTCCTGGAGACAAATGGTTATGAAAACCAATACCCCAAATAAAGAAAACGGTTCTCCCCAATTCCAAAGAATCAGGCCCCAGACCCAGGTCAATATACAAATCAGATCTTACCCACAAATCACACTGTTGCCAATCCTTTAGAATCTAAAATCGAAAGGTTTATTATACAAGGGAAAAGATCTAGGTGAGGGTTAGAAATGGTTAAAGGCAAATCAAATACATGCAGTAATGGCTTGCATCAGTTGTAGAATAACTGCAGGTTCAAATCAGAGTCTCTGGAATACATTCCCTGGAGGAATGGGTCATTAATCCTTTGGCCAGACTGCCCCTTTATAGCAAAGTCCCATCCAGAAGTAGGAGCCAGGCTGGAGGCTGGAGATTAAAGAGGACATGGAGGGCCTGGAGTAGGTTTCTCCCAGGTGCAAAAACCTCTTTGTTCTTCACTGTGGAAACTTACAGCAAAATGGAGTTTGAGTCAGTTGGGCAACTCCTGCCTCCCTTGCTCAGGGTATGGTTACACTTACAAAATTATAGCGCTATTGCTTATAGCGCTCGCCTTATACAGCAATAATAATAGCGCTATTGTATGTCCACACTGAGATGCTCCAGTGCTATAGCATGGCCACATTTGCGGCAGTTAATACGGCATTAAGAGCAGCGCATTAGGGCAGGTATCCCACAGTACACCTCTTCCTGATCTGGCGCAATGGCTTGTGGGAGGGGGGGCGTCACTTGCGGGGCATTCTATATCCTGTTTGAACTACCCATGATGCTTTTTGGCATATCCCAGCAATCCCTGCGTTTCCTTCCACCTCCGGCGCCATCTTTCAAGGGTTTCAGCAAGGCACGCTCCGTCTTCCATTGTCGAGTGCTGCAATGAATCCAGAACTGCTGAGGGACATGCTGACGACTGTCGCCAGCACATCTCTGTGTGCAGTGGAGTTATTCCTTGACATGCAGGATGACAGTGATGATTCTGAAGACGAGATCGAAGCGGTGAATGCATTCGACACAAAGCTGCTTGTCTCATTAACGGACATGCTCACGGCTGTTGAACGCCGCTTCTGGGCACGGGAAATGAGCACAGAGTGGTGGGATCGCATAGTCATGCAAGTCTGGGACGACGAGCAGTGGCTGCAAAACTTTCGAATGAGAAAAGCCACTTTCATGGGACTGTGTGCTGAACTCGCCCCTGCCCTGCGGCGCAAGGACACCAGACTGAGAGCTGCCCTCCCGGTGGAGAAGCGGGTGGCTATCGCGATCTGGAAGCTGGCTACCCCAGACAGCTACCGATCGGTGGCCAACCAGTTTGGGGTTGGAAAGTCGACCGTTGGAGTTGTGCTGATGCAAGTGTGCAGGGCCATCAATCGCATCCTGCTACGAAAAATCGTGACTCTGGATAACATGCATGACATCGTGGCTGGCTTTGAAGAAATGGGTTTCCCTAACTGTGGTGGGGCGATAGATGGGACCCATATACCCATTCTCGCGCCCGCCCACCTAGCTGAGGAGTACGTTAACCGAGAGGGGTACTTCTCCATGGTTCTCCAGGCGCTTGTGGATCACCGTGGGCGTTTTACTGACATTAACGCTGGCTGGTCTGGAAAGGTGCATGACGCACACATCTTCCGCAACACCGGCCTGTTCATGAAGCTGCAAGCGGGGACTTTTTTCCCAGACCAGAGGATCCCCGTGGGGGAAGTGGAAATGCCCATAGTGATTCTTGGTGACCCTGCTTACCCTTTAATGCCCTGGCTCATGAAACCGTACACAGGGAGCCTGGACAGCAGTCAGGAAAGGTTCAACTACAGGCTTAGCCGTTGTCGAATGACTGTGGAGTGTGCTTTTGGGCGTCTGAAGGCGCGCTGGCGTTGTCTTTATGGGAGGCTAGATTTGGCCGAGGGTAGTATCTCCGCGGTTATTTCCGCATGCTGTGCCCTACATAATCTTTGTGAGCGGAAGGGCGAAGGCTTCACTCAGGCATGGTCCTCTGAGGTTCAACGCCTGGAGGCCACATATGCCCAGCCAGAGAGCAGGGTTCATGGAGGGGACCAGCGCGAGGCTGTTAGGATCAGGGAAGCCTTGAGGGAGCATTTTGAGGCTGAAAGCCAGTTCTGAAGTGAGGTGCAGATGGAGGGAGGGAGGGAGGGAGGGAGGGAGGGAGCATTCTTTTAACAGGAACAGGCATTTGCTTTTCTGTAGCCTGTAATAATGTATGTACACTTAATAAAAAAAACCCATTTATTAAGAAGACAATTCATTTATTGAACAGGTACTTCGGTTGCTGAAAGAAAATATTGTGATGCATGTGAGGGGGAAGGCAGGGGAGGTGCAATGGGGGTGTCGTGGGGTCAGTCAGAGATCGGAGTACGTCCGGGTCTCTGAGTCTCCAGTGCCCTCAAACTGGCCATGTCCCCCGAACCCCATTTGCGGTGGCCAGTGAGGCATGTTATTAGGGGTAGACTGCAGTGGATAATGGTCTGGGGTCTGGGGGTTGTCCGGTGAAGACAGAGGGGTTGGAGGCAGCTGTGGATGGTGATAACCATTTGGCTGATGATACTGGCCTGGAGGGTACAGAGGCAAGGAAGGGGAAGGGAGTTGGGGCAAACGATAATTGGGGTGGTGGGTGCGGAGCTTCTGCTCTGCAAGGGTGACAAGCCGCTGCATACTCTGCAATTGAAGCTGCAGTAATGAGAGCAGCTTGTCGGTGCTTTTCCGGCGGTGAATCGCGTTCTCCTTCCGCGCCTTCTCCCTCAACTTGCTCTCATTCTCCCTCCACCTCTGTGCAACTCGATTCTCCGTTACAGCCTGTTGCATTACTTGCTGTACAAGATCCTCTTTGCTCCTTCGTGGCCGCTTCCTCAGTCGCCTGAGCCTCTCAGCTGTTGATAAGAGCGATGGCGAAGGGGTGAAGGACGACCCTTCTAAAATAAAAAGATACATTTCACAGTGGTTCCCTTGTAAAGAGCAGACATGCCTATCATTCCCCCGCATTCCCCGTTTGGCTGTCCTGCAGACAGCACAGATACAGCAACGGAGCCCCTGCCATGGTGAGTGGACTCCAGAGGCAAAGGAAATGATTTTTTCCCTGCCCTGAGAAGCTGTGGCGGGGGAGGGGGTGGGGAGTGCCGGTACGTTGCAGGAGCCCCAGTGTGAGCAGCAGGCAGGGGGAAGGATTTCTTCCCTGCCCTGAAAAGCTGTGGCGGGGGAGTGCTGGTAAGTTGCAGGAGCCGCACTCTGAGCAGCAGGCAGGGGGAAGGATTTCTTCCCTGCCCTGAAAAGCTGTGGCGGGGGCGGGGGGGGGTGGAGTGCCGGGAAGTGGCAGGAGCCCTACTCTGAACACTGTTCCAACATTCTCCGTAGGTGTTTGTCCTGGAAGATATCTCGTTGCTTCGAGTCACTGAGGAGCAAAGGGAAGGGATTTTATTAAGATGCGGCTTCTGCCCAGGGCCATATGCAGCGTGCCTATGTGCAGCAATGCTCCCCCCACCCATTGTGGCACAGTGGCAGGGACTAGTGACCGTGACCGGGACGGGGACCACGCTGGCTCTCCCGGGAAACCTGCGCAGGCGCATTGCAAGTGCTCTTTTTGAGACCTTTGAAGAGATTACTGATGATGACTACCGCGAGGTGATAGACTACATCAATGCTCTATTCCACATGTAGGCAAGCATGCAAGCATCCCCTTCCACCCCAAGCTGCCTGCCTTCCCCATAGAAAAGCAGCTTTACCTCCGCAATCCGCTGCTGAGCTGGCCCCTGCAACTGCCGGACGCTGTGGCTGGCTGCCCTCCTGGGTTGAGAAGAGCTCCTGGCTGCATGCGTCCAGGGACTCCTCCGTGCCCTGGATCGCTGCTGCCTCGTCCTCATCCTCCTCCTCTTCTTCATCCTCCTGCTCTTCGTCCTCCTCCTCACCCCCCCCCTTCACTGGTGGGCTGGGAAGTGTCCGTGGTGGTCGATGGAGTGACCGTGGGATCACCACCAAGTATCGCGTGCAGCTCCTTATAAAATCTGCAAGTCACTGGGGCTGCCCCGGAGCGGCCGTTTGCCTCGCGGGCTTTGCGATACGCATTCCTAAGCTCCTTTACCTTAACACGGCACTGCAGAGTGTCCCGCTCATGGCCTCTTTCTGCCAAGGCCCGTGATATCTGCCCATAGGTGTCAAAATTCCTGCGGCTAGACCGCAGCTGAGACTGAACAGCCTCTTCCCCCCAGCAGCTGATGAGGTCCAGCACCTCACTATTGCTCCATGCTGGGGATCGCCTATTGCGAGGAGGCATGGGACGTGGAGTCATGATGATCAATCTGAATGATCACCTGCAACGATTCCCTGAGACCACGCCACGCAATCAATCAGATCAATGAGAATGATCACCTGCAAGGATTCCCTGAGACCACGCCACGCAATCAATCTGATCAATGAGAATGATCACTTGCAAGGGTTCCCTGAGAGCACGCCACGCTTGGCTGGAGCAAACAGGAAGGGGATTTTCAAATTTCCCTGGAACTTTAAAGGGCGGGTCTGACGTGTGGTCACCTGAGGACAGGACAAAAGAGTTTGCAAGTGATGACCAGAGTGGCTCGAACGGGAATTATGGGACAGGCTGGAGGCCAATTAATACGCAGTGGGTGTCCACATTCTTCCTGTAGCGCTACAGCAGGTGCGCTACAGCCCTTATTCCCCATGAGGAGGTGGATTTATAATAGCGCTATAACTCCGCGGTTATAGCGCTATTAGTGCCTTGCCAGTGTGGACGGAGAGTAGGTTATAGCGCTCGTAGGGGCTTTATAGCGCTATAAAGTGCCAGTGTAACCATGGCCTAAGACACAGGATATATCTGCCTTCCCTTAATGGGTCCATTGTATAGCTGATAGTCCTTAATGGGCCATCAAGCATGGCAAGCAACGCTTAACACCAAGGGCTCTGAAATGTCCCCAACAGCATAGCACAATATTTGGAAAGACAGACAGTACAGAGTCAATATTCATAACTTCAACTACAAAAATGATACACACATACAGATAGCATACTCATAATCAGCAGATCATAACCTGGTCGTAGACACCTTATATGACCCCCTTTATCTAAGATTTGGTGCCCCTATAGGACCTTAGTTGCACCAGTGATCTATATGATTCCAGATAATTTTAGTAACGTGACAATCCCCTTTACACAGCAGTAACCAATGAGAACGGGGATGGGTGTGGCCGTGAGTCTGGCTAAGATCCCACCACTCCGAGGGGTCGGTGTCTGCCCAGGTTTGTTCGGCGAGATGGAGAGCAGCCAGGAAGCTTTCAAAACGCTGCTCACATCTCGTGGCCACAGCCCGGCGGTAAGGGGCAGGGCAGAACCAGCTGCTCCAGCCGGGTTGTGGAAAAGCACAATGGCACCTTCTACCATGCCACCCGGCAGGGTGCAGAGGGAGGGCCAGAGGCCCAAGCCCTGTCTGCCCTTACCCCATTCCGAGCGGAAGCCTCCCCAGTGGGCACTAGCAAGGAGCAGCCCCTGTATGAGGCACAAGGAGGTCAGGTGCTTGTTCCCTCCCCCTCAGCTGTGCATCTGCCCAGGAACCAGCCACAATGGAGCCCAACCAGAGCAGAAGGCCCCTGGCCAGGCCAACAGCCTCTGGTGCAGCTCCGAGCACAGAGCCGGGGCACCCAGAGCCAGGGGCTCTCTGGGCACCCAGCCCTTGGCAGTGGGACTCCCCTGTCCCGATGCGCTTCTGCCGTCTCATAGCCAGGATTCCCCATTCGCAGCCAAGCAGCCAGAGTTGCCAGGTGTCCGGTTTTCAACGAGAAAGCTGGTCGAACAGGGTCCTGGCAGCTCCAGTCAGCCCTGCTGATCGGGCCGTTAAAAGTCCATCTGGCAGCCCAGCGGGGCAAGAGCAGGCTGCCCGCCCTGGCTCTGCGCAGCTCCCAGAAGTGGCTGGCATGTTCCTGCGACCCCTAGTCACAAGGGCGGCCAGGGAAGCTCCACACACTGCCCCAGCCTCATTGCCGGCTCTGCAACTCCCATTGGCCAGGAACCACGGCCAATGGGAGCTGCGGGGGCAGTGACAGTGGGCGTGTGCACTGCACGGAGCTGCCTGGCCATGCCTCCGCTTAGGGGCCAGAAATGCCAGCCACTTCCGGGAGCGGCACGGAGCCAGGGCAGGCAGTCTGCCTCAGCCCGGCTGCACCGCTGACTGGGAGCGACCTGAGGTAAGTGCCACCTGGCCAGAGCCCACGGTCTGAACATCCTGCCCCGGGTCAGAAACCCCTCCAGCAGCCAACGCTCTTGCAGAGCCCGCACCCCTCCTGCCCCCGAGCCCCCTATGCCCACCCTGAGCTTCCTCCCACACCCCAACCCCCTGCCCCAGCCCTGAGCCCCCTCCCACACTCCAAACCCCTTAGCCCCAATTTGGATCCCCATTCTGCACCCCAAACCCCTCATCCCTGGCCCCACCCCAGAGCCTGCACCCCACAGCCAGAGCCCTCATCCCCTTATGCACCCCAACACCCTGCCCCAGCCCAGAGTCCCCTCTTGCACTCTGAACCCCTCATTTCTGACCCCACCCTGGAGTCCACAATCCCAGCTGGTGCCCTCACCCCCTCCCACATCCCAACCCCCTGCCCAACCCAGTGAAAGTGAGCGAGGGTGGGGGTGAGCAGGAGAGTGGCTGGAGTGAGTGGGAAGCAGGGCCCCTGGGAAGGGACAGGGAAGGGGCGCAGCCTCAGGGAAGGGGAGGGGCAGGGGCGGGGCCTCAGGGAAGGGGAGGGGCAGGGGCGGGGCCTCAGGGAAGGGGGCCAGGCAAAGGTGTTCGGTTTTGTGCAATTCGAAAACTGGCAACCCTGTGAGCAGCTGCTTCTGCCTCCCCTTCTGACGGCGGGCGGAGGCAGGAGCTGCATGGGGGATTGACCCTAGGCAGCATCTCTAGGGTTCAAAGGGGGTATTTTGAAGAGCACAAATGACAGTTAGGTACCTAACTCCCATTGACATAACTGCCAACGGAAATCTCCCCCTAACCTGTAGGACCCCTCCCAGACCCCACCTCACCTGCTTGGCGCATAGCCCCCGTCATCCCCCGAGATATGGCTCCAGAAGTGGGCAGTGTGAAAGGGAGAGTAGGGTCACTCTACGCACAGCTCTGGGGCCTCGGGAGGGCTGAGTGGTGAAGGAGCAGAGTGCGGGGGCCAGACTGGAGCTTGAGGGAGCTGGCCAGAGAAGGGCACCTGGGGGAGCAGAGAGAAGAGGTTTGGGGGAATCTCAAGTGGGGAAGCCAGGGAGATCTGCCGTGACAAAGTGGGGAGAGGGGAATAGAATAGAACACAAATATAACACATATCCATCAATATGTAAATTTGTGAACTACATTATTTGCATAAAACCACCAGATTGCTGAACCTACCCCCTTAGTGGATATGGTGCAGAGCTGGGTGGTCAAAAAAAAAAATTCAGTGAAAAATGGATTTTTTGATCAAAATTAAAATGTTCATGTTGTTGGTCCAAATTTTCTATTCTTCCCATCAGTAAAATATAAGGGAGGAGGGGTGAAAAGTGAATTATTTTGTAACCAAAACCTTATAGAAAGTGAGAAAATAGATAGTAAGAAAAAAAAGGTCTTCTTTTCAAGGGTTGTCTTTTTCTGAGCAGCTTGGACCCAGGAACCTTCACTTGGCAGAGAATGGGGCAGGTACGGGGGAAACAGGCCTGGGATTTCTACTGTAATGTACAGATGTCAGAAAAAACTCTTGGCTTTTGGGATGGGAACAGGGGGACAGAGCCCTTGTGACAGTTAATCCTGCGCAAAGACGACGTATAAACATACGACTGGCCGTACTGGCTCTGTGGCACGGGGACGTCACAACCAGCGTCTCTGGGGTGTCAGGGCGGTTCAGTCTGTTCCTCACACGGCCCAGGCCCGGGCTGTGCTGCAGGGATGCTGCGGGTCACACACTTGCTCTGGCGGTGGCCACACGTCCTCAGGCTCTAGGGGCAGGACCCTTCTTCCCAGCATGGCCCCCCCCGTCGGGGGTGCAATTACCCCCCCCCCGGCCGGCCCAGTCTGGTCTGCAGAGCCTCTTGTCTGGGGCATCTCCCTGCGCTGGACCCATTGCCCAGGGTCCCATTCTCTCTCCCCAGCGGCTCACAGCACCCGGCTCCGGCCTGCCCCAGCCCCAGCTCCACCCTGACCCCGCCTCAGCTCCAGCTCCTCTGCCCCAGCACGGCTGCTGCTCCTCTGTCTCCAACCCCCTGGGCTGCTTCTCCGGCCCCTCTGGCCAGCACATCTCTCTCTGCAGCTCAGCTTGGGCCCCTGCTCTCACCTTAACTCAGCCCTGTTCTGTCTAACCCAGGCAGCTCCAGCTCCCATGGAGGATGGGACCCCCCTGGCCTCCTGACTCCCTCAATACCCTGCCCACCTGTCAGTCAGGCTGAGCTGGGGCCCTGGCCTCTCCCCTTTGTTCCTGGGGACTGTCAGTCTCAGGGTCCTGATTTCCCATCCACCCTTCGCCTTCCTTTTGGGATTGGGAGCTAGCGACCCCTTCCCCTCCGAAGTGTTAGTGAGAGGCCAAGAGTCCCCTCAGCCTGTTCATTCCCTGTTTCTTGTGTTAGGTGCGGGGGTAACTGGGCTTCTGCAGCATTTCACTGCAGCCACTCCCTGCGGGGGGCAGGCCAGGGGGTCTCCCACCTGCGCTGGGATGGGCGGGGGAAGGCAGGTCCCTCTTCCATCGCCCTGGAAGAGGGCGCTGGGTCGCTAACCAACGGCCGAGGGCGAATCAGATGGGTCCCCCTGCCCTGTTTAGTGTAGCCCAGGCCTGAGTCACACTCGGCCCCCAGTGACCTCCCACCCCCGCCCCACAGCTGACTCACCACCCCTCTGTCAGCTGTCAGGTCTGGGACTTAGCAGCTCCACCCCCCTACCTTCCCTGCTGCAATTCCCCACTATTTCCCCCTTGCTTTTCCAGCGGGGGCTGGACATCCGTCCCTACAACAACCCCCTGGAAGGAGGGAGCTAGAGAGGAGGCTGCCTAGTGGTCTCTCTTTCCATTGCCCCAACAACAGTCTTATTCTGCGTGGCTCTCATGCACCGAGTGCAACCGTCCTAGCAACCCCTCCTCCCCCGCCACGGCCTGCCGCTACTCCACGCAGCTGCTTCCTAGGGAAGAGGTTCAATGTGTGCACTCCAGTGACTCTACACAATGGCTAATGGCACACCTGCTTGGGCAAAGTTCAGTGAAATGGCACTCCCGGTGCTGGCTGCAGCCGGCTCGCCGTAGTTAACAGGTGGGAATTGGTAGCTGCTAGCAAACATTTTCCACTGTGAAGCTCTTTGTTCAGTTCCTGCTGCTTCCCTGGCTCAGGTCTGGCTGCTAAACACATCAGTCCTGCCTTAGCTGAGAAAGTTACAATCTTTGCAGCTTTCGACGTCCCTGTAGCCTCTCTGCATCTCTAGCCAAACAGCACGGGGCTGGTATTTTGGAGAGCCCTAATGGAGTTGGAGGGGCCTCAGAGAATGGGGACAAATGGAAATGACACATTTCTATCTGTACGAAGATTTGCCATTAAAACAGATGTCCTGTGCAGCTCGCCTCCCTCCCAGGCATCTGCAGGTTCATTCCCTGGCTGTTAGCACATAGAGGCATGTTGCCTGTTGAGGAAATTGAGACATTTGTGCCAAGGCTTTCAGTGAGCAGAATGCACACACCTTCCTTCCTGGGGAAGGCTGACACGTCCCTCCTTCTTTGTGCAGCAAAATTAGTGTGAAATAATTCTGCATATCTTGGGTTTTTTCCTTCAGTGCATACCGGGAGATATTTATCCCTGGGCAGAGGACCTGTTCCAGGAAGTTCTCAAAAGAGAATTTAATTGGAGGAGCATAGTCCCTAGGCCAGGAGATGGATTTCACCTATCATGAATGATTTGACCAATGACAAGTTTTCAGTTGCACTTTATAATACAGTTACTCTAATTTATCCGGCTATTACAATGTAGTTACAGGCAGTTAACAATGTATTAGCAGAAAGTTCATTATATGACATGATTAACTATTTTCACCATGTTAGTGTCTTATTTAGTACATAACACTGACACTTGTGACACCAGCGCACAATCCCACAATCAGAAGATTAACCTGAAGAAACATGTCCAAGGGATTGATTCAGATTTCCTGCAGTCAATGGTGAGACTTCCACTGACTTCAGCGAAGCAGGAACAGATCAGCTGTCCCCAGATTTCAGCTATTAATAAGGGTATATTTAAAATGTGGGAACGTAAAAGACAGTGTAGCTTAAATGGCTTCAAGAGGTGAGTCCCTCTGCCTTGCAGTGGATGCTCCTGTTTTCAGGGATTACACCTCTGTTGTGAGTTTTCATGAATGAATGTGTGTGCCATGCCTGGGACTCCCTGGGGCAAAGGCCCGGGGGAAATAGAAAGTATTCTCCTTAGAGCTGTTCTCGCTAAGTTGCCAGGAAATTCATGCTCTGGCCTCAGAACCTTCCTTCTATATTTCAAGACTTTTCTTATCTTGGGAAACTTTCTCATCCCAGCACCAGCCCTTTCTCCTCACCTTCTGCCTTATTGGAATGGCACGGAGCTTCCCCGGGAGCACATATTTATTGCATGTGTCCAGGAGAATTATTTATACTACGGTAGCACTTCGAGGTTCCATCCAAAATGAGGTCCTCGTTGCACAGGATGCTGCACAAACCCATACAGAGGGGCAGGCCCTGCCCGGGGAACTCACTGGACATACACACACAGTCTGGAACAGGCCTGCACAACTGGGAAAGCAGCGAGGTCCATATTACTGGAAAAAAACCAGCTGCAGACCGAAAAGCCCCGCCCCCATTCACTTCCCCCCACCCCACCGCTTGGCTTGCCCCACCCCTACTTACCCCCCGCGGGCCGCACAGTGAGCCCGTGTGGGCCTCATGTGGCCCCCGGGCCGCATGTTGTACAGGCCTGGTCTGGAAGGAGACAGGAAGTGACTTGCTCAGGTTCACCTAGCAGGGCGGGGGCAGAGCTCATCTCTCCCGGCTCTCAGAGCCGTTCCTAGCCCCTGCTGCCTTGTTAATCTTCCTGGCCTCTATTTCTCGTAAAGGGCTTGTGGCTGCATTCAGCAGCTGCATTTTGCCACACTCAGCTGGCTCCCCTTCGTCCGCTGGCCATCGCGTTTACGGGGCTCATACGCTGCCTGCCTGCTGCTGTAACCATTGCATGGCCCCTATTCTTCTCACTGGGCCCTTCAGCTCATTTCTAGCCTTTGATGCCATCTTAGCCCTTCGGTGAGGTTCCACACAAACCTACCCCTCAGCAGTCTCACATTCAGCTTTGTGATTGTCCTATCTGCTTCCTGTTCTCCATGGGTCGTGTCCAGGGCGTGCTGTGGATGATCAATGTCAGTCAGGGAGGAAACTGGCCTCATCTCTCCTGTCACCGGGCTGGGTTTCTCCATGTCCATGTTGTTCTTGGAGATGGTGACCTGAAGGGGAGAAACGCTTAGCACGCCGCAGGGGGATATTGGTCCTGTGGCTCCCACGATGGGGAATAGCACCTGACTAAGTACCCCGAGTCCTTTCCAAGTGAAGTCAGTGGAATCTGCTTTGTGCTTCTCTCCACTTTAACATCAAACCTTCCAACATGGGCCAAGGAAACGACCCGCCATTTAGTTACCAGGTCACGGTCTGTGTTTGTGTGTTGGGTACTCTGCGGGTGGCCAATGACTCTGGGCAACAGGTAAAGCAGGGCTGGGGCCCTGCAACTCTCCCCTTCCTTCTCCCGGCCAATATACTTCAACTGTAACCAGGAGAGCCCATGTCCAGTCAGGAGAGAGTCTGAGAGCACCCAGGGCTCTTTTGACCCTCTGCTGAGATGGCCACAGAAGTGTCCATCAGCCCCCAAGGTGAGGGTGGCTTTGAGCTGTGGACACTTGTCCACAAGGAACTGGGCTGAGAACTCAACGCATTTACTTAGACCACTCGAAAGGCAAGAGATCTCATCATCATCGAAATCCATGTCTGCTAGGCATCCATGCACCAATGACCTATATGATGTGCTGGTTCCCTGGGGAGCACTATGGATACGTGTACACTACAGTAAAATCCCTGCTGCTGGCCGGGGTCCGCTGACCTGGGCTGGAAATTGTAGTGTAGACATTCAGCTGTGGCTGGAACCTGGTCTCAAGGGGGAGAGATTCCCACAGTCTGGGCACAAGCCCGAGCCCAAGAGGCCAAACCCCATGAGCTGAGTCAGTCGCAGGTGGATCCTGTGAGACCAGTTATGGTTTTGCCTGCAGTGCGATGGTGGGGAATGTGACGTGTGCATTGTCCTACCTACCGCACCCACAGAGGGAGCATGAGACACTGTGGCAGGGCAGAGTCTGCGGTAAAAGTGGTGATTGTGAGGAGGGCGGGGGGAGGCTGTGTTAAAGAAGGAATCTTTGATTGGCCTTTCTTTGCTCTCAGGGGTTCATGTGGCTGGCTGGTCCTCTAAAGAATTCAAACGGGGGGTTAATGCAGTTTTTCTTGGTGGGAATCGCCTGGGTTTTGAAGTCGGATGCGGGAGGGATGCGGAAAAGGAAACCCATCCGCTGCTAGTGACATCGGCATGGGCCCGCGCATGTCAGCTCATTTCATAGAGCCACAGAGACGGGGACAGAAGGTCGCGGTCGTGGTTTTAGTCTGTAACTGTGCTAAAGAGAAGAAAGGTTTCAGTGGGACTTTCATGAATGAGGAGGATACCACACGGACGATCTCTCCGGGCATTGAATTGCAAGTGTCCTCAGACGCCAGCTGCTGGGACCGTTTAGGTGCCATAGACAGTTGCAATATTGTGCATCAGCCTCTGGCAGACGAAGGCCAAGATTTCCCAGACTAGTGATTCTGGGGGCTGTCTCTGGCCAGGAGGGAGGCTGTAGAGTGGGCCTGGGAAGCTCTCATCTGTGGCTGACCAGACGTTCTAACTCCCATCAGCCTGACCAAACCTGGTTCTGTTTCCATGGACTGTGGCAAGCCCAGAGCTCAGTGGCCTAGTGGTTACACGCTGGCTGCGGGTGCCGAAGAGATGGGTGCAGTTCTCGCCCGGCTATCGGCTCCGTCGGTGACCTTAGGCACCTCTTCCAGCTCCTCACGCTTCAGCGGGGTCACTGTAGTGCCCTCTGGTGCACAGCAGGGGCATGACGAGCCATTCATTAAGGTGTACAAGGCACCCAGATGCAATGGTGATGGGGGACACCGGAGTTCTTGCAGCATTGTAGGGTGCTCGCACCCACAGGACAGAGAGAATTGGGCGGAAGCCCCGCACACTCCCCAGCCGCAGTCGGGGGTGCTCGGATTTGCCAAGATTTGCGCCTCCCAGGGCTGCAGCTGGGGCGTGGTGGCTAAACACCCAGTGAGGTTGAAGAGGGGCCAGAGTAGCTGCTGTCTCAGGCACCTGCTTTCTCTCTCTCTCTCTCCTGTGCTTGTCCGATGTTATTACTGCTCTGCAGGGACCAGCCAGCACCCACTTTGTCAGATACATTTCAGCGCCTTCTCTTCCTTAACGTCTTCGTGATGGGCGCCTTTCCCGTGTCACATGATTGACATTAAATGTAAAAAGGCCAAACAACAGAAGGGCGCCCATGATAAGTAGCACGCCAGCTCCTGACAGGACGCACGTCCCTCTCACAACACATTACTTCACCACAACTGGCCTTGACATGACACACCTCCTCTCTGTCAGTCTTGTGCGCGTTCTCCAGCCGAGCTCCACGGCCAGCGAGAGAAGGCTGCAGATTGCTCCATGCAGCCAAAGGAAGAGCTCTACAGAGGCGGTGCACAGTGGGGTCAAGTGGGCGGGAATTCATTGAATTTGAACTGCTCCTTAACAATGGTGTTATGACATTTATCACTCTCTGTAGCGGAGTTTCCTTCCGTCTCGCGGCGCTGCTGAAGTTTGCATTGCCTGGCATGGGGATGAGGTAGCTTTTATTCCTGCTGCATAAGGGAAGAAAGTAATAATTACTCATTGGGTCTTAACCAGTCAGGATCTAACACGGAAAAGTGCACTTATCTTTCCACGTGACAGTCCTGAGCACTAAAGATACTCCAAGCTGATGGCCACGGATGTGGATCGAGCATGGGACAGTTTGAGGGGGTCGATGACTCAGAAGGACCCTTGGTGTTGAAGGGAGTAGTGATTTCAGGCCATGGTTACACTGGCAATTTATAGCGCTATAAAGCCCCCAGGAGCGCTATAACCTACTACCCGTCCGCACTGGCAAGGCACGTAGAGCGCTATAACCGCGGAGTTATAGCGCTCCTGGTAATCCACCTCCACACAGGGAATAAGGGCTGTAGCGCTCCCACTGTAGCGTTACGGCGAGAATGTGGACACCCACTGCGCTACAAGCGATCTCTTGAGATGCCTGGAGCCATTTAAGGCAATTGACGTCTCTTCCCTTTCTTTTGAACTCGGCTGGAGGAATGTGGAAGTGCCTCTTTAGAGTTTCTCTCTTAACTCAGCAGATAAGCAATGCAAATGTTTAAGGAGGGAGCCTGTGTGAAAACAAAGCCCTCTTTGAACGGACACGTGCTGACAGGCTCGCTGACAGGCTCTCAGAAGGACGGAAAAACCACTGGCTCTCTCCATCCGCATATACACAACACGTCCCCCCTCAGCTCCCTCGTTTGAAAAGCACGTTGCACCCCGCTGAATGCTGGGATACCTGCCCTAATGTGCTGCTCTTAATGCTGTCTGAAGTGCCACAAATGTGGCCATGCTATACCGCTGGTGCGTCTCGGTGTGGACACGCAATAGCGCTATACATATTGCTGTATAAGGGGACCGCTACAACCAATAGTGCTATAATCCTGTAAGTGTAACCATGCCCTCAGACAAGCCCATGGAAGTCAGGCTGCATCAGCAGAATCAAACCATTGGCACTAGGGATGGATGAATTCTTCTTGCTTCGTTTTAAAGCAGCTCAGTGGACAGCCTTTACTCCGCCTCCTCGTGCAGCCTTTGATCGAGAGCCCTGCCTCCTTAGGGCCTGATCCAGCTCCCATTCCATGGAAAGACTCCCACTGGATTGGGAACCTCCGCTATGGCACTTGGCCCCATTTCCACAGTATCTGAGAGAGACGCCCAATTGTCAATGACCTTATCCCCACCGCATCCCTGCCGGGTGCTCGTTTTACAGCTGGGAACTGAGGCACAGAGAATACGTCACACTGCACTGTGACCCTGGGGCTGGGGCTCGGGCTGTTGGGCTCGGTGTTCCCAAGCCCAGGGTTGAGTGCCTGGTCTCATCGCTGTGCTACTGCGTCCGTACTGCCGTGTGCAGATCCTCTTATTCGTGATTGTGCCTTGAGCGGAGTCCACACAAAATGGACTCGAGTCTCAGCGGGACTCAGACACAGGTGCTGGAACGAGGGGTGCTGGGGGGCTTGAAGTGCTTTCCATCATGTACAGGGTTTAGTTTGCTTCAGTGGCTCTCAGCACCCCACTGAACAGATTGTTCCAGCCCCCCCGGCCGCTCAGACTCGGACACCACCCTACCCCCATGCATCCTCGGACCCAGGTCCTGGGGGCTCGCTGACCTGAGTCAAACAGGTTTGTGTGCGACTGGTAGAGCTCTGTGAACCCAGGTTTATGGTGCAGCTGACACATACCCAGGGAGGCTAAATGACTCGCCCAATGTCTCACAGGAATTCTGTGGGTGAGCAGGGAACTGAGCCCTGGTCTCCTAAGGCCTAGCTTGTGCCGTAGCCAATGGTCACCCTTCCTCTCTAAGGGTACGTCTGCAGTACGGAATTATATCGAATTTATACAAGTCCAGTTTTCAGAGGAGGTTTTACACATTCGATTGTGTGTGTCTCCACTAAAGACGTTAAGTCGGCGGAGTGTGTCCACAGTACCGAGGCTAGCATCAACTCTCAGAGCGGTAGCTACCCCACAGTCTCCACCACCCATTGAAATTCTGGGTTAGGCTCCCAGTGCATGATGGGGCAAAAACATTCTCGTGGGTTTTCTTGGGCGCATGTGGTCAGTCACCCCTCCCTCCGTGCACGCTACGGCAGACAATCGTTTTGCGCCCTTTCTTCAGCAGCAGATGGTGCGGTAGGTCTGCAGAACTCTGCTGTCCCATGACTCGTGCAATATGTCTGAAAGCTCTCCTCACCCGTACACCACCACTTCTGCTGCAACTCTGCTCTCTGGCTCTGCTGCTGAAGACGGTGCAATAGGACTGAAAGCTGTCCTCATAAATGGTGTATGGATCCACCGCTTCCGCTGACACTCTGCTTTCCTGCTCTCCTTCCTTTTGCGCCTATTTTCCTGTATTTCCTGTGCAGGTGCCATAAGACGGGAAGCATGGAGCCTGCTCAGCTCACCGCTGCAGTTGTGGCCATTGTAAATACCTGGCGCATTATCCAGCGGTATTTGCAGAACCTGCAAAACTGGGTGAGGAAGCGACAACAGCACGATCACAATAGTGATGGACACAGAAGTTCCTAGAAGCTCAGCATGTGGCAATTGGGACATCATGGTGGCGTTGGGCCAGGTTCATGCCCTGGAACGCCGATTCTGGGGCCGGGAAACAAGCACGGACTGGTGGGACCGCATAGTGTTGCGGGTACGGGATGATTCCCAGTGGCTGCAAAACTTCTGCATGCACAGGGCCACTGTAGCAGCGCGACGACTCACCCCTGTGGCACCTCCTGCTGGTCGTCTGGGAATTAGCTCTTTCCAGCACATAGCGCCCTCTGCAGGCCGGTGTCCTGCTGTCTGCTGGCCCCGTGTCTCTCCCAGACCCTGGTGCCCTTTCACCTGGGGTGCTGTCCCTGGCAATACCTCCACACTTTCTCTGGGTCTCCCTTCCCCAGGGAACCCCCAACCCTCTATCTACTGGGCTACTGCCAGTCATCTTCAAGCTCCCGCTCCCTGGGGCAGACTGCAGTGTAAGAGCCAGTCATCACAGACAAGGGGTTTGAGGCCGGCTGCCTTTGCCTAACCCCCAGTACCTTTTTAGGCCTTGTTATCATGCCTGCAGCCTGGGAGGTTGCCAGGCCTGAGCTACCCAGCTCAGCCTGCCCCTTCCCCAGCACTGCTCCACATTCAGTACCCTGTCACAAGTTAGCCAGGCCCTGTTCTCGCCCAGCCTGGAGAGAGACTGCCTAAGCTCCAGGCTACAACCTTCTTATAAGGACCAGCTGGGCCCTGACTGGGCTGGTCACAGCTGTGGCCAGCTACACCCTCCACTGCTTTCTCAAGCTTCAGCCCTCTTCTGGGCAGCTTTTAACCCCTTCACGGTCAGAGTGGGTAACCATCCCACTACAGCCAGTTTCATGAAACTTTGTGACTTGCTGTCCCCTGCTCTGAAGCGCAAAGACACCAAAATGAGAGCAGTCCTCACCATTGAGAAGCGTGTGGTGACAGCCCTGTGGAAGTTTGCAATGCTCGACAGCTACCGGTCAGTCGGGAAGGAGTTTGAAGTGGGCAGATCTACTGTGGGGGCTGCTGTGATCCAAGTAGTCAACGCGATCATTGACCAGCTGCTAGCAAGGGTAGTGACTCTGGGAAATGTGCAGGCCATTGTGGATGGCTTTGCTGCTATGGGGTTCCCTAACTGTGGTGGGGTGATAGATGGAACCCATATCCCTGTCTTGGCACTGGAACACTGGGGCAGCCAGTATGTAAACCGCAAGGGGTACTTCTCGACGGTGCTGCAAGCACTGGTAGATCATAAGGGACATTCCACAGACATCAATGCGGGGTGGCCAGGAAAGGTGCATGATGCTTGCATCTTCAGGAACTCTGGGCTGTTTGAACAGCTGCAGGAAGGGACTTACTTCTTACACCAGAAAATTGCTGTTGGGGGTGTTGAAATGCCAATAGTTATCCTCAGGGACCCAGGCTACTCCTTAATACAATGGCTTATGAAGCCATACACAGGCAGCCTGGACAGTAGTAAGAGCAGTTCAATTATAGGCTGAGCGAGTGCAGAATGATGGTAGAATGTGCATTTGGATGTTTGAAAGCTTGCTGGCGCTGTTTGCTGACTAGGTTAGAGCTCAGCAAAACCAATATTCCAATTGTAATTGCTGCTTTCTGTGTGCTCCACAACATGTGTGAGAGTAAGGGGGAGATGTTTACAGCAGGGTAGGAGGTTGAGGCAAATCGCTTGGTGGCCAATTTCACACAAACAGACACCAGTGCGATTAGAAGAGCACAGCAGGACGTGATAAGCTTTGAAAAGCAGTTTCATGACTGGCCAGGCTAAGGTGTGATGGTTGTGTTTTTCTCTCCTTGATGTTACCTGCCCCCTATATATATTATAGGAAATAAAGTCACAATTGTTTCAAAACTGTTCTTCATTATTTGATTGACAACACAGGGAGATAAATAACAAGGTAGCTGGCGGTGGGGGTAGGGTAGGAGTTTAGGAATGCTTTGGGGGTTGGGGAGGAGGGAAAGACAATCCACAATATTGATCAAAATTTTGGATATGGCAGCCTTCTGCTGGTTGGGCAATCCTCTTGATGGAGGGGGTGGGTCCCCAGACCCCCCTTTCCCCCCCGCCATGTTGTTGGGTGTCTGGGTGAGGAGGGTGTGGAACTTGGGGAGGAGAGAGGATGGCTATACAGGGACTGCAGCAGTGGTCTGTGCTCTTGCTGCCCTTCCCGCATAAGATCCACCAGACAGCAGAGCATGTCAGTTTGCTGTCCCATCAGCCTGAGCATGGCATCCTGCCTGCTCTCATCACGCGCCTCCCTCCTCTCATTGCGTTCATTGAACGCTTTAAGGGACTCCGCCATTGTTTGCCTCCACGCATTCAGCTTGACCCGATGTGATATTATTAGCATGAATTGGGACTGTATAGAGTAGACCATTATTGCAACCAAGATCCTGTAGTGGCACCAAATCTTGTGTAAAGGGGGTCATACGAGGTGTCTAAGACCAGGTTATGGTTTGCTGGTTATGATTATACTATCTGTATGCATGTGTCATTTTTGTAGTTGAAGTTATAAATATTGGCTCTATACTGTCTGTATCTCAAATTTATGCTATGCTTCTGGCTAACACACCAGACAACTTGGTGTTAGCTTTTCCTAGCCTGCTTGATGGCCTATTAAGGACCATCAGCTATACAATGGACCCACTGAGAGCTTGGAAGGCTCCATTCCACATAAGAAGTCTACTTGAGAATGTGCAAGGTAGGACTTTCAGGAAACAGCCATTACCCATATGCTAAGTCATGCAAGGATATGTGACATGCCCATGTGACCCCATAACTCCATTTTGCTGTAATTTTCCAGTAAGAACAAAGAGTATTCTTGCACTGGAAAAAAAAACTATAAAAAGATGGTGAATCACCTTCATTTGATCTTCATTCCTGCTTCTTACCTCTGGAAGGAATTTTGCTACAAACAGAAGCTTTACACAGAAGATTGACCCATTCCAGCTATGGATGTTTGTCCTTCAGAGACTTGATTTGAACCTGCAGTTTATTCTACCACTGATGCAAGCCTGAACCAAGGACTTTGCCATTACTGTATGTAATTGATTTTATTTAACCAATTCTAGCTCTCACCTATATCTTTTCCTTTGTGATTTGTGGGTAAGATCTGATCTGTGTATTGTCCTTGGTCTGGGGTCTGGTCCCAGGTCTGGGGTCTGGTCCCTTGGATCGGGAGAACCTTTTTACTTTTATTGGGGTATTGGTTTTGAGAACCATTTGTCCTCATAACAAGTGGCTGATGGTGGTGATACTGGGAAACTGGAGTGTCTAAGGGAATTGCTTCTGTGGCTTGTGGTTTAGCCAGTGAGGTAGAACCGAAGTCTTCTTTGTCTGGCTGGTTTGGTTTGCCTTAGAGGCGGAAAAACCCAGCCTTGGGTTGTAACTGCCCTGTTTGAAGCAATTTGTCCTGACTTGGCACTCTCAGTTGGGTCCTGCCAGAAACAGCACCGTTACACCCTATCAGTGTGGGAGGACTTCATAAGTTCAATGAACATGTCGTCCCGAGTGAGTTTTTTCCGCCTTTTAATCTGGGCCCGCCCCTGGGACGGAGTTGATAGGGGACGCGTTGAAATATTTGCACCTGTGGAAGGAGAAAAATGGAGGGTAGAATTTTAAAAGAATTTGAAAAGGGGCATGCAGGATTCTGTTTCTTCCGTATTCATTTCAATGCTTTTGAACTGCAGTGCCCCTCTTTGCCATACCAAGCGATGCCTGGTGGGTTTTCCATTTAAAAGGAGGGCCTGTGGTCTCTCTAGGATGATCGTTTCACACACACACACACACACACACACACACCCCCTTTAGGCCAAATGCCAACACCCCAGCGTGAAAAGATTCCCCAACCCCCACCACGTGGCTCTAATCAGGGATGAGCCCTTTAAACCAAACTCAAACAGCCCAGCGTGGACGAGCACCTCTGATTGTTCCCTTAAACAAATTCCCCTTTTTCAACCAGGTGCCCATGAGTGATATCACTCTCCTGAGGCTAACACAGAGAGATTAAGAACAAACTTTGCTTGCATGCACCCAAAACCCAGAAGCTTTCACTGCCATGTTCTGTTCTACAATGATTCCAGACTACGTGCTGCAGGCCTGATGTGGTAAAGTGTCCTACCATGGAGGCAGCCCTACCCAGAAACCTACTGCAAAGACTTGCAGACTACCTCCAGGAGAGCTTCATGGAGATGTCCCTGAAGGATTTCCGCTCCATCCCCAGACACGTTAACAGACTTTTCCAGTAGCTGCACTGGAGGCAAATACATCCCAAGTCTTCAGGGCAAATGAATCATTAAACACACTTGCTTTTAAACCCTGTATCGTACTTACAAAGGTACACTCACCAGAAGTGCCTTCTCCAGTGTCATGGTCCGGGAGCCCACCTTGAGATGGGGTGGAGGGTATGGGCTCCAGGGTAATGAACAGTTCCTGGCTGCCGGGGAGAATGGATTCACCACTTCCCACCTGTGCACTGTCCTCCTCCTCCTCCTCTTCATCCTCCAAAAAAATCCTCCTCCTCACTCCGTGTGACTCCCCTCTTGCAGGTGTCCACAGACAGTGGTGGGGTAGTGGTGGCATCACCCCCATACCTGCAGCTCATGGTAGAAGCGACATGTATGGGGCTGTGACCCAGAGCACCCATTTGCCTCAGTTTTTTGGTAGGCTTGCCTGATCTCCTTAATTTTCACACAGCACTGCTGTGTTTCCCTGCAGTAGCCTCTTTCCGTCATGCTCCTGGAGATTTTGGCGTATATGTTTCCATTCCTTTTTTTGGAATGGAGTTCTGCCTGAACAGATTCTTCTCCCCATACTGCAGTGAGATCCAGTATCTCCCATTCGGTCCACACTGGAGCTCATTTGCAAATCTGCATGGGCTCCAAAAGTTCCCAGGGCTTTTCCGGCCTACCTGGCTAGTGCATCTGAGTTGAAAGTGTTGTCCAGAGCGGTCACAATGGAGCATTCTGGGATAGCTTCCAGAGGCCAATACTGTCAAATTGCGTCCACAGTACCTCAGATCAGAACAGCGATGTCGATTGTAGCGATACTCCCCTCGCTGGGTGGAGTACAGAAACGGGTTTTAAGAGCCCTTTAAGTCGACACAGTTGGGTTGGCTGTGTGGACAGATTTAGTTTTACTTCAATATAACACAGCTAATTGTGATATAATCATGTTCTAAGCCCTAAGAATGAAGGGCCCGATTGTCACTAGTGGCTACGTTCTATCCTCCTCAAGTGGTCAAACAGTGGCACTGGGCAAGTGTGCCTTCTCTCTGAGCTTCCTCTTGTTCGGGGTGCTCTGAGCTTCCTCTTGTTCGGGGTGCTGGGGGAGTTTGAGACTTAGTCTGCACCAGAAAACACTGTCCTGCTGTAGCTGCACTGACAAACCCAACTAGGTAGCCCAGCCAGAGAGCACTTACCCCAGGAAATAGAGCTGTATCTACACAGGGGCTTTTGCCAGGATAGAAATGGCTCCCAAAATCACATCCCTAAGCAATGCTGGTAAACAGGCAAAGGTGTCTTTTGTCCATGAGGTGTGGGACATGTCTGGGGCTGTGAAGACATCAGAGCCATTGGCAGCTCGTCATCCCTCTTACATCCAAGGCAGAGTGTCCCTCCCATTTCTAATCGCCTGACTGGAGCTGGGCAAAATGTCTCAGACATGCTTTAGGATTGTTGGTCTTTTACCGAATCTAAATTTTTTACCATGAAAAATGTATTTGATGAAAAACCCTCATTTTTTCTCCACTTGTTTTTATTCTAACTCCTCCCCATTTTTTCAGTGGGAAAAAGTAAAAAAAGTGAGAGAGCTTTTCCCCCCACAGAAATGTTAAAACAATTCAAAAATATTCATTTAGAACCTCTTTCTCAGAAACAAACAAAATTATAAACATTAATGTTTTTTGAGGGGAATAATTTTTCCCAGTTTTGTTGGTGAAACCAGTGTAACATGTTGGGGCCGCTGTACTCCTGAGGTCTGGCCCAGGTAAGGGTGCGTTGGCTGAAATTCAGTTGAAACAAGATCACAATTAGGCTGATTGACCAGAGGAGGATTCTATAAGTACTGGTAGGATGTGAAAGCTGCTCTGCTTGGCTAGAGATGTTCCCCATCTGCACATTCTCTTGAACGGCTTTTGTTCCTCATCTCCCAGGTAGCCGTGGGGTTGACCGGCAGTTGGCCGAAAGTCTTTTCTTATAGATGCACGCAGAGCTCAGTGCGGTTATCCAGGCTGCTTCCAGGTTGGAAGGTGGGAACTAGTATGAAATAAATCTGCCAAAAAGTGTATGTGAGCAAGAACAGAATGAAAAGGAAGTAGATTTGCTTGGCCGCTCTGTGATCTTTCTGTGAACACTGCAACAGCTGCATAGTAAGTCTTCATCCTGGAGGTGGCCAACCTGAAGCTCTCTGTGGGTGCAGAAGTCATCCAATCAAGGAGCAGAGACAATACCAGGTGATTTAGAGGGACCAATCACACAGCAAGAACTAATTGCGAATAATACCAAACATGAGGCTGGAGTGCTGGAACAATTTGTATAGTGGGCGGGGGGGGCTATGAGTCATTGAGCCAAACTAAACCCTATATGTGATGGAAACTATTTTAAGGCAGGGTGTGCGGTAGCCCCTATCCCCCTCCCCCCGGTGCCCCTGGTTCCAGCACCTGTGCATGAGGCAAAGTCTTAGCGTGTTCTCGAGCTGAGACGTGTTCTCCCAAATTCTCCAGTGGCTACTGGCCAAGAACAAACATTCATTAAAACAGCGACGTCTCGGACAATTAACCAGCAGACAAAGGGGCTACATTTGCTGAGCAAACTCTTCACCATGACTAGCCTGGCCAGGTCCACCCCTGACACATTCTGCTTCAGGACCCAGGACAGTTTCCAGCTGGCAGGATGGAGAGGCCACAGGCTTAAGGATGGTAGCCATGCAGAGCCCATGAATACCTCCTGCGGCTACAGAGCTTCTCACTGCACTTTACAGCGAGGGCTTGACATGATCCCTGCTCTGCAGACATGGGATACAACAGCCAGGTGCCACCAGATGAAGTGACTGGCCCAGCTTTGTACAGCTAATTAACGGCAGTCAGTGACATAACTCAGGGCTCCTGGCTCCAGAGGTGACCCATGCCTGCCAATAGTGGGGGTGGGGTAGGGGGGCGGAGTGGGGTGGGGAGGGGGGCGGAGTGAGGGCAGCAGCTTCAGCAGCAAATCTGGGGGGGCGGGTGTCCCCCAATGCATCCCCTCCGCCTGGATCCCACCTTTCCCGTATGTTTCCCTGGTTTCTTTCTGAGTTGCCTGGTGGTTCTTTCCCTGGGAGGCACCTGGCACCCGCCCGCTCGTAGCATGAGGACTCCGTGTCCATGTCTGGCGTGGATCAGCTCCCCGGCTCCATCTGCCCCGGGCACCACAGACTCTCCTCCCTGTCTCCACGGGCCAGTGCAGCTCCCAGTCCCACCTCACCACGGCGCCCGCTGAACTCCCAGCACCCAGCGACGAGAGGGAAACGAGCGTGTGTTAATTACTCCAGTGGAGAGAGTCGACTGACAGCGAGTAGGAGTGTTGGAAACAAATGGTCACGTGTCACATACAAGCCAGGCTTCACTAGCCAGCTCCTCTCACGTCAAATACGCTGGGACCCCTCACACTGCTAGCTCCTCTCGCCGTGAAGGGTAAAATCCTGTTCCGTCTCCTTTGTTCTTAGCAGTTTGGACTCTTACCCCAGGAGGCCTCCCCTTCAGAGAAGCATCTTGGGATCCCTTTGTCTTTGTAAAGGCTCAGGTCCGCCGCCGACCTGGACAGTGAACATCTCCCTGGCTCTTCGCTGGCTAACCAGGGCTGGATTTGCACCTTACGCGCCCCCAGGCACAGCATCGTCAGTACCCCCACCTGCAGCTGACCCTGTACCAGCACGAACGTGAAATCCAGGCCAGCTACAATAGACTGGCCCCGTTCCGCCTCTCAGCAGCCCCTCAAAGTAGCCCCAGGGCATTGGGGGCGGCCGGGGTAGAACCTCCTCGGGGAGGCGTGATACCCTCTGCCACCTGTGGGTGTCTTCAATCCCTCCCACAGCCTGGGGTGGCAGCCGTGCTCCGGCTCTGCCTGTGCAAATGAATGGGGTGCTGGCCACACCCTTCCCCCTCTCTCCCTGGCATGTGGTGGGGGGCAGTGGGGCGGTCTGGGATGCTCCCAGGCCTGTCAGCAGCTGCCCCGCCGCTGCTCACTGTGCCCCCGGGTGGGCTGGCTCCCCCTGCCACACTGGGCAGCCACTAGCCGGAGCCAGGAACCCACTTTTAATTTTCAGGTGCTCCTAGAATGCCGCCATCCCTAGGTACCTGCCGACCGTGCCTCCTTGGAAATCCAGCCCTGGTGCTAACGGAGGCCGTCCTGAGGCTCGCCATGACTCAGGTGACGAGCTTTCCATATCGGATAGCTTCCAGATTACATAGTTCTTCACCTATTGCCTGTGCAACTAGTGGGCTGCTGGCTCTTGGCAGAGACCTCACGTCACCCTTTGGCACACTATGATGCCTTTAAATCTCTGTGCACCCTCCGGTGCCCTCTGCCACTTGGCATTAAGAGATCCCTGGGCCACAGCCTGACATTCAGCTTTCAGTCAAGGCCTGTTGCTTTACCCAGCACTTTGCTCGGGAAAGAATTTGGACAGGTGGTTCCTCATATCCCTGAGACAGCTGCCGATGGTGTAGCTGAGTTGCCCCAAATCATGGTGATTGGTGTGGTTAGCCTGAAGATTGTTTGTTGGCTGCCAGCTAACAGTAGCTGATAACTCAGCTCTGTGAGCATGTGTGTTCATCTAAAAGTCATATCATACAGGATAACATACAGGAAGATCTGGATGACCTTGTAAACTGGAGTAATAGGAACAGCATGAAATTTAATAGTGAGACATGTGAGGTCATGCATTTAAGGATTAATAACAAGAATTTTAGTTATAAGATGGGGATGCATCAATTGGAAGTAATGGAGGAGGAGAAGGACCTCGGAGTATTGGTTGATCATGGGATGACTATGAGCCGCCAATGTGCTATGGCTGTGAAAAAAGCTAATGAGGTTTTGGGATGCATCAGGTGAGGTATTTCCAGTAGAGATAAGGAAGTGTTAGTACTGTTATACTGGTGAGACCTCATCTGGAATACTGTGTGTAGTTCTGGTCTCCCATATTTAAGAAGGATGAATTCAAACTGGAACAGGTACAGAGAAGTTTGATCTGAAGAATGGAAAACCTGCCTTATGAAAGGAGACTCAAGGAGCTTGGCTTGTTTAGCCTGACCAAAAGAAGGCTGAGGGGAGAAAAAAAAGAAAAAAAATAGAATATCAGGGTTGGAAGGGACCTCAGGAGGTATCTAGTCCAACTCCCTGCTCAAAGCAGGACCAACCCCAACTAAATCATCCAACAGTGTTTTTTCCCCATATACCTAAATGGCCCCCTCAAGAATTGAACTCACAGATATGAGAGATATGATTGTTCTCTATAAATATATCAGAGAGATAAATGCCAGGGAGGGAGAGGAATTATTTAAGCTCAGTACCAATGTGGACACAAGAACAAATGGATGTAAACTGGCCAGCAGGAAGTTTAGACTTGAAATTAGATGAAGATTTCTAACCATCAGAGGAGTGAAGTTCTGGAACAGCCTTCCCAGGGAAGCAGTGGGGACAAAAAACCTATTGGGCTTCAAGATTAAGCTTGATAAGTTTATGGAGGAGATGGTGTGATGGGATAACATAATTTTGGCAATTACTTGAGCCTTGACTACTTGTGGTAGATGGGCCTGTGATGGGATGAGATCTGAGTTAGTACAGAGAATTCTTTCCTGGGTGTCTGGCTGGTGAGTCTTGCCCACATGCTCAGGGTTCAGCTGATCACCATATTTGGTGTCAGGATGGAATTTTCCTCCAGGGCACATTGGCAGAGGTCCTGGAGGTTTTTCACCTTCCTCTGCAGCGCAGCACACGGGTCACTTGCTGGAAGATTCTCTGCACCTTGAAGTCTTTAAACCATGATTGGAGAACTTCAATAGCTCAGATATAGGTGAGAGGTTTATTGCAGGAGTGGGTGGGTGAGATTCTGTGGCCTGCGTTGTGCAGGAGGGTCAGATTAGATGATCCTAATGGTCCCTTCTGACCTTAAAGTCTATGAGTCTATGAGTCAAGGCACCAAATGGTGAACGCACGTCTTATATGTAGCAGTAACAGTACATGGCTGGATGGAAAGAGCCGATATGCTAACAAATCTGCTCACTTGAACACCTACCAATTGCCGGTTGGCTTAGGCGAGAGCCATCTAACTGGATTGCTGGCTGCCCACCAACCAAAGGGCTCAGGATTCATGCTTGGGCATCTAAGTCATCCAATTTTCCACATACTTAGGCAGCTCTCGTAACAGACCGAAAAGGTGTCTGTACTTTGGCCATCGCTGGAACCGCGTTCATGCAGGATCGCACGATGGGTTCCAGCCTCTGTTCTTGGGACCTGCACTCAGAGTTACAGTGGTGTTACTGACCCGTGTCAGAAGTGGGGCTCTTTGCTGCTTTCCCAGATGCCCAGCACACTTGCAAGAAGCGAGTGTGTGTGTGTGTGTGTCTGTGTCTGTGTGTGTCTGTGTGTCTGTGTGTTTAAGGAGTGGGGGAAGCAGTTTCTTTCATTGCTTTTCCTGGAAGGGAATCTGTGCTGAGCCCCCACAAGAGCGACTGCTCTGGAGTTGTATTTCTGCTATCTCAGTCTCGTTATTACCTAGCAGAGGAGACGGAAGAGTCTTGCTGTTGCCTCAGAGCAACTGTACTCTTACATTTGTTCCAAGACTCACACCAGGGCCACTTCGCTGCGTGTGGGGTCTCTTGGACTGCATGGTGCTCATAAATAACTAAAGGAAAAAGTTCTTCATCTTCATTCAGAAGCTCCTGGTATCACAATGCACAAAAGCCATCTTATTAGCCCCAAGTGCAAAATGCTGCCTTTTCTTGCAGAAGCTCATTAATTGCAGGTCACCATTCAACAAGAAAGATGAGGCACTTGAGTTCTTCAGGCTCTCATTAGCCACTGAGCTGAACAGTATGTGTGAAATTAACAGTCACCTGAGTACCTCTATAATTTCATAATTATTAGGCCTAATGGGTTAGTCTCTGCCAAATGGCTTTAACTCCTTCCTGGCCACATTAGGAAATGACACGAGGCTTCGAAGTTGGTTGTTTCAGGAGGGGCTTTTTTAATCCATTTAATGGGTTTTTGCAAAAATAATAATGAGGAAAAAACTCTCCGGTCTCATGGACTGTTTGCATTTTTTAACATATGTTTAGTTTTTAATTATTCATATACAGAGCGCCAAGGAAGCAGAGAGCCTCATATCCCAGGGAGTGGGTGAAAGAGCTCTCTCTGGAAAGGGAATTTAATTGGGTTTAAAATGGGTTCTGTGTGTGTGTGTGTTTATATTTGTGTGTGTGTGTGAGTTGTGCCTTTGCTGTCTCTTCTCTTGGATGATTGGATTCCATTGTTTCCCTTGTCTTATATAAAACAAAATAGTCACTGAGTCTCTCTTTGCTTTGAGCTCAAGGATCTTGGACATGGCTTTAAATGGGGATTTTCTGATACTTGGACTAGGCTTGGAACAGGAACCAGAGTACAAGAGGCAAGGAGGGTGACTCTCACCTCCACCCAGCTAACTGTTTGTTATAAAGTCCCATACCCGATCACAGATCATGGTGTGCCACAGGGAAATGCACCAGGCACTGGGCTAGCCTGACACCAGCCCATGGCGTCACCTGGTACAAAAGCGACGGGAGGGGCGAGTAACTCAGCCTAGAGCAGGTGCGAAGGAAGATTCCTCGCTCTCATAGCAACCTCAGCCAGACGCTGCAGGTCATACAGCCCCGTGCAGGCTCTCTGGATCTGTGTCAGGGGAAGGCAGTAAGGAGCTGTGGGTTCCAGTCCTCTCTGTGCCACACACTTCCCAGGTGGCGTGGGACAAGTCACTGCCTCACTCTGGGCCTCAATTTCCCCATCGTATATCAAATGCCAACACACCAGATGGGGCGGAGAGATTTCACACACTAGTGTTTTGCAAAGTCTAGTACAGAAGGCGCCGGAGAAATGCTTATGTGAGGGTTACTACTGAAGCCAGGTCTGTTTTCCGACCTTTCTCTGTTCACCAATTGTCTGACACCCGTCGTGGGCCGGTTATTTGTATCTCTGCAACAAAAGGTTTCTAGCAGACATACCTGGAGAAGCCTCTTTCTAAGCCTCTTTGCAATGAAACTCCTTGGACTATTCAGTATTCAGTATCATCTCTGGCACACGGGAGTGTTTCTGTTCCCTCACTGAATGACCTTCCCCTATACCTGGGAGGAGTCCCCTGGAAGTGATGCATCTTTCTGGGAGAGAAGTGAGGATGGAGCCCTGTAGGAGACAAGCAGGCCTGGGAAGTGTGAATAGTCAACACTCTCTCCTCCTAGCCTCTTTTGCGCAAGAAAGACCATTACAATCAGCTGTGGCCAGGAATCTCAGAATTAAAGAGACCTGGGAGCCTTCCTGCCTGAACCAAAGAGAGAAAGTTAGAGGCTGGTTTTGTCAGCTGGAAAGCTACTTGGACACCGAAGGCATCCAGAGCACTGCTTGTGCACTTGTGATGGAACAGGTATAAAATCTTGTCCCAAAACATTAATGGGGTGAAAACGGGTGGTATAAATATTTGCAGACCTGTAAATAAAAATGGGCACAACCTTTAATGGAGCTAGATTTAGTGGCATGGTCACAGCCGCGTCCTGTCTACCTGTCGCAGAGTGTTTCTAGGGTGCTCGTCGCTGGAGTATCGAAATGCAAAACCCAGTGAACCCCGGGCGGAGGGGTGTCTCCACTGAGGACAAGGGGGTTTTACTGGATTAGGCCCTCCCCAAGGACAGCCTGGGGCAGCGGAGCCCTCCGCAGCAGCGCTCTGGACTGTGCACTGCACACGCGCTGTGCAGAACGGCCACGCCATTCTGTTGGATTTTGTTCACGTTTGGATCCAGTCCCATCTCGCAGTGTGTCTTCCTCACGTGGAGCCGGAACTGGAGCAGTCTGTGAACAGGGAAAAGGAGCCAGTGAGCGGCAGAGTCACAGCCAAAGTCCAGCTGAGCGCCCACCCCTCCCAGGCGCCCAACAACGATAACTTTCTTCCAGGCTCCAGAGCTGGGGGGCACTGGCCGAATGGGCCTGGCAGCAGCCAGAGCCCCAGGAGTCTGGAATACAGACACTCGTTCCTCCCAACAGCAGGCAGGCTGGATTTTTTAGAGCCCTCCTCAGTGAGGGAAGCAGCAGGGAGATGTGCAGGGGCCTGAAAAAAGAGCACAGCACGGCTTTGTGTGAAACGATGCCGAGGGTTTGGAGGGATACCTGCCTCCCCGCTTGCCGCGTTCAGCTTGCTGCGCTGGGAGATCAAGGCTGGGAGAAGGGGAGGGGCCTGGGAAACGTCTCCTTCAGTGACATTTCACCTTACCTCTCCTTGCCACATCTGTCAACTTCTGCTAATTAACTGAGTTTGCTATCACCCTCTGCACTGATATGAAGAGTAGAAAAAATAGAAGAAAAAAGAACTTACGGGAGTCTACAATTATAAATGATGTCTGGCAGGCTAAGGTACCATATAATGCATTATAAGCACTTAAAAAGCTAACCCATTCTGTCTTCTTTCTTTGGCATAAATAATGGCTTTTTTATGAATAAATCATGGAGCCAAGGTCTCTGAAAATAGCAGGAACCTGGAGTATAATGTCTCCATCCTTGTTTTTGCTAGGCCAGCAGAGAACTCAGCAATCCACTTCATCACTGCTGATAAACCCGAGTGAGTGCAACCTGCAGTAATGAAATAGGGAGATAAAGTTTGGGGCGGGGGGGCATTTCCTTTGCCAAAGCATTGATTGCACTGACGCTCCAAAGGAAACATAATGGACTCTTAGGAGAGAAGCATTTTTTCTGCCCCATCAATAAAGCACGACCTGCTAACTCTCTGAGAGGCAAAGCTGCCAGCAACTTAAAAGTGCTTCCTTCTGTTCTTGGTTTGTGTTTCCTTTGAATGAAGCTTCTCGGAGCCAAGGGGGGCTTGTGGGGTAGGATTGGAAACCGTCTCTGCCTTTTCACTGGGGGAGTGGTACCCGCTGGGGGAGGTGGAAGGAGCTGGGGTCCCGGTACTGAGGCAGCCCTCTCTGGCAGAAAGGGAGGCCTTGGTGGGGTTTGAGTCAGTGGGCAGTGCTGGGGAGACCTTTGCACTGTGTCTGCCTGCACTCTGCCTGACATGGAAGATCTTGTTCCAGTTGTGGCTCTGGAGCTGATGAGCAGATAGGAGCGTATTCCACCATGGCTCCCTCCAAACCTCACTCCCTTCCGTCAAACTGGGCGGCCCTTCTCTCCCCTCTCTTAGGCCTTTCTCAGGAGACAGGGAGCTGAGGGCAGAAATCCCTTTACAAAGTCAAACTCCCCTGCAAAGCACCATGGACCAAGCAAGGACCAGTGTGGCCAGAGCTCCTAGCTTGTTTCTCCTGCAGTGTGGCAGTTTCTGGAGCCGTAGCCAAGTGGAACGTGACCCATCTTCTGTCCTGGGTGGGCTGACAGGGACGTACATCCCTGGGGCATGCTGCGATCCACCTGCCTTTCCTATCCCAAGCGGCCCCATTCTCCAAAGCCATGGCCCCGGTCGTGAGATCTGATCCCTTGCACCTCCAATGAATTCCATGCTCAGTTCATGCACTGCAACCCCCTCTGCTCACACATTCCTCTCCCAGCACAGTGTGGTGCGGATGGTCATGCTGGGAAACTTCCTGGCCCACGTCCGGCCTCAGAGCCTTTCCCCTCGGGAGGCCCTGCCCCCGACACTGTACAGCTGGAGAGGGGCCAGAGGGGAAGGGAGGTCGTGCTTCATGTCCAGGCCTCTGCCCTGCATCTCCAAACGCAGCACTCTCCCCACAGGGCCGTTCCAGGCCATGCAAAGGTCCTGGGAGTTTAACCTGGGTCTGCCCTCCAGGCAGGGCTCTGCGGGAGGGCCCAGCTCAGGCCTGGTCCCACGGCCAAGCTCTGTCCAGGCAGAGGAACGTGCTTCACCCAACCTCTTTGTGAACCTCTGGAGCCTTCAGACCCAGCACCTCTGGCCACCTCTCATGGCGTGGGTAGCCAGGTGGTCGATTCTGGTCCATCTTTGCAGCTGTGGATCAAGCCTGCAGTCCATTGGCATCAATGGGAGGTTAGGTTCTGAGTGGCCACAGCCTCTGCCTGGACTGTGGATTTTTGGCTTTAAAACCAGGCTCCCCTCTCTCTTGTGCGTCTCTGTAGGGCCGGGGGCCTGGGAGCTGTGCCAGAGGGTCTCCCCATGCTTCCACCTCCTTGCGGCACACGTGGCTGTTGGATGCTAGACACCAGGACGGACACTGGGCGTGCTGGAGACAGGGGCAAGGCAGCCCCAGGGGAGTGTCAGTCCTTGGTAGGCTTTGAGTGCGAGTGTCAGTGTGCAAGAGAGAGAGTCTGGGAGTGCTTGTGCAGCTGGGCGAGGTGTAGGGGGAGCGTGGCGAGCGTGAGTGTGTGCTGGACAGGGGGGTGGAATAGCAGTGTCAGGAATGTTTGGCACGTGGTGGTTTGTTCCAGAGCCCCCAGATGCCCGTTATCCAGGGTGGAGGGCGAGGGGGTAGGGGCATCCTGCCCCTCACATCGGCCGGGACGTGCCGTGGTCCGAGCCCGCAGCCGTGTCGTCGCCAGGCCGTACGACTAGTCCATACGGCTGTGACTTCCTTACCAGGCGCTCCACATGTGCAGTCACCGCTGAGTGCAGCCTGCTGAACTCCGGGGGCTGTCGGGTGTGTGGGGCAGGCTGGGGAGGGGGGTGGCTGGCCAAGAGCCCAGCCTTTTGCCAGTTTAATACCCACTCCTGCGCCCGCCGGCGTCAGTGGACTGTGACTGGGTCCATATTGAGGGCGGTGTGTGGGGCAGGGCTCAGTCAGAGTGGGCCCCATGAAAGTCCAGTTCACCTCTCACTGCTGCCAGTGCCGGTCGCCCTGGGGCTCACATTAGATCACGGGGCCGGTATACCCCGTCGCCCCATGGGGAGAAAGGAGTGGCATTATAGCCCCACAGCTAAGTTCAAATGACCTCCTTAGCCTCGGGACAGGACGGCCTCATGGCCAGAGTCATTAATCCCTTCCCGCGCGGCCTAGAGGCCAGAGTCAATAAGGCCGCCCTCCTATGCGGGACTGCATGAACTGGGGGCCAGAGGAGAATGGGCTGGGGCCCGGCCCTCCCTACCCCACCGGGTCCCTGCCCAGAGCACTATCAGCGGTGAACGTGTTCGCCCCTGACTCAGCAGGGCTCCATCCAAACCACGCTGACTCGGTTCCTGGTTCTACAACCGGAGCAAGGTCTAGTTCCCCAGAGCTATTCCCCACCCCGTTTTCCGGGGCTGTCATCCACAGCTCCCCTGTGACTCTGGGGTCATTGCAGCTGACAGCTCTGTCCCCTTGCGGGCAGCCAGGTATTGGCCGGGGTCTCGGTGCACCTGGCCCCTGTGGTCTGGGGTTCCAGCTGCTCCCCGGAGAAAGCCTGCACCTCTCTCCTCCTCGGTCAGCCTGGACTGAGCTGGGCTGCTCCCTTTTATACTGTGGCTCCAGTTGGAGCATGCCCAGTAGAGGCAAGGGGGTGTGGCTTCCTGTTAACCCCTTCCTGTCTAGTGTGGGGAAGGTATACCCTGGCACACTTCCCAAAAGGTTGTATCTCTTTCCTGCTCCCACAGGCCACCTCACTCCCTGAGCAGGTGGGACTGGGCACCAAACAGTGACATCCCACCTAGCTTGCGCTGCGGGGTGGGGGCACTGCTCACATGCTGCATTCTCCTGGCTTAACCCACATGCTTTACATAGCAGCACTGGGCTTTTTGGCCCAAATGAAGGGAAAGAGACTGGAGGAGACCTGGATCCCAGCTGGTCACTGGGTGCAGAGGGTAGGGCAGGTCAACCTAGCTAGTTGGAAGGACCCAGAAACACCCAGACTAGGGTGTGGCAGATACTAGACATGCTCCTTACCTACATCCAAAGCTGTGTAGGAGAAAAATGGCCACTGTGGATCAGATCAATGGTCCATCTAGTGCAGTATTTTGTCTCCTGGCAGTGGTTGGTGCCAGATGTTTCAGAGGAGTGAACAGAACAGGACATTTTATCTATGATCCATCCCCGGTTGCCCCATCCCAGCTTCTGGCAGTCAGAGGCTTAGGGACACCCAGCGCCGGGGGTTGTGTCCCTGTGTGAGGGAATAGAAATGCTCTCAATGGCTCCTCTGACTATTGTGTGAAGGTGTCCCATACCCGAAGCTGTAACTTGACTCCAGGTGGGGGGAAGAAGTCACTTGACCTCCTGCCCGGGAAGGAGACAAAGGAGCTGGGAAGTGACTGCCTGTCTGGGTCTGGCTGGGAAGAGGCAGAGAACCACAGGCAGGCTGGCCTGGCTCCCTGGCCCCAAAATGGATCGAACTGAGGGGTCGCGTTCGCTGCATGGTCTGTGTTAGACCATGTACCTGTCATCTAACAAACCTCTGTTTTACTGGCTGGCTGAGAGTCATGTCTGATGGTGAAGTTGCAGTGCAGACCCACGGGCTCCCCCAGGACATGGGGGGAAGCGCACAGAGGGGCAGAAGGTGCTGAATGCTTGGAAGTCAGACCCAGGAAAGTGGAAGTATAACCGATGGAGCTCCTAGCCTTGAAGACAGGCTGTTTATGGAGAGGAAGCTTCCTCCGAGAGTCCTGACTGGCTTCATAGGGAGCAGTTCCAGATCATCGCCCCGGGGACTCCGTGACACCCTGACCATCCTGGCTAATGTCCTCCATGAATATGTCAACTTCTTTTTTGACCCAGTTATACTTTTGGCCTTCACAACATCCCCTGGCAACAAGTTCCACAGGTGAACTGTGCCTTGGGTGAGGAAGTGCTTCCTTATGTTTGTTTGAAACCTGCTGCCTATTAATTTCATTGGGTGACTCCTGGTTCTTGTGTTATGCAAAGGGGGTAAATAACACTGCCCTGTTCACTTTCTCCACATTGCTTGTGATTTTATAAACCGCTCTCACATCCGCCATTAGTCGCCGCTTTTCTAAACTGAGCAATCCCAGCTTTTTTAATCTCTGCTCACATGGAAGCCGTTCCATACACCTCGTCATTTTTGTTGCCCTTCTCTGGACTCTTTCCAGTTTTAGAGATGGGGTGACCAGAACTACACGCAGTATTCAACTTGCAGGCATACCATGGATTTATGAGTGACATGATGGTATTTTCTGTCTTATTATCTATCCCTTTCCTAATAGTTCCTAACATTCTGTTCGTTTTTTTCACTGCTGAGCAGATGTTTTCAGAGAACTATCCACAATGACTCCAAAATCTCTTTCGTGGGTGGTAACTGCTAAATTAGATCCCATCATTTTGTCTGTAGAGTTGGGATTATGTTTTCCAATGTGCACTACTTTGCACTTATCAACATTGAATTTCATCTGCCATTGTTGTTGCCCAGACACCCAGTTCTGTGAGATCCCTTTGTAGCTCTTCGCAGTCTGCCTGGGACTTAACCTATCTGGGATAATTTAGTATTATCTGCACTTTGCCACCTCCCTGTTTATCCCACTTTCCATTTAGGGCAAGCTGTTCCAGAGAAGAGTGAAAGGCAGCTCTGTGGACTCATCAGCTGATCACGACAGGACCAAGAGACGTATCTGCTCTCAGGGCTGGGTCCCACGCCCAACGCCATCCTGTTCTACTCTACAGGCTACAGATTTCCTATTTCCTCTGCTAATACAGAGCCTGGCCAGCTCCTAATCCAGGGCTGGATGCCACTAGCTGCAAGGAGCCCAGACCTGTGTGCTGCCAAGGCCCCGAGGCCTTTGGAGAAGGGTTGCCGTCTCCAGTCCTGAGAGCCCGGGTGATGCACACAGTGTGGGATGGCACAGAGTGGAGACTGAGGCATGAGCTCTGCATGGCTGAGGTTGGGTGTGTGCTAGGTACACAAGCAGACATATTCCGTTGGCCATTTCAATCGATGTAACACCACAAAGTGGGCAAGTCTGTGTAAGGAGCAGCAGAGTCCCTGGCGAGTAGCTTTTGTTTAAGGCGTGATTCAGAGCACTCCGAACGGTGCTGTGTGTAACATGGTAACGTGCACAGTGCTGGCTCCAAGACACCATCCAGGACTTGGGATGAACAGCCCCGGTCCGGGTTTTCCATACAACAGCCCCGAGGTTTGACATTGAAATGCTGCCCTGTGGCTCTGCAGCGGTCAGCTGGCCTGCGTGGCAGAGGGGAGCACAGCAAGGCAGCAGATCCTGTTCCCTGTGCACCCCCACCCATTCCACTGGCACCTACCCACCCGCCAGCAGGCCCCCATGGAGGAGGCAGAGCAGCTTCTAGGGCCCGTGGGATTCCCAGACACCTCCCTGATGCGCCTGTGGTGCCAGGATGCCCAGAAGTGAGAGCTCCCTCTGGGCAGGGCATTCTCTGGGTCTCCTGCTCCCTCAGCACAGCTCCCAGTGCCCCGGGAATCCCTGGGGGAGGCTGCAGTGGTGGGGGGGCACGTGTCTGGTGCACGGCCAAGCAGTGGCAAGCTGCCTGTCTGGGTGACACAGCTGGTCTCATGCCTTGCAGCAGGGCAGGTGGCAAAGTACACGGTGAAATGTGTGGCCTGGACTTTTGGGGGCTTCAGGAGACCGTTGTGACCAGAGCCAGCCCCTGGGGAGATTCCTGAGCAGGGGCCTTTGCCAGCCCAACCTTGTCTAGCGGCTGCAGCTGGCTGGCACGCTGCCCCGGTTCACCGCAGAACAGGCCGATAGTCCAAGGTCTGGGCAAGCCTCTGGTTTAGAAGCACAAGCTCTTTGCAAATAGAGCCCTGAGGTGCTGCCAGGAGCCTCCAAATAGCAGGAATCGATCCTGGCCTTGGACACTGGGGGCTCGCTCCCAGCAGGGGCACATGGCGGGACAATCAAACTGAATCTGCCTCTGCCAAGCCTGTTTGAGACACAGACCAGCCGCAGGGGGGTGGAACAGCAAGGAAAGGGACGAACGTCCAGCCTAAAACACCCCCTGCAGCAGCCAGCTCTTCCCACAAACGCTGCCGGTGTTCCCAGCCTGGGCAGGTCTTCAGTGGTGGGGACTAAGCCGGGGAGCGCACACACCACACAAGCGATTGCAGGCCCCTAAAGCTCTGTTGGGGGTTCGGCTGCTGGAGAACCACGCTGTGAGCTAGCTAGCACCCGAACTCCAGGGAAGAGGGATGAGCCCACTCAGAAGGCAGCATGGCTGGGATGTGGTGCAGACAAAACCCACTGATAAGCCGCCAGGTGCGGTTACCGGCACCTCTCTGGGCCGTTTCAACGTGGAACATGAGGGGAGGGAGCTACAAACTCACCCCTCAGCTGCCAGCGGGAAATATGCCCCATCTCCTGCAGTGTGGTAGGTGCCCAGCTCCGGTGCCCTCCCTCGCCCAGTTTGGGCTGCTGGAGACACCAGACAGCTATTTCAATGCCCCGAATCCCACCTCCACAGCGGAGGGTCCAAGCCGGCAGGCCCAACCTCCGAGGGGGGCGGGCGAAGGCCCCGTGGGAACGTGAGACAGGGATGGAGGATGCAGACTCCTCAGCCTGACTAGCTCCTGGGGCTCAGCTGGGTCTTGCTGCCTGGGAACGGCCCCCCTGGGCCTGGCTGTGTGGCCTGGCAAGGGCTGGGCTGCAGGAAGGGTTTGGAGCTGGGGTAAATGGGAGAGAGGAGCTGGGAATGTGACCCCATTTGCCATCCAGCGAGGCCTGTTAGCTGCCAGGCATGCTTGGGCCAGATGGTTCATTCCCTGTAATGGGAGCAGGGAATAGATATTCCCCAGAGCAGGGATAAATGGGAAGTGGTCTTAGCGGGTTTCTCAAAGGAGTCCCCCACCTCCCCCACCCCCCGCGAGTGGAAGGGGACAAAGCCGCCGAGTGCAGAGGAGAGGAGCCCAGCCAGTGCCTCCCGGCCCAGCCTCGCACGGCAGTGCGCAGCCTGCCGAGGCGCAGGGAACAGGCAGACTCAGGAGGACGTAGTACCTGGCTCTGAGTGGGTGGGCCAGGGTGTGATGTGCCCGCATGGTTGCTCCCAGAGTCGCGGGGGTGGAGGCCAGGCCTGGCCACACTATGCAGGAAGCGTACTGTGGCTGGTACGCTGCTGGGAATGGGACATTTCCCCTCCGCGCCTCACAGAGACAGACAGTTCCCTGCTCCAGCGCCCGGAGCCAGGCATTTCAGGGGCATCCCGGGACGCTGGTGCACAGCTCAGGGGCCGGCTGGGAAAGCGGAGCGATGTGACCAGCCCGAGGAGGAGATGGACTTTGGGCTCACCAGGCACCTGCTGGTTCAGTGACTCACCAGCGCCACTGGGGCTGGAGCTCCCGCACCCGAAACACTGAGCCCTGGTGCGGTAATCCCCCTCGGCGTGTAAATGACACCCCCCCTCCCTCCCAGATACACTCAGGCACACCCCCTGCACAACCACCTCCCCAGACACACACATGCACACCCCC
>ML677388.1:13380273-13411772 GCA_007922305.1 Dermatemys mawii
AAACACCGCATCTCAAACACCGCATCTCATACACCGCATCTCAAAACACCGCATCTCAAACACCGCATCTCAAACACCGCATCTCAAAACACCGCATCTCAGAACACCGCATCTCAAACACCGCATCTCAAAACACCGCATCTCAAAACACCGCATCTCAGAACACCGCATCTCAAAACACCGCATCTCAAACACCGCATCTCAAACACCGCATCTCAAAACACCGCATCTCAAACACCGCATCTCAAACACCGCATCTCAAAACACCGCATCTAGCTTTGCTAGTGTTTTGCCCAGAATTGTTGTCAGGCGAACGGGCCTGTAGGTCCCAGGGTTATCCCACGTGCCCTTTTTGGATTTCGGCCCAACATTAGCAATCGTTCATTCTTTGGAATTCCCCTGCTATTCCTAGATGTATTCAAACAACAGCAGCAGGCCAGAGCTTTCCTCAGCCAACTCCCTTGGGACTCTGGGGTGTGAGTTATCCAGGCCTGAGTCACAGTATTTTACCCCTGGGAATTGCTGGTGTTTGGGAGGGGCGGGTTCCCCACTCACTCTTGCCCCAGAGAAGAGAATACTAGTAACCTGGGGAGCCTAACTCCCATCTCCAAGAGTGATTTAGGCAGGCAGGGAAGCACTGAACAGGGTTTTCTACTGACTTCAATGCGAGTTAAGCTCAGGCATTTTTGAACCTGCCTGGAGCTTAAATATCTTTGAAATCTGGCTGGCGGGGGCCCTGCTCACAGAGCGTCAGTGGGAGATAGTCGCCTAACTCACTTGGGCATTTTTGAAGCTCCCACTGGTGCCTCTCCGCATCCCTTGGTAAATCCGCCCGAGTTCCTCGCTCACTTCTGAGTGTTTGAAAAATTCATCTCAAGACTGGAAAGAAACAATCAGTCCATAAGGGAGCGGTTCAGAAAGCTGTGAGTCACCATAAGAAATGGGCAGATAACTTGAACCCCGGCTGCTGAGATGCCCAGCGGCGCTACTGGTCAGGGCAGCAGGGCTAGAGATGCAGAAGTTTCTTGCTGTGGGTAGCTGAGCTCAGTCAAGACCCCATAGGGCAGTGAGAGGATGGACTGCTGGGAGAGAGGCCGTCAATCGTCTCAGTCATCAGTAAAAGCTACAGTCCATAAAAAAATCCTCTCAATAAAAATGTCAAGAGAATGTGGAACAATATTTTTGTTTCACTTGCTGGCAGATGGTCCCAGCTGCTGTGGCAGGTTAAGCCAAACTCCAGTTTTTCAGGCTGTTTTTAGGCCTAGGATGGTGGGGTCGGTATAGGAATGGCCCTACATGAACAGACTCATCTCTGACACCCACCAACCTCAGGCAGCGTTCACGGGGGGGCCGTTCCCCAGCCTGCATCCTCCAGGGGATCCGCGTGGCTGAGCACAGAGCGCCTGCGGGGGCCGCGAAACCGACGTGTGGCTCACACCACTCCGAGCAGTCAGGCTGCCTTTTGCTGTTTGGATGGCTTTGGGGATTTAAAATATTGGCCGCTGAGCTCCGAGAGCTCGGTTCATGCATGAGCCTTCAGCTGGCAGGCAGAGGGGCCCTGCGCTAAGTGCTGACCTGCAGCCTAAAGCACCAAAGGCGGAGGGGGGATTCGCTGCAGGGCAGAGGCCACTTCCTGCGGGGAGGCGAGTGGAGAGGGCATAACTGGCAGGGGTGCTGCAGCTGCACATGTGCGAGCGAGGGCCATGGAAGCCACAGCTGGCTGGGAACAGGGAGGTGCTGTGCAGGGGTCCGATGACAGGGGGAGGTGGCTGTGAATGGGGAGGAGCCATGGTGGGGTTCATTGACGGGGAGGACATGGCTGTGAATGGGGAGGAGCCATGGTGGGGTTCATTGACGGGGAGGACATGGCTGTGAATGGGGAGGTGCCATGGTGGGGTTCATTGACAGGGAGGACATGGCTGTGAATGGGGAGGAGCCATGGTGGGGTTCATTGATGGGGAGGACATGGCTGTGAATGGGGAGGTAGCATGGGGGGGGGCACGTTAGCAGGAGGACATGGCTGTGAATGGGGAGGTAGCATGTGCGGGGGCAGTGTTGCCAGGGGAACATGGCTGTCAATGGGGAGGTGGCATTGGGAGGGGACGTGGCTGTGAATGGGGAGATACTGTGGCAGGGGGGGTTCATTGGCAGGAGGACGTGGCTGTGAATGAGGGGGAGGTGTGAGAGGGTTCGGTGACAGAGGGGACGTGGCTGTCAATGGGGAGGTGGCAGGAGTGTGTGAATTGACAGAGGGGGCCTGGCTGTGAGTGGGGAGGGGGAGTGGGGGGCATTGACAGAGGGGGCCTGGCTGTGAATGGGGACTGCAGGGGGTGGGGGGGCGTTGTACTGGCAGAAGGGGCTATGGGTATGGCTGGCTTCCATCTTTTCCCAGATGGCAGCAGAATCTCGTGGGTGCTGAGAGCCGGCTGAGGTGTGTTGTGTGGGGGTCGGGGGGGGGGCATGATTTATGGCCACAGAGTAGGAAAGGGGCCAGAGGTGACCCAGGTCAGTAGTGCTGTGATCACTTCTCTGGGCCGACTGGGCCTGCCGCTCACATCCGCTGCCCAGCCCAGGGTGTGACCCCCCACACGCAGCCATTGGCTCATCACGGGGAGCAGGTCTCCCCTACACAGATGCTGCAATTTACTGATTCTTGGCTACTGTCCAGTCTTGTGATTGACATGCCGACACTCAGGGGTCCAGCCCAGCCTCTGGGGAGCTGGAGACCCCATTTTCCTGCCCCAATACCCTGGGCCTTCCTTTAACTCTCCGTTTGGTCTTTAGTTCCAAGTGCCCAAGGGTCACCCGGGCTCCAGTGTGTTACATTGTAAGCTATCCCTTTACGTTCGAAGGGGGTCCTGGGTCCGGTTGTAGGCAAAGGAGAGCTGGAGAGAAGCATGGGATCTGGGGCTAGCAGAGCCACTCTGCAGCCAGCCAGCTTAGGGCTAGCTGGGATGAATTGGGCCTCTCTGTTTTTAGGGAGCAGCCTGCTTTCTCTCGCTCTGGTTTTGAGTTCCTGCGTTCTATCCATCTGAATGCTAAGAAATAAAGTTGTTTGATGTTGTAGCTTCCAGCAAGAGTGTCAATGTTTTCATCTAACGCCTCGGTGTGTTTGCCCGGAACCAAACAATAGAGCTCACAAGTATTGATTATTATACTTGTCCCCACACCCCGCTTTTAACCTTCCAATTCCCTCTCTGATCACCACATTCACTGATCCCTCCATCTCTTACACACACACACACATATGCATGCAAACACACACATGCCTGCACGCACAACCATGGCAGTCAGCTGGCCTACTTGTAATATTTAAAACAATTTTATTCATGAAAATATGCTGTACAATGCACTATACACAGTTCTTTACATTGCCACATACACAAACTCTAATAGCACAATCAAGAAGGTTACATTGCCTACAATATATGTGCGGTGAGAGATAACAGCCTGTCCGAAACCCTCCCCCCAAGTCTGTACAGTTATAAATACGAGGGAAAGAATGAACTGAAACATCTGTATAAAGCAAACGGGTGGAGCCAGGCCCGTCGGGGAGCCAGCTCCGCTATCGGATTGCTTCTTGCCTGTGTGCCCGTCACTGCGTCCCTGAAGCCTGCTACCACCAGGCCAGACATGGGAGCCAGGCTGGGATCGTGGGGCAGAGGGGACAGTGCACTAGGGAACCAGGTGGGAAGTCTGGAAGGGGAGTCTCCTGGGGGGCTGGGTATGGACTGTGCTTGGGGACTCATGCCCTGAAGGAGATTTAAAATAACCCCCGTGATTCCTTCTCCTTCCCTATGCTCCCAGCCATGCTAGGAGCCGAGTGGCTAGTGGCTTGGCAGGGGGCCATGGACCTGGAGTCCCAGCATGGCTGGGCAGGGCAGCCCATCCGTCTCTAGGACTCCCTGGGTGTGATACCGAAGCCATGTTTAAAAGTGGACTCATGGCCAAGCCACATGAAAACAGCCGGTTTAGTGCAGACACCACAGCTGTGTGCTCGCAGGTCAGGGAACCTCACTGCCCAGCCTCGCGCCGTGGGCCTGCGAGCCCACCCCAGAGCACGGCGGGACCCCGTGCTCCCCAGCCGCAGTGGCAAGGGGGTGGTTGCTGGCAGCCCTGGCCGGGGTCAGAACTAGCAGCAATTCCACTCAGGAGAGCAGCTCTCTGGCCTCAGTCTGTAGACGGGTGGGGAGCAGGAGGTGGCACCCAGGGCTCACACCAGACCTGAGCCCATATCGTCTGACCCCTGCACACAGGAGACCCGGGGCCCAGAGCCTGGGATGGAAATGGAGCTGCAAGGGAATGACTGACCCCCCCAACCTAATCCGCCCCCTGTGCCTCACTCCCCTCTCTGCCCCCCACACAGCCCTGCTCTCCTCTCCCCCTGGACACCGAAACCCCCCTGCACAGGCCCGAGGCTGATCACGTCGTGGCCTGTGGGTGTCTGCTCGGTCGCCCTGCCCAGCTCCCTGCCCACCACCACACCCCTCGCACTGCACAACGACGGCACACACAATGCTTACCAACACAACTCCACCGCACACACGACAACCCCACGGTCACGAACCACAGACAGCGGCGCAAGACGACGAGCCCGGGGCTGGCCTCCCAGGTCAAACACACGGCAGGGCGGGAGGAGGGGAGCAGGCCCAGGGGATGCTGGGTTTCGGGGGGCGCTTCTCTGACTCAGGCCTCCTGCTCCTTCCTCTAAGTACCAAGGGATGCTCAGGGCTGGGCACGGCCAAGGGGCTCCCTCGGCATCTCTGTCCCTCGTCCCATCTCCCTGGGGGAGGGATGTAGCCTCCAAGGCCCAGCTAGCACTGAGCTCCGGGGCTGCGGCAGGTCGAGGCGTCCGCCTGGTGCCGAGCACTGAGCACCCCAGGGAGCCTCTTCCACCCCCAGGACAGAGCCAGGCCGCCCCTGGGCTGGGGTTCCCACAGAAGGGTGGAGCTTGTGCACTAGGCCCCGCCCTCCCCCGCCATCCCCTCTCCCAAAGCACCCAACAGGAGCAGAGACTTTGACGCAGAGCCAAGCGTGGCAAGGACTGTGCCAGCCGGTCTCACTGGCCCTGCCACCGAGGGGGGTGACGCACTGATGCTGGATCCAAAGCCCCAAGCGTGTGGCTGGTGCTGGGAGGGGCGGGCCTGCCTGATACTACATGCCAGTAGCACATGCCATTCAGTGCCTAATGCCGCCATCCTCTATTGCGCTGCTGGGGATACGCCTGGAAGATCAGAGGTTTGGAAGGAGGTAGCTCCCTCCTTTCTCCCACACAGGACAGCACGGTTCCCTCAATGCCCCCGCCCAGCCCTGCAGCCCCTAACCCCACGGTAAGTACGACCCCCTGCCACACCCCTCCTCTCCAACCCTCCTTGGAGCTTCCAGGGCTCGGGCAGGCAGGGGGCTGGGTATTGAGAGCCGTCTGTCACTGATGGTTTTTTTCTGCAATGAATTAAAGAGTCTGAAAACAGAATGGGAGTGTCAAGACTGAGTGACTGGATGGATGGATGGATGGATGGATGGATGGATGGGTGGGTGGGTGGATGGATGGATGGATGGACAGACGAGTGGATGGATGGGTAGATGGATGGATGGATGGGTGGGTGGATGGATGGATGGACAGACGAGTGGATGGATGGGTAGATGGATGGATGGATGGGTGGGTGGATGGATGGATGGACAGACGGGTGGATGGATGGATGGATGGATGGGTAGATGGATGGATGGGTGGGTGGACGGATGGATGGATGGACAGACGAGTGGATGGATGGATGGGTGGGTGGATGGATGGATGGATGGATGGGTAGATGGATGCTATTGACCAAATCATACTAATTTTTAAAAAAGCCTCTGAGAAAGAATATCTAGAATAGAATATATTAAATTCTGTACATGAGCCAACAATGTAAACATAATTCATTAATTGATAATAATGTCTTTATAAATAGACTACGACCTCTATGTACCTGGAGCAAACATCATCAATGGTACATCAACGAGCGCCTTTGTTATTCCCCACCATAGACACACGCTGGGTCCCCGGTGCACCCTGACTGGGTGAGGTGAGAGGACATGGCGTATGCCCACCGCAGGGTGCCACTCCGCCCCAGGCAAGGAGCAGCTGCTATGGCTCCTACAGCCTTCATGGGGACATGTCTCCTGCCCCTTGGAAGATGCCTCAGTTGTGATGCTGGAGCTGAGAGAGTTGCTGGAGGGGCGACAGAGAGAGACATGGGGACTTTAACAAACCCACCCCTTTCTCTGTGCCTGAGAGTGCCTGGTGCTTCTGGGCCATTCACAGGAAGAGGAGGGGGGCTGAAGGGCAGGAGTGTGGGACAGCCCCACGGGGAGGCAGCGCCTTGCGTAGGGATGGGGACCCATCTCCTCCCATCCAGCAGCTGGGATCTCCTCTGCCCTTCAGTTGTGCCTATGCTGACTGCTCCTGTGGGAGACAAGCCTGAACCCAGACCACAGAGCCAGCGCTGGGGACTCCAGCTTTCCCCACCACCTGCTCAGAGAACCCTGCAACCTGGCCGCCCTGTGGATTCCCGACTACCTGGGATTATGCCAGGGCCAGTTCTAGGGTCTGTTTCTTGGGGGGCTGGTGTGTGTGCTGGGGTCCCGGGAGGTCACTGTTTAAAACACAACCAGCCTTCCTGGAGCCCAGGCCCGGCTAGACCCAGGAAATCTTGGAGTTTAATAAAGTAAAATTTGGCTCTGGCCTCAGTGGTTTGTCACTGTCACTCCCACTGCTCAGCGCTGGGTCACTCACGACGTAATTCGGCCTCTCGGACTATCCTTTGGGGCCCCTGGAAGATGATTTGGGGGCAAATGTCTCTCCCCCCTGCTGGGAAGCACGAGGCCTGTGTCCTGCAGTCCGAGTTCACAGAAACCTTGGTTCCCACCCAGGGGTTTGCGCCCGGGTCGCTCGAGGTTCAAGGTCCAGTGGACCCGAGAACCCAGAGCGAAGCGCCGTGGAAACGACGTGTGTCCTAATTTCAGAGCCAGGAGCCGGACCCCCAAGAAAGGCTCCAGCCCCACAGCTCAGATGGTGCTTGGGCTCGACTTGCTAGAGAGACAGGGACAGTCTCCAAGGCTCAGGCCAGGTCCCGGGCAGCTCAGAGATGCCCTGGGGCTCGGGGTCTGCCTTGGGCCCATTGTTGTTGAACAAGACCCCAGGCCTGGGGGCAACGGAACCCACTGCCCGGCTGTGCCGTCAGCTGAGCACCGGGCCCACTTCCGGCTCTTCTGGGTACTAGCGCAGAGGCAAGGGGACTGGCACCCGTCTCACTTGATGGGAAGGATCCTCCCTCCGATTGGCTCGTCCCCAAACGCTGGGCACCTACTGCTCCCACTCGTGCTCTCTGCACTGCTGGCACCGCCCGCCAGCCAGGTGGGCAGGGCGCAGGAAGCATGCTGACTCCTGGCGGTCCCTGCCGCGAGGCCCTGACATGACGAGGCCCCACTGGCTCCCAATAGCACCTGTACAGAGCCTGTAGCTGGACCCCGGGGGGCAAGGGAGAGAAGGGTTTGCTGGCAGTGGGTTAATCTGGTCTGAGAACGCAGGGGCACAGTGAGCTCTGCAGAGGGGAGCCGGTGTTTGAACCCCAAGTCCCACTGGGAGGATCCAGTGCCCTGGCGCTGAGCACCTCAAACTCTGGGGTTGTTCCTCATCGCAGGCCGGATCCGGCCCTCCGTGTATCCCTGACATTACCCGCCATCTCCCGCGAGCGCGCCCTGCCTGCAGACAGCCCCCCAGCACGGCGCTCCCGTTTGCTCTTCTCACAAGATGATTATTCAATGGCAAGAGAATGCATGAAATCAAATAAAACACCCCCCCGGCCCCCCGCCCCCCCCGCCCCCCAGCAGGGATCCAGGCTAGCAGCAGGCCCCTCCCACCAGGCGCTTCACACAGGCTCCTGGGCCTGCAAAACACACACCTGCAAAGCCGGCATTTGCACGTGCAGTGGCATGCACGCCCGTGCCCCTGCCCGTGCACGCACCGGCTGCGCACGGCACCGTGCAGATCACGTACAGACAGCTGCCAGTTGTCGGTGGGTTGGGATTTTTGCAGGCACTGAGGATTGAAAACATGGCCACCCCCAAAGCTGGCTGAGATCAAACTGGCTCAGAATCCAGAATCAAACTCCGGAGAGAGCCCCGTGCACGTGGGTGCTGCCAGCAGGCGGCCCCAGCTGCTAGCTCCAGAGTTCACCGGCTTCCCTGGCTCTCCAGCTACCCCCGGGTTATATCAGGTCCTAGAACAGGCTTACACAGTACACGGAAATCCACTGGTTTGCTATAGAGTGAGTGGGTGGAAGGGGCTGGAGGCTGACGCTAACTCTGACTGCTGCAGGGGGGCTACTCTGAGCCAGCCAACCGCTCCCGATGGTTGCAGCTGCAGCGGAAATTTCTGAGCCTGCCCTGGAAAACAAGGGCCTTTGCAGTCCCTGCACCTTTCCCCCAGGGCTGCCCCCCACTGTAGGCAGTGGGGAGAACCAAACCAACCAGGAGCACGAGGGGTGGGGCCAGTCAGAGACGGGGCAATTTGGAAAGCTTATTCCGACAAATGCCTTGGACTGGCTGGGCTGGGACCCCCCCGAAGGGTGGAGGAGGGACAAGGCGAGTGATAAACCCGACCGCCCTTACGTCCACACCTGATGTGCTTTCTCTTTTGTTTTACAGTGCTAGGGAGAGAACTGGGCTGGGCCTGAGCTCACTAGTCTGGTGCACACAGCAACGTGGGTGACACGTCTGGGCTGGCCGGGGGGCCGTGTCCTGCGCCCGAACGGCTCTGTCACCCTGCGGCTTGTGGGCGGGACTCTCAGGTGGAACAGCTGGCTCTAGCCCGTCGGAACAAATAAAGGCAGAAGAGGAAAGAGAAAAGAGTCTGTTTCACTGTTCCCCGTGGGACTCCTTGGTGGGAAGTGTCCAGCTTCGCCTCAGCCAGGCACCCAGCTCTGGTTGGGGGGCTGGGAGGCGCTGGGCAGCGTGGCCACGTTGAGGCCGTTCTGCGGGGGCAGAGCCGAGTCGAAGTTGAAGTCCATCTCGTCGCTGTCCATAAAGTCATTGAGGATAATGGACTCCACGTCACACTCCAAACTGCCGTTGAACATGTCCAGGTCGAGGTCTGCTGGGAACCTGTCCTGGCCCAAAACAGGGGGGTGGATCGCCCCTTGGTAAGGGCCCTGGAGGGAATCCAGCAAGCTCATGTGTGCCCCTTGGGTAGTGGCGTAGGGATGGAGATGCCCGTGGTGGGGCATGGCTGCCATGCTACAGGAGTCACTAGGCAGGCTCAAAAGGCTGATAGGAGTGGGTAAGGCACTGTTGCTGACAGCAGGGTGATGGCTGGCTGGTGACGGGTGGTACAAAGTGTTGCTCTTCATGAGGGAAGCCGAGTGGGTGGGGTACGAGGACAAGCCCAGCTCCCCGCCTCCGCACACGAGGGCGCTCTGTCTGTGGCTGCGGGGCGGGGCCAGGATGCCGGCTGGAGCCATGGGCGGCTCCTCTTTGTGTGCGTAGGAGATGGAGGAGAGCAGGTCCTGCAGCGAGGAGTTCCGGGAGTAGGAGCCCACGGGCGAGAAGGTGGCCTGCTTGTTCTCCTGGATGGTCTGCATGGGCAGGCGCCGCAGAAGGCTCATAGCGGGCTGGCTGTAGATGGTCCCGCAGTACGTGCCAGCGGCTGCCCCGAGCGTCGAGCACTTGGAGTTGAAGGTGAAGCTGGAGCTCCTCTGCCGGAGGCCACCTGCGGGCAGCGGCTGGGCAGGGCTCATGGTGTAGTTGTCCTGCAGGTCGTCCAGCAGGCTCTCGCCCAGCCCTTCGTTCAGGCTGATGGTGCCAGTCAGGTCGGTCAGCCGGGGAAGCTCCACAGAGCACCTGCTGGTTAGGGAGGGAGACATGGTGCTGGAGGGGCTGGGATACATCAGCGGAGAGGATGGGGTGCCATCGTCCTCCTCCAGCTCGTCCGGCTCGTGGCCGGACATGATCGGGGAGAGGCGCCCGCCCAGCGTGCTGGCCGAGGAGTTGGCCCGTGTCCGGAAGTCGGCCCAGGCATCGTACTCGTCACTGGCGTGGGAGGCGGGGCTCTCAGACCACTTGGCCTGCTGGGAGGACGGGCTCTCCTCCCCACGCTCCTGAGACGCCTGCAGCTGCTTCTTCTTGCTGGCTTTCCCTTTGATGCGCAGGAACTTGCTGTTGTTGTCCATGGACACAGAGCGCCGGCGTGGCGGCTTGCCGGTCTTGCCGCCCTCGGGGTTCAGCATCCACCAGGAGCTCTTGCCGGTGCCCTCGTTCTGCACGCGGATGAAGCGGGTGTGCAGGGACAGGTTGTGCCGAATCGAGTTCTGCGGAGACAAAACAAAGAGCCTCGGTCAATGAGAGTCCCCTGGGACTAGCGGCTAGTGGGGGGGCTTCCTAGGGGGTGTGTGGAGAAAGCACTGCCCTGGGACCTCTGCCACTGGCCTGCTGGGTGACCTTGGGCATGTCACTGCCGCACTATGGTCCAATGGGGATAATGATCCTGACTCCTGGGTACAAGTGCTTGGAGATCAATGGCTGGGAAGAGCTGGGGGGTTTCTCTCCATCTCCCTTTGGTGACTGCAGGAGCAGCCCTCCTGTGCTCAGACATGCACTAGCCCGGGCGGCCGGGGATTTCGTTAGCACTCACGGCCGGGGGAAAGGGGCCTGTCCCCCAACAGGGGCGGTGCTGGCAAAGTTCACCTCAGCCTGGCCAGGCAAGGGACCACTGGGAGTTCGCTTTATGGCACCTTCAGTCCTTGGCCTCTCTGCTGTGGCTGCAGCAAGGGGACCTAGTGGGGTCCCGGGGGGGCTGCCTCTCACGAGCGGCACTGAGGAGACTCCCAACCCCCTGCACAGGAACCGCTCTCCGGCCCGACTCTGCTCTCGCACTGGGGCCAATAGAGTGACATGGATGGCAGAGCGTGACTGGGATCAGAAGCAGGCCCTGAATTTCCAGTGAGCGGGGCCTGGCAAGAAGGGCTCCCCGGTTCCACACCCAGGCCCCCTCCCCCAGCACAGATTCCTGGAGCCGTCCTTCAGTGCCCCCCTTCCCAGCACAGCCCCATGAACAGTCCTCTTCAGACCCAGCGCGCCTGTCCCTCACCAGCCTGGCAGACAGGCCCTTTCTCCTGGCCCCGCAGTGGGCACAGAGTCCCTGTTCCTGTGCTCGGGCTGGCTTCAGTCTCTCCTCACTGGGCCTGGCTAGTACGGCCTGGCGAACGCCGCGCCTCCCCCAGACGGGGGAGAAGAAAGAAACCATTTCCAAAGCTACCACTGCAAGCTGTCTCCTTCATCGCCCTGGGCTAGGCTGGCACCGGACTCGCCCCCAGCGCACCGGGCACTATTCTAGCCAGGTCTGACACTGGAGTGTCTGGCACCCTCCAGCAGCGCGTTAGCTCACTGACTACACACCTGTCACATTGGTTTGTCCTCTCGTCTCCTACCCAGCGGGTCGTAGCCGGGGGCTTTGTGTTTCTGGCTGAGGGGGCAGGGCTGAGCAATGGCCTGGCCTGTAGGCAGAAGGTGGCAAGGCAGGGGATGGGTCTTGGCTCTGGGGGGAGTTCAGCCCCCAACAGCAAGTTGGGCTGCAGAGACCTGCAGGCTCATGGACCCTGCAGCTAGGAGCCTGGTTGTGCTGAGTCTACGTGTAACGCCCACAGACCCCGGGCGGCGCCAGGAGGCCCTGAACCTGGGCCCTCTAGAGCTAACGGCATCAACTTCTTACTGCAGGAGCAAAAAGCCAACTCACCAATCTCTCTCTCTGTCCGTGGTCTCGGACAGAACACCGCACCTGGGAGGGGGGTGGGTTACAGACACCTGGCCTGGTACGGGTGGGTGGATCCCTCCTAGCCCAGCCCTGTGGGGATGCTACAGCCGAGGGGACTCAGGCCCAGTTCCCGCCTAGTCCCTCAGCCCATCATCTGTATCAGCAAATCAGAGGCCACCCCCCACACACACACACAGGACGGGTCAGCACAGCCATCTTGAATGCGCCAGCGCAGATCCAACAGCGTGTCCCCGGGGGTCCACGGCATGAACGGTGGCTCTTCAAAGCAAGTCGGCGAGAAGGGTTGGCCAGCAGCCAGCCGGCTGGGCTCCGCTCACCCCAGAAACCCGCATGCTGCACGCAGCTCGGAGCCTGGCCCGGGCAGGGCGCGCTTCCCCCGGCATCGCACACCCGGCACAAGGGCTGCTTGCACACCCTTGCGGGGACCCCTCCCTGCCCCCCAGTACGAAGTGCAGTCCTGACCCGCCCGAAGCCCAGAGCATGAGAGTTCGGAGATCCGTCCCCGGCCCATCTCTCCTGCCAACACATGCGGAGTTTGGCTATCGAGGGCAAGACGCTGCCGGCCTGGCTCCTTCCCCGGCAGCCTCCGAGGACAGCACAAAACACAGGCCTGGGCGTGGTGGGATCCGACCCTGATTCTTCCTCAGCAGCACCTTGGAATCCCGGTGCCAGGTGTGAGGAATTGGGAATGGTCTTAATGGTTCCTCTGAATATTGTGTGGGGAGGGGAGACTCCCCTTTTTGGATGATACCTGAGGCTATAACCTGAGCCCAGTAGGAGGATGGAGGAGTGACACCTTCTGCCCAAGAAACAAAGAAAGAGGAGGGACTGGAAAGTGAGTTTTTAGTTGTGAGCTGGCTGGGGACTCGGAGTGAGCTACAGACGGGCTGCCTGGCTCACTGCCCTCCCCCGCAAAATGGATCTGGCTGAGGGGTCCGGCTCTCTGTGCCTACAAGCTCTGTGTTAGATCATGTTCCTGTCATACAATAAACCTCTGTTTACTGGCTGGCTGAGAGTCACGTCTGACTGTGGAGTTGGGGTGCAGACCCACGGGCTTCCCCAGGACTCTGCCTGGCTGGGCTCGCTGGGGGAAGCGCATGGAGGGGCAGAAGGTGCTGAATGCTCCGAGGTCAGACCCAGGAAGGTGGAAGCTGTAAGCTGTGAAGCTCCCAGCCCTGGAGACAGGCTGTTCACGGAGAGGAAGCTTCCCCCCAGAGTCCTGACTGGCTTCGCAGGGAGCAGTTCCAGAGCATCGCCCCGGGGACTCCGGGACACCAGGCACTCCTGCAGCCCCCTCAGTGCTACCTGCCTGCAGCAGGCGCCCATCAGACGCTGGAGCGTCCCAGGTTCTGCTTCACAGTCTCCACCGTGGGCAGAGAACACGGGTGCCACGTGGACGTGCGGGAGACAAAGGCTCTCCCAGCTGTGCCACGCTAGCACTGTCCTCGCCCGCGGATGCATTTCTGACGCCATCGAAAGCAGGGCTCCGTTCTGAGGGGGGGGCCACAGGCGGGGCCACGCCCTTCCACTCGCCCCCCAGCAGGGAAGTCCAAGCACGACGCACGTGGGAGTTGGGGACCGTCACTCTGTGACCCATGAATTATACCTCGGAGTTCGGGGGAGTTTGCCCATGGAATTCAACCCTGCAGCCGCCAATAGCACGGCTCACTTGTGGGGACGCTACAGAAAGCTGGGGCCATTGGGAAGTAGCAGGATGAATGTTCCCCTAGGCTGCCTCACACCTGGCCCCACCAGACAGCTGGGGGCTGTGCTTTGCTCCCGAATAGCCCCTCTGTCCCCTCGCTGCCTGGAGCGCCCCTTTCAGAGCTAGGTCTGGGTGAAGGGGAAGGACCAGGATCGGACTCCTGGGTTCTGCATGCTGCCAACTCACTGGGTGACCTTGGAGGGAGTCATGTGCCCTGGATGTGCTTCAGTTTCCCTGTCTGTGAAATGGAGATAAAGATGGTTCCTCTGTAGGAGGCCCAGTGCCCAGCGCAATGGAGAGACCTGAGGGTGGAAGAGACCAGCTCTGAGGCCGAGGCAGAGATGGGAACATGAGGGAGTTTCCAGGAGGGCTGCCTGTGTCGGAACAGGCTCCTGGGTCCGGGTGTCTGGCCTGGCCCTGAGCCCCAGCTGAGCGTGCTGGGGTAGGCGGCAAGAGCCCAGCTGGGGGACGGAAGTTGCTGAGGTGCCTGGGAGAAGTTTGGCACGATGGCCAGCAGCGAGTGGCATACTAATGAGAAGCCGTGCGCGCGCCGGGCCCATCCATCAGATTATGTAATGGCTTCCTTCTCCGCACTTCATTTATCTGGAGATTGCTCCCAGCCTGGCTCCGCGCCAGCAGCCACCAAATCCAAGTCTACAGAAATCAATCTCGCGCTGACTGATTAAGCCGTGTTTAGAACTAATTGCTCCTTCGTGTGTGGGGAGAATAAATTACGGGCTTTAATTTCACATCTTTAAAATGCAACGGCAGGTACGGGCCGGCCGTTAACCCCTTCCCAGCCTGCCCTCAGCACGGAACAGCCCAGGGCCACCTGGCCAGGCTGCGGGCGGGGGCTCCCCAGAGTCCAGACGGACGGGAAACACCTGCCACTGATGGGAGCTTCCGTGGGGCACATGGGTGAGGAGAGCCTCGGCTCCCCATTCCCTCACAGCCTGCTGGCTGTGCCAAGGAGCCAACGGTCCTTGAGCTGGGGCAGGACGCAGCCCCCCCTCGGGCCAGGGCAGGACGCAGTGCCCCCTCGGGCAGGGGGATGCCAGCCCAGCTCTTCACATGGCCACCCCACTGCACGACAGTCTTGAGGGGCGAGCGGGGGAGTCAGTCTCCAGAGCCTGCCCAGCCCTTGGCCCACTGCGGATGCTGCCAGCGAGGTGCCCGGCAGTGTCGGTGGTGTGGATGCCTGTCACTGAGAAGGGCTCTGTGCCCAGCCGCTGGAGGCAGGCCCTGACCGGCATCAGGCTGCAAGGATGGGCCCTCACGCACCTGTGCACCTGGCTGGCTCCGGCCAGCGTCCCATGCCACCTCCCTTCCTGACTGGCCGGCTGCAAGGGGGAGAGGGAGGGATCCGGGTGGCTGCCCACTGTTTCGGCAGCGGGATGCCCTGCTCACCCACAGAACAGGCAACGGCAGCTCCAGGGAACGGCCCAGCCACGCTGGAGTGGATGCTCATCCCCACTGGCTGGCACAGAGCGGCCCCAGCCCCAGCTTGTCCTTCCCGCGCCAGGCCAGACCCACCAGCCACCCGGCCCTTCCCCAGGGCCCCTGCAGATGCCAAAGCTGCTCCCAGGCCCCTGCTGAGGCTGTTCCCTCTCCCTGGCTCACCCCCAGCACCCCTGGCTGGGTGGATTCTCCAAGGCCGCTTAGGCCAGATAGTGAACCGCGTTTACAGCTGGGGCAGGGCAACAGGCTGGCAATGCAGCGAGCTGGTGACACTGATGCCACCACCACTGCCAGGCTGGCTCTTGGCCATGGCCCTGGCACTGCCCCGTTTGGGGTCCCTCTTTCAGTGCATTCGGCAGGGACACACAGCACAGTGCTGTGGTACTGCTGCCCCCATCCCAGCCGCGCCAGGCACGAGTCATGGGGCAGCTGGCCCTGCATTGGCTGCCCCTGAGATCAGCGGGAGTGGGGAGCGCTCAGCACCTGGAAGGATGGGGCCCTGCCCCCTACCCACAGCAAGAGGGATCCTGCCACTGCTTTGTTCCAAGGTCTGCCTCAGAAGAGGTGACTGGGACAGGTGTGGCACAATTTAGGGGGAACTGCAGACGCCTGCCACCTTGCCGGCACCTAGCAGGGAACCAGGGGAGTGCAGAGCCTGGGGCCTGTGCATACAGCCCCAGACGACCGAAGCAGCCCTGCAGGAGATGCTTGTGCCCCAGGGCATGGATGTGGCATGGGGAGGGGCGGGTGAAAAGCCACCTCCCCCACTTGGACAGGAGTCGCTGCTCGCTGGCTTAGGGGCTTAGCCAGGTGGCTGAACGGTAACACCGAGGCCAGACGGAACCGTAGCTTCCCCTGCAGTATTAACAACGGGGCCGTCGCAGCAAACACCGTCCCGAGCCCCTGGCTTCGGCTTCCACTTCCAGCCGCTGCCTTTCTCCTTTTTTAGGCAATTCCAGCAATTGGACATCTCGCCCCTCCCCAAACTTGGCACCCAAAGTGCTCTGCACTTGGCAGCCGGCCCGGCAGGCCATGCGTTGGCTGGGACGGAGTGCCACCCCCTCCCCTGCCTGAAACCGAGGGACCAGCCCGGGGGCAGGAAGGGGAGCAGCTCCGTGCCGATCGGTGCGGGGAGGCTGTTGCCTCCTGCTGCAGAGAAGGTTCGTTAAGAGCAAAAAGGAAAAAGCAATTAACGGTAGCTGAGCCGAGCCGGGGACTCGGTGCTGACCGCCTCCAGGACTCGGCCTCATTAGAGCCCCAAGGCACTTTGCAGGCTGCGTCTGGGTGGACGCTGGTGGCAGGGCAGCTGGGTTTTGCAGGGAGAGCACGCGGGGGCGGGGACAGGGAGCGTAATTAACGGACTGGAAGAAGCCCGGTTGGTTCCTGGATGAGACGCCAGGCCCTTAGCAATGCACCGGAACAATGTGTCTCTGTCACAGACAACCATCTCTGGCCAGCCCCCAAAGCAGGGAGCGAAGGCAGGCGATTTGGGGGAGCCAGTGTGTGCGTGGGGTGAGAGGGGCAGGCCAGGCCACCGGCTGCTGGAGTCGGCACTGCTCGTGCGGGCAAACTGGGCTGAGTGCTAAAGACACACGGCATTCACCAAACACAGTGCACCTGCAGCGACCCCAGCCAATTAACCATCCAACGGCCGGTATCCACCATCCGGCCACAGGGAAGGCCTCGCCCAAGGCCACACGGCACATCAGGACCGAGAAGCTCCTGGCTCCCAGGCCTGTGTGCTTACCACTAGTCCACACTGCCTCTCACAGCTTCAATCAGCAGGGACATCGTGAGCCACAAACACAAACCAAAGCCGCAAGGGGAGACAGAGCAATGACGCCCTGTCGCTGTCGCCTGCCCCAGCCCGTTGCCCCCTCTCCTCTCCCCTCACACCCGCTCCCTCTCATGCAGCCCCTCCTGGATCTCCAGTCAGCCTGAGCCCCTCTCCCATCAGACGCTGCCCCGACGCCCGGCTCTCTTCCTGAGGCAGAAATCTCTCCTAGCTGGCTAGGCTGCGAATGGGCCCGGGTCTTTGACAGGACCTGGGGGCTCCTGGGCATCTCCCCCACACGGTGAGCACCTCCAAGGACGGCCAGACACACGAAGCTCTTACCAGGCGGGGCACGGCACAGCCACAGGCCATGGGAGTGTAGCACGGCCTGCCCAGGGAGTCGCTGGCACGGGCATCCCCCCAGCACAGCTCCGAGTTGGCTGGGATTGCCCCGGAGGGCTGTGAAGCCAGCTCTCCGCCTCGCAGCCAGACCCACAGCAAGATGGCGGTGCCCACAGCTCCAAGCAGGGCACGTCGGGGGCCGCAGCTCAGCCAGTGGGTGGCTCCGCGCCCGGCCGGAACCGGACAGGGTGGAGCAAGCTGCGGCTGGTGACCCAGCAGGGGGCGCTCTCCCCACATCAACACCCAGGAAAGCCCCAGCGTGGGGCTAGAGGCGCAGGCCGGGTGAAATGTCCAGAGAGCTCCTGCACCCGGGGTCATTACTGACAGCGTGGAGCCACTTCCTGTCCTAAACTGCTGAGCGGCATTGCTGTGCTCTGTTACACAGGTGCTGTGCCCCGCTCAGAGGTGGCTGCCTGCCAGTGGCCGGTGAAGGAGCCCTTGGGAGAACTGCCGGGCTGACACACACACACAGGCAGCAGCGGGCAGGGGTACGATCGCTTGCAGCAGCAGATGTGGGCTCAGCGAGCTGCACAGGCCTAAGCCCTGGGCAGGCAGCTCTGAGGAGAGGTTCTGGGCCTGGCGAGGAGGGTCGCTGGCAGCCAGGGGTAGAGAGTAGAGAGGAAGGCGGGAGAGGCAGCTGCCCCAGGAGCTGGAGGTTGAGGGGTGCGCAGGCCCCCGCAGAAGGCAGCCGGCGGGTTTCCCAGCACAGCAGAGTCCCCAGCTGCCATCCCATGTGCCTCGCCCCACGCCCATTCCATCAGCCTCGCATCCCAGGGGGCTGGGGAGACACTCCCGAGAGTGGGAAGGCGCTAATCCCCAGGGTGCCTCCCTCCCGGCCCAGCACAGGGAGACGTGCGTGCCAGGAAAACGGTCCCCATCCCCCTGAGCTGTTCTCCAAGCAGCCTCATTGTCAAGGGAAACAGCCAGTGTGAAATCGGTCTGATTAGCAATTAGTCCCATTGTGGAAGGATTAGCCGGACCCATTGTTCTGATGAGTGGCTTGACTAGCAATTTGCATCTGGAAGGAGCTGTCCATTTTCTCCGCATCTTTCTGCCCGGACAGACACCCGTCTGGGGCAGGGCGGCCAGCACCTGGCGGCTGGGACCGGGCAGACACAGTGGCTGGCCAGCCGCAGGGCCGGGAACAGTGCCAGAGCCTGGGGTCGGGCTCTGCCCGCCCATCGTCCACCCTTTGGCACTTGCGGGTGTGGGCTGCCTGTCCACGCTGCTCAGCCCTGCCCCCCTTGCCAGGCAGAGGAGCTGTGGGACTTAGCACCTCTGGAAAGTGACTCACTCAGGCTGTGTCTACACTGGCAAGCGAGTGACAAACCCTTTGTCAGCCAGAGGTAACAGCCCCCCCAAGATAAAAGTTTTGCCGGCAAGTGTCTGTAAACAGGGCATTGTTGGCAGCAGAACTCTCCTGTTCGCTCGTTGGGGGGAACAGCAGGTACCCTGCCCGACTCGTAGCCACAGGCTGTCCACTTGGCATGTCGCTAACAGCTGGGTAGTGTAGACAAAGCCTTAGCTAGGTCCCTTTGGCCCTGTCTCTCTGCCAAGCACAAGGGCTGAGATTAGCCTGAGCCAGACGAGCCATTGAGAGCTGGGACAGGTACAAAGCCAGCAACCAGAACTACCCACAGAGCTGCCTGGCCCCCGACCAACGGCCTCCCACTCCCCAGGAGCGGCTCCTTTCACCGAGCGGATGGGCCCCACTGTACCGGGCCAAAGGAACTGCCAAGGAAAGGGTGACGCAGCCAGCCCCAGTGCTCCCTCCCACCTTCTGGGGCACTGTCTGCACCCCCACAGGCAGGCTCCAGGACCTGGGGTCAGGGTGGATTGTGCCTCAGCTGGCAGAGCTGCACCGGGGAGCCCCTGCTCCCACAGCAGCCAGCAAGGGGGCAGAGAGACGGGCACTGGGCTTTGGGGCACAGCCCTCCCCCCACCCTTCCTCTTGGCTGTTCCCTGCCCGGAGACGTCACCCTAACCAGACAGCTTCCCCCTGCGAGGCCATGACCGCACACCGCAGGGCTCCCGGCTCCTCCTCATGTGTCCTGAGATGAACTGGTGGGAGGCAGCTGCTGGTCTAGACAGAGGTGGGGCCCTGCCTCCCTCGCTGCACGGGGAAGGGCCAGACCCGGGAAGGGAAGAGGGGAGTGTGGGCTGCAGCAGCTGGCGTGTGTGTGTGTGTGTGTGTGTGTGTGTGTGTGTGTGTGTGTGAGCGGGGAGTCGGGGGGCGGGTGACACACGGAGGTGGAGCTCAGGGATAGCGCAGCAGGAATGCCTGCACACCACAGGCCCGCTCGGGGCTCAGCAGGGAGCTGGCAGGGCCTGCTTGGAGGGCGGTCCCAGGTTTCTGATGGGCAGAGTGCCCGTCAGCTCCGCGGGGAGGGAAGCGTTTGCTCTCAGGGCCAAGCTGAGCAGTGTGCCAAGCGTGAGACTTCCCTGGCACTGCCAGGTGCTTGCAGCACGTGGGGTCTGCTTCAAATCCAGCTCACGTCAGCAGTGCCCAAACTGAACCCCCATCTAGATGCCAGTCAGCAAGCTGCTGGGGCACCAGCCCCGACCACGGGCAAGCTCCAGACCTGACCATGGACAAGCCACTCGGGTGCCAACCCTGACCGCGCCCAGCACTATTCCATCACTTTGTCAATGCTCTGGAAGGGCGTCTGCAGACGGCCTACCACTGATGGCACGGTAAATAACGATGGGACATGGTGCCCTGGGTCCCCGAGTAAGGTGGGCTCCGCAGAACGTGTTCTAACAGCCTAAAGCCAGGTGCAGAGAGCACAGGTCACACAGACAAAAGGGGCCACAGATCAGGACTCTGCCTGGGACTCTGGGTCCCAGGAGATAACCAGCTGGCCAGAAGCTCCCAGTGCGACGTGGCAGCTACGAGGCGACGCAGACCCCAGTCATATAAGCAGAGGAGTATTGCATAGGAGAAGGGAGGGGCCGTTCCCTCAGCACGTGGCCTGGGTCTCGTGTCCCCGCGGCAACAAAAACATTTGAAAGGGCTCTGAACTGGGCTGCGAGAACGAGCCACGGCCTGGAAACCAGCCTGCCAGGGAGAGACCAAGGAAGCTCCATTGATTTAGTTCATCTATGAGAAGGTTAAGAGGTGACTCGATCCCAGTCCATATGGATCTCCAAGGAGAGGAGACCTGAGACAGCAGCCGTCTCACTGATCCAGCAGTTAAAGGCATATTGAGCTCCAGGGACCCAAAGCTGAAGCTAGATGGATTCAGGCTAGGAAGCAGGTGATGTGAATTAACCATTGGAGCAACTTAGGCCTTGTCTTCCCCGGGGGAGTTAAATCGGGGTATCTACAGGTGACAGCTCCTAGCTCAGGTGAGAGAACAAACACTGGATTTGCACAGACTGATTGTGTTACCAGCTGATGGGTTGCGCCAGCCAACTTGAGTACCATGCACCGCTGCACCAAGAGCAGAGGGGCTGTGGGAAGAGGCCGTCGGGTTAGGGGCAATACTCGAGCTATAACCAGGGCCGGCGCTAGCCAATTGGGAGGTGGCGAATTGCCTGTCTTGGCAGCAATTCGGCGGCAAGTAAACGCCGCCGATGTGTTCAGCGGTGGGGGCTGCTCGCTGCTTTCACCACCGACGGGAATTCGGCAGCAGCTCAATGTCGCTGAAGCCGCCAGCGGGAATTCGGCGGCGGCAGCTTCTCTGCCTTTTTTTTTTCTTTCTTCGCCATCTAGGGTGGCCGCAAGGTGACGCCGCTCCTGGTTACAACTCAAGTTAACTGCCGTGAAGACAAGCCCTTAGCTAGAGACTGGACTGGATCATCCACTCAGATGATTCAAAGATCTGCTCTAGCTCAGCCCCAAGTTACAGGCTTGATGCAGAGACTAGGGGCCGAGGTTCTGTGGCTAGACGGGAAGTCAGACTGGATGGTCCCAATGGTCCCCTAACAACGGTAAAATCTGTTAATCCAGCTCCCAGCACGTCCCCTCTCCAGCACGACCAGCTCCACGGGCACCGTCAGCCCCACGGCCGGCAAGCCCAGCAGAGACCAAGCCCCACTCCCTGCTGCTCAGCGGGAACACATGGGGGGGTGCAGATAAACTGGCCAGCTGCGCTGCTCCACGCTGGGACTTCGCCCGTCAGTGGCATCCAGCTAAAACCCCCCCACGCAGCACCAAATTCACCTGACAACAAGGGGAAAGAGAAACAACCCGGCCCCCAGGAGCTGCTGGGGAGCGGGCAGGAGAATGGAGCCGTATGGACCCATATGGACCATCCGGCCAGAAGTGAGAGCAGCATGTCCGTGTGGTGCCAGGGCACAGCCTGGAATACTGCCGAGAGACCCCCAAAGACAGACACACCTCTTACGGTCACGTCCAGGTTGGTACATAGACCTGCTCCCCTCCCGCCACCCCGCCCCGGTCACAAGTGAGAACAGAACGGGCCCTTCAGGACAGGCCTCCACCACCTGAGCTGCAGGAGACGCTCCTTTCCCTGGCAGCAGCAGCAAGCTGTTTCCCGTTCAATGGGCCCAGCCAGCAGAGGGAGACCCCATCCCACACAGCCCCGAGACTCCTTACAGAGAGCTCCGAATGTGGGGGACACCCTCACTTACACTGTAAGCCCATTGGCAGGAGCCCTCTTGTTCTGTGCCATGCCCAGGGGCTGCCAGGCATGACAGTAATATTATAACTGGGCCACCCGCTAAGCATGAGTTGCCACGGAGACGGCTTCTGGGCGGCCGTTACCCAACTGCAGCTGTGGTTCCTGCCCTGGGCTCCTGTCCCTGTGGCAGCCTGACCTGTGAGCGAGGCCGAGGGATGGGAATTGGTGCTCGACGTGCAGCCATGCCGGTGCTGGGAGCTCTCCCGAGGTGCCCACTACAGTGGGCTCAGCACTCCGGGCCCAGCCTAGCGCTGGCAGCGTCTGCACTTGGCTTGGGATGCCCCGCAGGCTACCAGAGACACGGCTCCTTATTCCGCTGGCCTGGGGAACCTCGGCCGGTCTGCAGCGCCTCCTGTTCGACCCCAGGGTCCGAGACGTGCTCCTGCCTCCCCGGCAGGATGGGATTTGGCTCTGGCTGATGCACTCCAGGGGCTTGTCTTGGCAACGGGAGCCCTGGATGTGCTCAGAGAAAAGTCTCCGGTTTCCCGCAGAGCCCTGATCCTACCGGCCGATTCCTCCTCCAGACGGCAGCCGTCCAAGCAGCCTGGCCACCGGCAGGGGCCCACCAAGTCTGCACATCTGGCCCGGCGGCTGTCGTGCCAGCTAACGAGCCTTTGACCTGCTTGTACGCTCCTGCTGCTTAACGAGAGCGAGTGGTGACAGGCCGTTAACGAGATTCCTCGTCCAAGCCTGACCGGTCCACGCACGGCGGGATCACAGCAGGCGCGGCTCCGGGGGCTAATGGCTGGTTGGTTGCTTTGCACAGGAAATGCCCTGCAGTCGGGATTCGAGGCCATGGCTCCAGCACATGCCTCCCTGCCCTCGGGGACCATGCTCCCGTGGCAGGCAGGGCCCAGGGCACCCAGACCAGCTGTGCAGCAGCAGGGTACTGATGGTGGGGAGACTCGTCTCTCCAGTCCTCAGACAATGCCTGTTACAGCCTCCCCCCAGCCCCACAGTGCTCCCCATCCTGCTGGAAACCCCTCCCGTGGGGAGTGGATAAGGGCAGCATTATCCAATTGATATTCCTTTCAGAGGTACCCATCACCATGGTCTCTGGGCACCATCTGAGGTACAGTTCTGTCCACAAGGTGGTGGGGGAAGGGAAGCAGGAAAGCCCTGAGCGTTATTATCTGTATTAGAATCAAGCCCAGAGGCCCCGCTGTGCTGGGTGCTGTACAGATATGGCTCTACCCAGACTAATATCTCCTAGTTCCATAGTGAAAGACCCCTTGACAGCCTTGGAAATGTGCCCAGGACTCGCCCCAAGAGAGTTTAATGTTCCATACTCAAGGGCTAGCTAGCGTACCTTGTCAGCTACTGAAATGCAGCTGTCTCTGGGGTGGAGCACAGCATTAATAGTGCTCAGCAACCTCGCACAACCGTTTAAGACAGGAAGTGAAGGCAAATCCCAACCCGATGTTGACTAGAGAGGCACTTGAGACAAGCGGAGTCTGGCCAGGACACTGGGGTGCAAACTAGAGCCCTGTGACACTAAATGGAGGTGCCACTGGAGCTCAGCACACCCACTCCTCATTCCCACTCTGAGTTCGGGGCTTGCACACATCTCAGAGAAATTAGCTGAACTTCCCTAGGATGCAATCAAAGCCCAGCCCACCCAGCCAGTCCCTGCCCTACTGTGTGCCTCAGTTTCTCTGTCTCTACAATGGGGATAATTCATAGATTCCAAGGTGACAAGGGACCACTGTGATCAACTAGTCTGACCCCTCTGCACAACACAGGCCCGAGCATTTCCCTGACTTAATTCCCCTTTGAACTAGAGCAGAACTGTTCAATAAACATCCTGTCTTGATTTAAAACTCGCCAGTGATGGAGAATCCACCGCTGCCCTTGGTCCCTTGTTCCAATGGTTATTCACCCTCATTGTCAAAATGTGCACATTATTTCTAATCTCCGTTTGTCTGACTTCAGCTTCCAGCCACTGGATTGTGTTACCCCCTGTTCTGCCAGACTGAAGATCCTGTCTGTCCCCCCGCAAGTCCCCCTCCCGGGTAAAGACGGACTGGACTCAGTCAATCCTTAACCGGCTCTGTGAGAAGCTATATAGATCCAGCGGCTATCAGGCTATCGACCTATCGTTATCAGGCCGGTTTTCTAACCCTTCCATCATTCTGATCCCACGCCAATGTCTCAGCATCCTTCTTGAATTGTGGACTCCAGAACTGGACACAGGATTCCAGCAGTGGTTGCACCTGTGCCAAACATGGAGGAAAAATAACCTCATGACCCTACTCAAGATTCCCCGGTTTCTGTGTCATAGACTCAGTGGACTGGAAGGGACGGTGAGAGAGCATCCAGGCCAGTCCCCTGCACTCGTGGCAGGACTAAGTATTATCTAGACCAGGGGTTCTCAACCTTCTTCTTTCTGAGGCCCCGCCAACATGCCATAAAAGCTCCACAGCCCACCTGGGCCATATGAAAGCCAGGGCCAGCGTGAGGGGCAGCAGTCAGGACTGTTCCCCAGGGCCCCACGCCACAGGGGGTCTCGTGAAGCTAAGTTGCTCAGGCTTCGGGTTCAGCCCCAGGTGGCTGAACTTGGGGCCCCAGATTTCAGCCCCATGCGGTCGGATTTCAGCTTTTCCCCCTGGGCCCCAGTAAGTCTAAAGCTGGGCCTCCCTGGCAGCCCCCCTGAAACCTGCTCACGGCCCCCCAGGGGGCTGAGGTCTCCTGGTTGAGAACCACTGATCTAGACCATCCCTGACAGCTGTTTGTCCAACTTGCTCTTAAAAATCTCCAATGGTGGAGATTCCACAACCTCCCCAGGCAATTTACTCCAGGGCTTCACCACCCTGACAGGAAGTTTTTCCTAATGTCCAACCTAAACCTCCCTTGCTGCAATTTAAGCCCGTTGCTTCTTGTCCTATCCTCAGAGGTTAAGAAGAACAATTCTTCTCCCTCCTCCTTGTAACAATCTTTTATTAGGATGACCAGATGTCCCAATTTTATAGGGACAATCCTGATGTTTGGGTCTTTTTCTTATATAGGCTCCTATTACTCCCCACCCGTCCCGATTTTTCACATTTGCTGTCTGGTCACCCTACCGTTTATATACTTGAAAACTGTAATCATGCCCCCCTACACACACACCCCCTCAGCCGTCTTCTCTTCTCGGGTTTTCTAGTCCTTTGACCATTTCTGTTGCTGGCCTCTGGACTTTCTCCAGTTTGTCCACACCTTTCCTGAAATGTGACGCCAAGAACTGGACACAATACCCGAGTCGAGGCCTGAGCAGCGTGGAGTAGAGAGGAAGAATTGCTTCTTGTGTCTTGCTTACAACACTCCTGCTAATACAGCCCAGAATGATGTTCGCTTCTTTGCAGCAGTGTTATGCTTTTGACTGGTATTTAGCTTATGATCCACTGTGGCCCCCGATCCCTTTCCACAGTACGCCTGCCTAGGCAGCCATTTCCCACTTTGTATGTGTGCAGCTGACTGTTCCTTCCTAAGTGGAGTATTTTGCATTTGTCCTTCTTGAATTTCATCCAATTTACTTCAGACCGTTTCTCTAGTTTGTCCAGATTCTTTGGAATTTTAATCCTGTCCTCCAAAGGGCTTGCAACCCTCCCGGCCTGGAATCGTCCGCACTTTATCAGTATATCTCTACGTCATTATCTAAATCACTGATGAAGATACTAAACAAAACCTGACTCAGGGCCTCCTGCCCGCCCCACGGCACAGCCAGCCATGGCCCAGGGCGCTTTGCGACGGCCACTGCCACCATGCCATGGAGATGAGCGCCCACCTCCCCCTTGTCTGCCACGCTGAGACCAGTCACTAGCACCTCCTGACCCGGTTGGTTGTGTACAGCACAGGCTGTGTATGTGTGTGTGTGTTGTGTACAGCACAGGCTGGGTGTGTGTATGTGTGTGTGTGTTGTGTACAGCACAGGCTGGGTGTGTGTATGTGTGTGTGTGTTGTGTACAGCACAGGCTGGGTGTGTGTGTGTGTGTGTGTGTGTATACACTGGTGTAAATCCAGCACAACTAGCTCCGGAGGTCTCTCTGGCTTTATAGGGGCCTCAGAGCCCAAGGCTGGGCCCCAGATCTTTGCGGCGTGGGACCTGTGGGGCCGTATACACCACAGCCCCACTGGGACCTCGATGCTCTGGTCTGGGCTATGCAGTGGGTCGGACTAGCTGACCACAATGGGCCTTTCTGCCTGAAAACTTCTAGCTCTATAAACAGTCAGCACCTGGGATGAACTTCCCCAAGGGCCACACGCTTGTCCCCAGCACTCCTGAGGTCTGGGGGTGCCACTTGAGCCGCAGAGGGCGCTCTGGGAGTGCGGCCCTGCCCCTCGAAGAGGCAGGGCAGCTCTGTCTCTGGAACAGCCATTGGGCAGGCCGGCCCCAATGATAGTGCCATGGGGCCTGGCGTGTCTGGCTGTGCAGGACAGACGGGCTGGTTTGAACCACTTGGTGCACCCCTGGGACCTCGCCCCTCTTCAGGTGCCTCCCTGCTGGAGCCAGGCGTTTGACCCTCCCTGGGCATTCAGGGCTGCAGGAGACGGGGGAGCGGGCGGTAGTGCCAGGCAAACCCCGCCTTGCTCTGCTGCCTGCCCAGGCCCTTCCACTGCCACCCACTCTCCACCCCAACGCAGGCCCCTGCAGGCTGCCACAGGGCCTCCCAAGCAAGGCAGAGCCCCCAGAGCAGCAGGGCAGCCCCCGGAGCCACCTGGGATCTGCCCAGAGGGAAGGTGAGAGCGTCCCGGCTGGTGAGCCAGGCCCCACGCCCTTCACAGCCCCTGGGGCCGGGAACAGCCAGAGCCACCGCGGACAGGAGGGGAGTCAGGCAAGAGCTTCCCTGTCTCCAGCCAGGCCTGAGGCCAACCTCCTGCTCCAGCCCCGCAGAAACGCTGCTCCCTCTGCACTACGCTGAGCTCGCAGCAAAGCCCCGAGAGCTCCTGGGCCGCGCGCACCTGCACAATCCCCCAGCGCACAGAGGGGCCTGCGAAAGGGCTCCTGGAGCCAGCGCCTCTGCACCACCTGTCCCGGGGTCCCCGGGGAGACGCTCTGGAACTGCTCCCTACAAAGCCAGTCAGGACTCTGGGGGGAAGCTTCCTCTCTGTGAACAGCCTGTCTCCAGGGCTAGGAGGTCCACAGCTACCACCTTCCAGGGTCTGACCTCAGAGCATTCGGCATCTTATGCCCCTCTGTGCGCTTCCCCCAGCGAGCCCAGCCAGGTGGGGTCCTGGGGGAGCCCATGGGTTCTGCACCCCAACTTCACAGTCAGACGTGACTCTCAGCCAGCCAGTAAAACAGAGGTTTATTAGATGACAGGTGATCTAAGACAGATCTTGTAGGTACAGCGAACGCGACCCCTCCGCTGGGTCCATTTTGGGGGCCAGGGAGCCAGGCCAGCCTGCCTGTAGCTCTCTGCCTCTTCCCAGCCAGACCCAGACTGACACTCACTTCACAGCTCCTCCCCTGCTTCCTTTGTCTCTTTCCAGGGGCAGGCGGTCACCTGACCTCTCTGTTCTCACCTTTCAGCTGACACCTTGAGAGGGGGAGACAGGGCCTAGGCTACTTACTTCCCACTGGCCCTTTGTTCTGCACCAACTACACACCCATATCCCTCCACATAGACACTCATGAAATGCACAGGGGAAACTGAGGCACACACACAGTATTTCCACTCCATCACACCATCCCACAGCACCACCCCTCCCTTCCCCACGCTAATCTCCCCGGCGACCAGAGTCCTGTCACCACCCCAGCGCCCCCGCTGCCGAGCTCCCCACGGCCAGGACCCCGCCACCACCCCATGGAACCCCCTGCCGAGCTTCCCACGGCCAGGACCCCGCCACCACCCCATGGAACCCCCTGCCGAGCTCCCCACGGCCAGGGCCCCGGCCCCACCTGCTATAGTGCCCCTTGCAGGGTGAGGCTTGGGACTGCACTTCCCCATAAGCCAAACTCCTCCAGCCTCCCCTACAGCCCCTCCCACTGGAGGACGCTGGGAGCGCTTCCCCACCCAGCCAGCACTACAGCCGCCTTCGGGAGCCGGAGCTGAGCTGCGGCTCCCCCGTTCGGGTCAGGGCCTCGCCTGATCCCAAGCCAGCCTGACATGTTGATCCTTGAACCCAATGCCCACTAGCGGCATGCGGGCCTGTGTCAGCCCCAGAGCCCTGCTGTACGAGGATCCCAGCTTCTGCTCTGAGCAGCCCCGTGTCAGCCGAGGCCTGGGCCGAGCGTTTCTCCGCTTGTCCCGCAGGACGGAGCAGCGCACGCTCTTGTCAGTCAGGAGCCTGCTTGCAACCCATTAACACCGAACAGCCCTGCCCGGGCTGCACAGACCCAGGGGAGGGGAGGGCTGGGCCCCAGCGCCCAGGGATACAACACACGTACGACACATCCCAGGTTCGCTGGGCTGCATAGACCATCGGCCGTCAAGGCTGGGCCAGCCCCTCTAGCCACACCCGATCGCACCGGGTCTCCATCCAGCCCCAGATCCAGCGTGCCGCAGGGGCGCAGACCGGACACCGCAGCGCCCACAACCTCTGCCGACTGGCTGGGCCAACTCTCCCGCCCCTGTGTTTCGCTGCCCACTCCTGTGGCCTGGCCATGGTCCAACCTGCCCCCCTGCGACCTCATTTCTGGGCAGAGAGCCGGGGCCTGGAGGTGCTGCTGGGCCACCCTCTGATCAGTGGCGCCTCTTAGCCAGGCACGGCGTGAGCCCATCCACCGCGGCCTCTGACCTGGAGTCCTCCTCCCACCAGTGACGGGCACACAGGGCTCTGCAGGCGAGCAGGCGTCCCCCCACCCACCCCCAGCTGAGCCAGGCTGCTGTCGGCTGGCGCATCCCGGGGGGAGTGCGGTGCCCGCACCGTGGCCCATGCTGCCCTGGGCGGCCAGGGCCAGCCAGGATGGACTGAGGGCCAGTTGCGATGGTGGGAGCTGTGATGTGGAACTTGCCGTCTGGGAGCTGGGCTGAGCACTGCCCCGACTCGTCACACAGGTGGCTAACCGGCTGCTAGCCAGAGCACATAACCCAGGGTGTGGCCCTGCTGCTCGCTCCAGCTGGCTCCAGGGAGGGGGAAGGTGATTCCTTGGAGACCCCCTACGTCATCCTATGGCAGGCCAGTAGCACCTGCCCCCCAAGCCACCCAGTCCGCTCCTGCCCCGCCCCCTCCCCAGCTCCTTGTCCCGCTCTACACCTCCGCTCACACTTGTGCTGGTCACGCTGGGGTCCCAGAGGAAAGTGTCTCCTGGCAGGGGAGACTCAGCCTAGCCGCCTGCTGAGGTCCCTCAGGGGCTGGGACGACACTCAAGATGGACGCAACACACAGAGCACGTAACCCAGGCCTGGTCCAATGCCCACTGCCATCGGTCCCAGGCTCCATGGATTACTGGGCTTTGGCCCAGCAGGTGGCAGCTGTAGTGGCTGGATGTCCCCAAGAGCCGCCCACCGACCTGCCCTAGCCAGAGCAGCTCTTGGCTCCTCAGGGTCAGGGCTCCCACCCGGCTCAACCAGCCCGACGTGGCTCCCCGAGCAGCAGGGCCCCCTTGGCACCGCAGGGAGAGAAGGGCCCCTCTGCTCAGTGAGCTGTCTGTGGGCAGGTCTCCGTACAACTGGCATGGCCCCTCCCCGGGCAGGTGCCCCCTCTGCCAGGCCTGTCGCTGCATTGAAATGTGGATCAGCTCCCTCCTCCCGCTCCTGACCACGAGCTCCGCAAGTTGGTTCCAAACCAGCTGACGCCAGTCAAACCACAGCACCCGCCCACCCCACCTCCAGGGCTACCGGGCACAGCCTGGCTCCTGCAGAGCCGCGGGAGACTCGCCCGCTTGTGCGTTCACAGTGTTCCCGTCCCGGCGATCTCCGGCTCTGACAGGATCCAGAGCGCTCCGGAGAGCCCCGTCCCCAGCCCCATGGCAGACACCAGGCCAGGGGCAGGGGAGAGGGGCCCTCTTCTCCCTTCACCGTACCCGAGTGACCGCTGCCCTCCGCAGCGGACAGAGAGGGAACAGGGACCATAGCATGCCCCTCCGGGCGTGGGAACCTGGCACTGCCACACAGGATGAGAGCGGGGTCTGTCCAGCCCAGGAGTCTGCCTCTGCGCCAGAGAGAGGGGCAGGAAACTCCTGAAGGGGGCCGATCTGGAGTAACCCGCCCCAGCAGAGGTCCCTGGCGAACCCCCATCATTTCGAGCAGCTCACAGGCGTGGATAGCCAGAGACACTCCACCCGCCCTGGTTACCAGCAGGACCAAACAGCTAGTTGCTAAGAAGTTCGGAAATGGGAGTGTTTCTGTTGCCATGGCAGTGGATTTATTGTAGCCAGCCAGGATCACTCAATGGCCCCTTTGAAAAGAGACCAGACAGGGCAGCACCCTGATCACTGGGGATCGGCCATCCCAGGCCGGGGGAGCAAAACCTCCTACCCCCGCAGGGGATCCAGGACCCGCCCAGCCGGCTGTGTCCCCTCAGCTGCAGCCCCGTCGCTCTCCAGACACGGCTTCACCTGTTGTCCCAGGAGGATCCCCCCAGCTGGCCACCCCAGCACAAGGCGCCTTTATGTGAGTCTGCCAGGGAGGAGGAACACAGGCCGGCTTTATCGCCGAAGGCTCCTTCCCCCTCCCAGCTGCGGCTGGATTCAGCCGCTCGGGCTGCGTGACCCGGCTCTGGGGTCAGGGGACGGCTCTTTCCAGCCCCAGCCATGAGTCGCAGCAGCGGAGGTTTGCAATGACCAGTGTTAGGGGCATGGCCCCGCTGACGGTACTCCTGGCATGTGCCATGGGGAGGAGTGTCACACTGCCAGGCCCATCCCCTGGGGGCACAGTGGGGGGAACGCCCTGAATCCTCACGTCCCAGGAGGGGGCAGTGTTACCAGTCTCAGGCAGTGAGCCAACGCCTGCTACGGGCACGGGATGGCAGGGAAGGGAGTGAGCTTGCCACGGTCCAGGCGGTCCCACTCCCAGCCAGGAGACCGCTCTGCCCAGTTCCCACCAGCTGGGTGAGGAAGAAACGCCTCCCAGTGGGGACTGGCTTCGTGGGGCCCTGACCAGCACCCCCACAGCCTAGCGGAGCCCCATCTGCACAGTCCCTGCCTCCGCCTAGGCTGAGACAGGCTTTGCCATGGCCAGCCTGGCCCCCTGGCCTGGCCACAGGGTTACTGGGGCTTTGCTGCTGCATTTCCGCTTGCACTTCCAAGGCTGAGTTAGGACAGAAAGAGCTGGGAAAGGAAACCCTCCGGGTGGTCCCTGGGGCTGCCCCCCAGCAGGCAGACCAGCCCAGGGGTCCACAGCTTAGCCCTTGAGGGCCAGGACACAGTCAGCGCTGAGATCTGGTGCTCAGAGTCCCTGCCATTGCTGCCTTGATATGAGGAATCTAGAGTCTGGCAGGCTGCAGCCATGAGCTGCCGAAGGCTCTGGCCACCCGCCCTGCAGGTAGACGACAGGTTCCTGTCGAAGGCCCATCAGCTCCCATCCTCCGGTGTCTGCCGCGGGGCTGATCTCAGGTGCCCAAGCCAGGTGAGCGGCTCTAATGGCACCTCCGAACCATCGCCCCTTCGAGGGGAACAGAGCTGTGTCAGGCTTTCCGGGGGCAGTGGGGCCATCTCATGCCCAGTTCTAGCTCAGGAGCGACAGGGACCCACCTGGGGCGGACACAGGGTGGATGCGGCTCGGCAGTTTTATGAAGGATGGTTTGAGGAGGACAGGTGTGGAGTGGGCTGGGTGTGACATGGCAGCA